>CM060954.1:159163854-159581813 GCA_030765055.1 Mantis religiosa
TCAGTAATATATACGTATCAGACGATGAATGAAATGATGTTCAAATGAGTACAGGGTCCATAGAGCTAAGAGTTATCTGACATTCATCTTTCAGGATAAGAGAAAACCTCCAAAGTTAAGCCATATCGGACAATGAATGAAATGATGTTCAAATGAGTACAGGGTACATAGAGCTTAGAGTTACCTGACATTCATATTTTAAGATAGGAGAAATCCTCCAACGTTAAGTCATATTGGACGATGAATGAAATGATGTTCAAATGAGTCCAGGGTACATAGAGCTTAGAGTTACCAGACATTCATCTTTCAGGATAAGAGAAAACCTCCAACGTTAAGTCATATTGGACGATGAATGAAATGATGTTCAAATGAGTACAGGGTACATAGAGCTTAGAGTTACCAGACATTCATCTTTCAGGATAAGAGAAAACCTCCAACGTTAAGTCATATCGGGCGATGAACGAAATGATGTTCAAATGAGTACAGGATACATAGAGCTTAGAGTTACCAGACATTCATCTTTCAGGATAAGAGAAAACCTCCAACGTTAAGTCATATCGGACGATGAACGAAATAATGTTCAAATGAGTACAGGGTAAATAGAGCATGGAGTTACCAGACATTCATGTTTCAGGATAAGAGAAAACCTCCAACGTTAAGTCATATCGGACGATGAACGAAATGATGTTCAAATGAGTACAGGGTACATAGAGCTTAGAGTTATCAGACATTCATCTTTCATGATGAGAGAAAACCTCCAACGTTAAGTCATATCGGACGATGAATGAAATGATGTTCAAATGAGTACAGGGTACATAGAGCTTAGAGTTATCAGACATTCATCTTTCAGGATAAGAGGAAACCTCCAACGTTAAGTCATATCGGACGATGAATGAAATGATGTTCAAATGAGTACAGGGTACATAGAGCTTAGAGTTACCAGACATTCATCTTTCAGCATAAGAGAAAACCTCCAACGTTAAGTCATATCGGACGATGAATGAAATGATGTTCAAATGAGTACAGGGTACATAGAGCATAGAGTTACCAGACATTCATCTTTCAGGATAATAGAAAACCTCCAAAGTTAAGTCATATCGGACGATGAATGAAATGATGTTCAAATGAGTACAGGGTACATAGAGCATAGAGTTACCAGACATTCATCTTTCAGGATAAGAGAAAACCTCCAACGTTAAGTCATATCGGACAATGAATGAAATGATGTTCAAATGAGTACAGGGTACATAGAGCATAGAGTTACCAGACATTCATCTTTCAGGATAATAGAAAACCTCCAAAGTTAAGTCATATCGGACAATGAATGAAATGATGTTCAAATGAATACAGGGTACACATAGCTTAGAGTTACCAGACATTCATCTTTCAGCATAAGGGAAAACCAACTTTAAGTCATATCAGACGATGAATGAAACTATGTTGAAATGAGTACAAGGTACATAGACCTGACATTCATCTACCAGGATAGGGGACCAACTCTTTATAAACCTTATCAAGATAATCCATCGTGACGGAGATTCGAACTCAGGACCTCTTGACACGGTACCACCTACGCTGCAGATGTGGACACATATGTACTTTCACTTATTTGTACGTTGCTGTATTTTAAGCCTTGCATTCCTAAAAGCTTGACTGTTCAGGAGACAAGGAAACGGATCTCAGAATTAATAGGCAGTTTCAAATCTGAAACACTTAATATAGAGCAGAGATGGTAGTTTTTCCTGCAGTAAGCCGCTGTCCATTTGTTTTTCACATGCTGAGTGATACAGCACCTTTTGCATATTTGATGTCTCGCGGAAGGAAGGCATTTTCGCCACCCCAGTTATTGTTTCCCAAGTAAATGCAATTCTAGGAGAAAGAAAGTGACTTAATAAACAGGTTGACACATTTCTACCTTGCTATTTAAAACAATAGCAATTTTATCAAGTAAAGGAAAAGGGAAGGAAGGCTAAATTTGTTTTGCGTCTCGGTAAATGTCCCGCGTAAACGCTAAATTCTACATTTATGCCTATTTTCATAGTTATTTTGTCTATCGTTAGTTATTTTAGCGAGTATTCATTTTCATTTAGATTCGTTATCGAGACTTCGCCGTAAATACATTTTGAGATTACTGAATTACAAAGAAAATATATTTAGAAACACAAGCTCCGTGAGGAAGAGCACATAACCTAAAAGTGAAATGTTGGACAAACACCAAACGTTGTAAGCGAATATACAAAACTGTACCCTTTACGTGGAAAATGTTTCCTCATATTTTCTGAAATATCGCTGATTCTGTTTTGTTTGAAATGTCGCACACATAACATATTTGCTAAGCAAATAGACGTACATCTTGAATTTTCTGGCATTCCCATGTGACGTCGTCTTCATTCACAGAATGTTTTATAACTGATAAACCATGAGTAATATTAAAATGGCAAAAGGAAAACGATATAAGTGTGGCCATGGTTGGAATAAGTTAACTTGAAGCCTTACTGATATAATGTTTCTTAAACAACAAACTGCATTCCAACCAAAACTTCGATATCGGTGATATCTTAGTAAGAAAAAATCTGTTAACAGAAAGGTCTTGTATGTGAACACTGCCCAAAAACGAAAAGTTGATAAATAACAAATGCTCAAATAGTTCCAAAGTTACAAATATTTCCAACGAAAACTCGCTGCTCCAAATTACCTTACTTTAGGTATCCTTTCTGTCGTTGTTATGAAACCGCCCACCATGCCGGCCAGGAGATGGTTCTTCCGGAGGAGGAAGTGTTTACCAGGGACATATCACCCTGCCATGCAACGCCGAGACACCCCGTCACCCCTGAAAGAGAGCACCAGATGAGAGATGAAATGACAATGGAGATGAAACGGAGGGAGAGAAAATTCGGGAGATGTAATTAACCTACCCATCATTTGCCTAGCAATAGGGAAAAACCCATGGGTCAAGTAGGTCGGCCCCGGGATTCGAACCCGGACCTGCCGAATGCGGGCCGCAAACGAAACTGCTTGAGCCATCCCGCTCGGTTAAGGATATATGAATTGTATACGTTAAATTTTCGGGGAATAACCTATAAAGTCCTTTTCATTAACAAATTTTTTTTTGCTACAATCTTTCCCAACTGGTAAACATTGAGTAATAGGGGGAAACTTGCTCTAGAGTTCTTTAAAAGACACTTCTTCAAATAATTTTTTAACTTTTCATTAGTGAATCGAGTTTTTGGAAACTTTCGTCACTTCTCTTTGTAGTCCAGTCAGTATTACGTAGCTTCTTGCAATTGCATGGAAAGAATATCACTGAATGTCACTATATGTAAGGAAATGTGTATAGTTATTTGAGTTATTCTTGATGTGCTCAAATAAAGATTGTGTAACTATCAAATCTGTTTTATTTGAGGTTATTTTATACAGAACAAAACATAAGCGGTAACAATACAAAAGATAGAGCATAGAGAAACATAAAATAAAAGTTCAGGATAGCCAACGTAACTCCAATCTTCGGAGGCTTACTAGCCACATGTGCAATGCTTTCTCTGCAAAAGTTTCTCTCTATAACAGTGAAGTAGATAGAAGGATAAGGTTCTGTAACAATATTGTTTTTAAATGATAGAGAGTAGAGAAATTAACGTGACATACAATTATTTTTAAAACATGTGTGTGCAATTTAAGTATGATGACTAGGGGTAGTGATATTTAGCATTTTGTACCATTTATACATTTGAAATTCAGCATTTTATAGCATTTTGAAGAAACTTTTGAGTTAATTTTGTTAAATGATGAATATTAATATTATTGATATGACATTTAAAACACATTTGTGGAAGTTTATTAATGACTAAGTTAAAAGTGCATAAAGTGTCAGTTTATTTCACATTAATATAGCTTAAAGCAATACATAGAAATATAGAACAGTCTGATACAGACTAAAGCATCCTGCATGACACAAAAAATATAAATCCATACTGATGTAAAACTAGCACAATAAAAAGAAAATGCACTAAATTAGCCCAGTTTATCACTAAGTAACGCTGTTGAATGAAAGCACTGAACATATTTCAACATTCTGTTCTGTTATTTGAGTCCTCCTGTCACTCACAATATTTCGGTATCTAGGGTCCCAAACACATACATTGCAAAGCTGCTCGGGCAAACTCTGGTATACTTAACAGCCACAGCATTTCCAGGCAGTCTACATCTTTATTGTTCTGCATGGTTTGTATCAGTTGTGAATGAAAATATTGATATCCCTCAACAAAATACATCACGAAAAAATGGGATCTTACTTTTACTTTCATTTCAAATCGTGTAATTTGTTGAAGCTACTCTGCCAGCAGTGACAGGTTTAAAAAGCTTACCAACGTCTTGGAGAAAGACATTTGTCACATTTTCCGCCTCTGCCCGCTGTTTGATATTTTCGCACTTACTGGCGTGACCTACACATAGAACAAATGAAAGCTGCGGGTAAAACTGAACAGAAAAATGAAAATCGCAACTTTTGCAACTAATTCCCGATTTCACCAACAGATGTTAAGACTTAACACTCGTTTAGCAATAGTTCAAACAAAAATTACATTTCACCAACAAGTGTTAGCTTAACACTTATGTTAAATCTATTGTTAAACAAACAAGTCAAATTTCTGATGTTAAGTCCTTAGCAATTGTAAAAAGCAAAGATGGCGGGCGTGAAGGCAGCTGTTGATGTCAATTTGCTATATTTAATACAATCTAAATATCATTTGTAATAGAGTACGACCGATGAGGAGTTATCAGAAGAAGGTATAGACTGTCGAAACAAGTTGCTATGAAGGTTACTGCGGAAGTACAAGAGAGGTTAGAACATGCATCGAAAGGAATATGCCGATGTCGCCTATGCTTCAAATTTTAATAACTTTGTGATTTTATAATTCACTGAATTATGTGGATAAATACACTGTCCACCTCCCGTCTTGAAACGTTCAAGTCACTCGTCACTTGTCAGTTGCCCTTCGCACCTCGTTTTAAATTTACGTAATACTGAGTTGGAACATGCATGGAAAGGAATATGCCGATCTCGCCTTTGCTTCAAATTTTAATAACGTTGTGGTTTTATAATTCACCGAATTATGTGGATAATACGTTGTCCACCTCCCGTCTTGAAACGTTCAAGTCTCTCGTCACTTGTCAGTTGCCCTTCGCACCTCGTTTTAAATTTACGTAATGCTGAATTAGAACATGCATCGAAAGGAATATGCCGATCTCGCCTTTGCTTCAAGTATTAATAACTTTATGATTTTATATTTTACGGAATTATATGGATAATACATTGTTCACCTCCCGTCTTGAAACGTTCAAGTCACTCGTCACTTGTACTCCTTCACACCTTGTTTCAAATTTACGTAATACTGAAGATGTTTCGTGTTTCTAGTAATGACACATGCATTTGAATTAAATTCGTTTACAATTTTTCCCACGTGACATCTTTCTCTTTTACATTCACCGCATCCGTTCCCCTATTTTCCACTTCGTCACCAATTCAATTAACAGTTCTTTCTCCATCGATGAGAAATTTGTCGCACGGCTTTTGTTTACGATTTCGTTTATCCGCCATTTTTTTAGCTGTGTGCAGACGAAAATGAGAACAAAAGTGCATCGCAGTACGTTCAGAAAATAATACGACTCATCTATAGCTGTAATATTTACAAGTTTCTTGGCGTTAACATGTGTTTGTTAACATTTTCACAAAACAGGTTGGTGAAATGAAAGTAATTTTAGATTTGTTAGCGCTGTTACAATTGTTATGTTACATTTGTTAACGTAAGAGTTGTAAGCATACGAGTTCCAACTGGGATTAACATGTGTTTATCAATCCCTTAAAATTAGGATTGCTATTGGTTTTCAGAGACAAGGATTGAAATTTTCTGTTAACTGGGCTGTGAAGATAGATTTTGAGAGTCACGACGTGTGGTAAGAGGGATTTCTTTTGTGAAACAGTTGAACTCGCTTCAGGTATACCAAACATACCTATTGGCAATCTTATAACAAGCTAATTTAGCGGAAAGGGTTGCTTTCCACATTCCATAAGTGGTCACTTACTTTATATCTTTCTAAACATACAAAGGTTCTATAGACTCTTCAATTAAAGTTTCCAGAAGAAAGAGCGTTGGAGAAAAATAATTATTTCGGAAAAATTCTTCGATTTCGCATTTATATAACATTTTGAGTCAATTTCGCACTTTATTGCGCTATATCGCATTTGCGAAAAATCACCATCCCTAATAATGACATTTATATGACGTTTATACTTACCTTTACGGCGACAGATGTTTGTACATGTACAGATGTTCATTTTTTTTATCAGTAACCATGACTGCAAGGCAGGACGCAGGGCATAACTTGTGGATGGATGAATGAATAAATAAAGTTATCGCAGAAGTTTGGCTGGGAGCCAAAGTGGGAGCAGCAGACGAGGAAATCTTTTGCTGCAAAGAAATAAATACGGCAGCATCGTGCGAAACCTCTATTGCTTCTGAGTTATGACTTTAATTTGGTTACACTGCACGTGTTTCTGTTACACGCTGCATTGTTTTTCTCGGATTGTAAATTTAATTTCCGCTCAAGCTCACGGCGTTAATTCCATTTCGAGGCAGCCGCAAAGAAAGATTCCCTCGCGATATCAAAACCTGCTTCTAAGGAGGATTTGAAGGACGGTTTTGAAATAAATTGCCTCGTAAAACGCTAAGATATGCGAGTCTTGTAACTGCAAGATAAAAGTCATTAAGGCCTGAATGTAAATCTATCCTATATTAAACTTCAAGGTAATGACTTTTAGACAAAGAAAAATAAAAACATGCAGGAGTATAAGGCTATTTTGAGCATATCTGTATTTTAATATTATTTTTCTGTATATATACGAGGGTTGTTCAATAAAGAATGATCACAAATTTTTTGACAACGTACCTTTATTCAACCTCATAATTTTGATGGTCCTTCTCAAAATAGTCTCCTCTGAATGCGATGTACTTGTCCCACCGTTTCTGCGAGTCTTCAAAGACATGCTGGGAACCATTTTTTTTTTTTTTGAGAGATTCTTCAAAATCGTCTTCACCACTGCTTCTCATGACGGATAATGCCTTCCACGAAGACGTTTCTTCAAGTTAGGGAATAGAAAAAAAGACACATGGGGCTAAACCAGGACTATAGGGAGGGTTAGGGATGCACTTCACGTTTGATTTTTGCAAGATATTCAGCAACAACATTTCAATATGCGGCCTCTTCCTTGCACGTGCTCAAGGATAATCAGAATAGGTTTCCCTTAAAGTCTTGCACCAGCACTCAGAAAATGGAATTCCAGCATTCCAGCAAGGTCCGTATTCATAGTTATCACTTTGGTCTAGTTTATCTTCCAACTAACTTGGTCCGGACCAAAGGCGGTCTAACTTTTTGGTATTCATACACAATGAAAAGTTTCGGACCAAGTAAAGCCGTGGACCACCACGGAGCAAATGTTACACGACGTAGAAAGGTTCTTCTACGCCTGCGTGAGTCCCATAGAGTGCTAAACAAACCACAGTATACCTATACAAGTACTTACAGTTATACCTATACAGTGTACTTACAAGCTTATAAATCTCTGTGGTAGTTTCGCAGCTGTTTCTTAATCATTCTTACAGTTGCTGCTGCTGTTTGAGGTTCGGTAACAAAGTTTGGTGTGCTGTGAATAAGGATAATATGAAGAAGCGTGGTATCACTTGATCAGAGGAAGACCAATGTTTTCTCTAGTCCAAAAAAGAATGTGCATTACAGAAAATAAATCCGTGTCGACGAATGCAAGTGTGAGAAAGGAGGAGGCATGGAGGCAAATTTATAACGAGTTTGTTGATAATGCGGCAAAATACCGAAGCGCCGTTAGGATTTGAGTGTCAATTGAGATACTGAAGCCTTGGTCCCTGACGTAGGTACAGGTTAGGACGATCATTTCTATCAGCTTTCTGGCGTTCGCTTTACTAAACCTGTATCTGCTTTTGAAGGTTAGGGCGTCGTACTTCGCAATAATTGGTACATAAGTTTTCCTCCGTCGTCTTATTTCACAAATTTTACGCACCACAGCTAAATTCGTCACTTCATTGTCGTCCATGTTGCAAAGATAGTCCGCCTTTAATCTACCCCTTGGAGGCGGACCAACGTGTTTGGTCCCTGGACTATCGCTAATCCCGGTTTATGAGTAAGAAAATCGATGGTCTACCGTTAGTCCGCAGGAAGTAGCAAGTTGGCCCGGACCAAGTCTGACTGTGAATACGGCCCTACCTTAAGGTGAGAAGGTACTGCCTATCCCCACAATGTTATTTCCCTGATTTTTGGGTGCACATTACTAAGAAATTATTATTGGTATGTACATGAAAATTTTCAAGCATATTCTTGAAACCTTTATCTTTAGTAATACGTATTATTATTTGAAAAATTTGTACTGATAATTTGTTATAATTTGTTTAGTTTTATTAAAAAAAACACTGAAATTTTAGATAATTTTTTAAACCAAGTATTGTGAATCGCAGAGAAAAAAGCTCTTCTTATTATTGTTCTTACCAGTCTGCTTAATACACACAAACAAGTTTATATGTTTTGGTTGATAAGTATTTTAAAAAAGTGTACCGGGACCTGAAAAAATGTGAAACTGAGAAAAACAGCTTTAAAGTTCACGAGTCAGAACATTCCTTCTGCATAGTCTTGACCGTCTGTATTCTCATTTGTTCTTTTCAAGTTCCCCTTCATTTTTCTTGACTTCTTGGCCAGTTCTTTAACCATTTCAAGACTCACAGCTCTTCAATTTCTGTATATGACTACTATCATCATTAGCACATGTATTGTGTGAACTGGGCCCACTAACCTCAATATTACATGTGGTTTCATTCTCTATTCTATTTATATTTGCCACATTTACTGTTCTATTTTTAGTAAAACCACTGTATGTAAACTTTCTCTTTCCAAATGTTTTTGGCCTACCCATATATATCCACCAGTAACTAGTACAAAATATTATTCAGAACAAATAACTGCACAAATATGGCCAAAGACAAAAGAAAAACTAACATCATTGGAGTTACAGTGCTACCAACAGAAAGCTTGAAAGATCCCTTACAAAACAAGGCTTAGTTCAGAAATATCTGTTCAGTATTACAGAAGTTATGATCGATTTTCTGAAAGCTTACGAAAAGTGGCGTGGCAAAAACTTAACACCCAGTAATATAATAAGCGAATTAGGTATAAAATATTGCTCCAATGAACTTTTTAATTATATATTTGTAATTTAGAGGGATGACATTATAATAAAATGTAAAAAGATAAAAAAAAGTGAATTTTAACCCCAATTATCTTCTCACCATAAGGACAAAACGTAACAGTTGACATTCGCTTTTTACGAAGTCAATTTATTTTATCCGTTTATTTTCGCTGTTAGACGTTATTTGGTTACATATCCCGCTAGTGGACCTAACCCTACCTATATATGAAAGGTTATATATACAATTGTCCATGACTGTTGAGTAATGCCTTATTTAAGTGTACTAAACATGAGGATTTTTAGGCGATCTGTTTCATGCACCTTTTGACAGGATGTAGAAGAGTTATGCGTAGAAAATTATGGAATTGTAAAGGTAGTATGACATTTTGCAGTTAGGGCTTGGAGTCGGAAATACAGTGTAATGGCAGCACTGCATGAACATAATTGAAAGCTGACTGCAGAAAACATCAAAATAAAATGTAGCTCGTCGACAAATTTGTTTGCATCTGACAGACTTCATGGTTGGTGACTATATCATTATTGATTTAATGTCTCATCTTTAACGTCTTTATTTTGGTACAGCCTATGTACTCTACAGTTTTCTGTCCAGTGCAGTTCCTCACCTTTTAACACTTTACAGAGGAACCCAATGATCTGCGAACCTGCACGTAGTGTTTTGCGCGATAGCTGCGCTCTCTGCTGTCGCTGATGTAACCATAAAACAACTTCCTACCAACTGTGTGAAAGCAGGTAATCATCGTTGTCCATACATTCACATAAATTACCTACTTGCTGTTTGCTGGCGGATATTTTGTTCCAGGGAGTGAGTTTGTCCCTTATACATTGTTTTTTAATTTACCCCAGAGATGAAAGTCGGGGGCTTAGGTCGAGGGACCGAGAGGCCACAAATCTCTACTAATTATTTTGTCCTCTTTCAATTGTTTCCATCGAGGCATTGGCTGTATGAGCTGTTGAAAAAAAAAAGGCAAAATCACACTCCCTATCGGTTAATTCTCTAAATACGCGGCATAACTGGCCGTGTAATTAGTTCCTGTCCATGGCGTACCATAATTGAATTTGTTTGTCATGGACAGGTATTTCATGAACGAATACATGTTGCAATACAAACATCGTGAAAATGTGTGATATCATTTCGTTATTATTTATGTTTGGAGCTCTGGTTTCTGTAACATCGATCCCTCCTGGACCCGCGGGTATTAAGAACCGATACCCACAGAGCGTCATAAGAAAATAACGAGCGGTAATACGAGGCGTGTCTGTAAAATAAGGTTTCTAAGGCGCTGGAGCTGTGAGGAACGCCTTTAAGCGAGATCTGGCAACATTGGCGTGTAGCTTGGTTTCACCCCTTCAAATCCTCACCACAACGAAACAGTTGCAGCTTAGCTGTAGCTGGGCAGCCGTTTGCAATGGAGCTTCCTATCACTTCCGCCGACAAGTGCGAGTTGCATGCAGTGATCCGTTTTTTGAGTGCCGAGGGCACTACCCCAACTGAAATTCATTGTCAGTTACGTGAAGTCTATGGGCCACAGTGTATGGACGTCAAAACGTGCGAAAGTGGGTCAGAGAGTTCAAAGACGGACGTACAGACGTCCATGACGAACAGCGTTCTGGTCGTCCTTCGGTTTCAGCCGAAACAATTGCAAAACTGGAGCAAGAAATGCTTAAAGATCGGCGTGTGACAGTTGGCGAGTTATGCGAACTTATCCCTGAAGTCAGTAAGACTACGATTGACAAGATTTTGACCGAACATTTGCATTATCGCAAGGTGTGTGCGAGGTGGGTCCCTAAAATCGAAGGAGGGGAATGCTGACGAAGGGAGTGATTTTTCATCACGACAGCGCTCGTCCCCATACTGCTCATGCAAAAGGCTAATATCCTGGTCCAATTCGGATGGGACATCCTCACCTGTCCCCCCTACAGTCCAGACTTAGTACCTAGTGATTATCATCTGTTTGCTTAGTTGAAGACACACCTTGGTGGAACACATTTCCAGACCGACGATGATTTGTAAAACGAGGTTGAGCGCTACCTGCGCAACTTTGCGGGAGAGTTGTATGACAAGGGTATACAAAAACTGCCACAGCGCATGCAAAAGTGTATCAATCACAATGGCGATTACGTTGAAAATAGCTCTTAAGGTCCTCCTTTCCATCAATGTAACATTTATTAACAATAAATATGTTTTCTATATTAAATAAAATTGGAAACCTTATTTTACGGACACGCCACATAGGTAACGATTCTAGATTAAAAAAAATTAACATTCCGGCTGGAGGGATCGCTTTTTTTTTTTTTTTTTTAGTTTACGTCCTCCAACGTTAGTAATATCGGACGGTAAATGAGATGGCTGAAATGATGCTCAGATGTGTCCAGGGTCCATGGAGCTTAGAGCTACCCGACATTTGTCTTTAAGGGTAAGGGAAAACCCCGAAAAAACCTTATCCAGGTAACTCACCCTGACCGAGCTTCAAACTCGGGAGCTCTTAAACCAGAGGCAGGCTGGAGGGTGCGTGATGCTGCCCTGTCAGTTCTCTGAACCGCTCAGATAAAAGAACGTTCCTACCGTCGTACGTTGGCGTGAGGTCGACAGTCCGAGGATGTAAGCGGCACAGGATTATTATAATTATTATCATCATCATTATTATTTATTATTATTATTATTATTATTATTATTATTATTATTATTATTATTATTATTATTATTATTATTATTATTATTATTATTATTATTATTATTATTATTATTATTATTATTATTATTCCACACTAGCCGTATATAGGAGGCAGACTGAAAAATTCAATGCCATAGCCGGGATTTGAACCACAGATCTTCTGGTCTCCGTCCAGCCGCTCTAAACCATTGAGCTACTATGGCCAACGTGCCGACATGACATAAATTCTCCAACTGACTCGTGAGAAATAAAGAAATGGCATTTCTAACCTATCAAAAGGCTTCCAACATTCAAAAGAAGTGACTGTAGCCTAAACTTAATGTGTTTCCCATTTCCGTTGTACCTACAGTGACTCTTAGAAGTTATTGAATTTTCCTAAAAGATCTATAACAGATTGCTTTCCAATCTTATCACGTTATTCCATCTCAAAGCTGAACGTATGCCGAAAGATATGAGCTGTACAGCCAAATATTATGTATTGACTTTTGAATTATCCTATACAAAGCGTAAATTAATGTAAGCCGTGTTGGAAATTTGCCGGGGTCACATCATGGGCAAGCACGTTTTGACCTGTGTCTAGTAATTTATTGCAAGACGTATTATCGGCTTTTTCCCAGCTGCGGTTGCCAGAGGTTTCCTCTACCAAATTCATTTCGTGCTTGTTTAACAGTGAAGTAGTTGGCGAGGTCAGTTCTGACTCTATCGTTCGTTACTATGGAGACGACTCCAAAATTTATGCATTACTCTTGCCAGATGTCTTTAACAAGCGTAATTATGCAAATATGATTTGATCTTAGCATTTCTTGTAAGTCCAAGGCTGTAGGATTGGGTTTGATTGTTTATAGCCTTACTCTCTAAAAAAATGACAATCACAAACAATTTTGGTAGAAAAAGGCATCTTCTTCCAAAATCCTGTGTGTTAATCATGATAAAAACTTGTATAAATGGTTTTATTAGATATTTCCTGGTAGATACAATGCCAAATGAGAATATAATGGGTCTTAGCGATAGGCAGATCTTTTAAGAGTTTCTCCTTATGTGATAGCTTTGAAAATTTGTTCTGATTGCACTACCTGGACAACGGTTGCCCATTTGAGATAGATACAAGTTTAGAAAGTTAGAGTCAACCGTGAATATTCAGTGCCATAGCCGGGATTTGAACCACTGATCTCTCGGTCTCCGTCCGGTTTCTCTAACCACTGAGCTGGTCGTCAACTGTTTCCTTGTTACCTTCCGTGGAGGCAGTTCGAGTGAACCATCACGAGGCTCGTATTTGAAATGTTTCGACCACCACCTGACACTGCAAACATCTACATAGATGCTTATTTGTACCTCCAATATGGTATTATTTCGTGCCTGACTCGGTAGCGTAGTTGGTAGCGTGTCTGCATAACATTCAAGAAGTGCTGATTTCGAATCTCGGTCAAGGTGAGTTACCTGGATAAGTCTTTTTCTTGGGTTTTCCCTTATCCTCAAAGATTAATGTCTCTTAACTCTAAGCTCTATGTACCCGGTACTCATTTGAACATCATTTCATTCATCGTCCGATATGACTTAACGTTGGAGTTTTTCTCTTATCCTGAAAGATGAATGTCTGGTAACTCTAAGTTCTATGTACCCTGTACTCATTTGAACATCATTTCATTCATCGTCCGATATGACTTAACGTTGGAGGTTTTCTCTTATCCTGAAAGATGAATGTCTGGTAACTCTAAGTTCTATGTACCCTGTACTCATTTGAACATCATTTCATTCATCGTCCGATATGACTTAACGTTGGAGGTTTTCTCTTATCCTGAAAGATGAATGTCTGGTAACTCTAAGTTCTATGTACCCTGTACTCATTTGAACATCATTTCATTCATCGTCCGATATGACTTAACGTTGGAGGTTTTCTCTTATCCTGAAAGATGAATGTCTGGTAACTCTAAGCTCTATGTACCCTGTACTCATTTGAACATCATTTCATTCATCGTCCGATATGACTTAACGTTGGAGGATTTCTCTTATCCTGAAAGATGAATGTCTGGTAACTCTAAGCTCTATGTACCCTGTACTCATTTGAACATCATTTCATTCTTCGTCCGATATGACTTAACGTTGGAGGATTTCTCTTATCCTGAAAGATGAATGTCTGGTAACTCCAAGCTCTATGTACCCTGTACTCATTTGAACATCATTTCATTCTTCGTCCGATATGACTTAACGTTGGAGGGTTTCTCTTATCCTGAAAGATGAATGTCTGGTAACTCTAAGCTCTATGTACCCTGTACTCATTTGAACATCATTTCATTCATCGTCCGATATGACTTAACGTTGGAGGTTTTCTCTTATCCTGAAAGATGAATGTCTGGTAACTCCAAGCTCTATGTACCCTGTACTCATTTGAACATCATTTCATTCATCGTCCGATATGACTTAACGTTGGAGGTTTTCTCTTATCCTGAAAGATGAATGTCTGGTAACTCCAAGCTCTATGTACCCTGTACTCATTTGAACATCATTTCATTCATCGTCCGATATGACTTAACGTTGGAGGTTTTCTCTTATCCTGAAAGATGAATGTCTAGTAGCTCTAAGCTCTATGTACTCTGTACTCATTTGAACATCATTTCATTCATCGTCGGATATGACTTAACATTGGAGGTTTTCTCTTATCCTGAAAGATGAATGTCTGGTAACTCTAAGCTCTATGTACCCTGTACTCATTTGAATATCATTTCATTCATCGTCCGATATGACTTAACGTTGGAGGTTTTCTCTTATCCTGAAAGATGAATGTCTGGTAACTCTAAGCTCTATGTACCCTGTACTCATTTGAACATCATTTCATTCATCGTCCGATATAACTTAACGTTGGAGGTTTTCTCTTATCCTGAAAGATGAATGTCTGGTAACTCTAAGCTCTATGTACCCTGTACTCATTTGAACATCATTTCATTCATCGTTCGATATGACTTAACGTTGGAGGTTTTCTCTTATCCTGAAAGATGAATGTCTGGTAACTCTAAGCTCTATGTACCCTGTACTCATTTGAACATCATTTCATTCATCGTCCGATATGACTTAACGTTGGAGGTTTTCTCTTATCCTGAAAGATGAATGTCTGGTAACTCTAAGCTCTATGTATCCTGTACTCATTTGAACATCATTTCATTCATCGTCCGATATGACTTAACGTTGGAGGTTTTCTCTTATCCTGAAAGATGAATGTCTGGTAACTCCAAGCTCTATGTACCCTGTACTCATTTGAACATCATTTCATTCATCGTCCGATATGACTTAACGTTGGAGGTTTTCTCTTATCCTGAAAGATGAATGTCTGGTAACTCCAAGCTCTATGTACCCTGTACTCATTTGAACATCATTTCATTCATCGTCCGATATGACTTAACGTTGGAGGTTTTCTCTTATCCTGAAAGATGAATGTCTAGTAGCTCTAAGCTCTATGTACTCTGTACTCATTTGAACATCATTTCATTCATCGTCGGATATGACTTAACATTGGAGGTTTTCTCTTATCCTGAAAGATGAATGTCTGGTAACTCTAAGCTCTATGTACCCTGTACTCATTTGAATATCATTTCATTCATCGTCCGATATGACTTAACGTTGGAGGTTTTCTCTTATCCTGAAAGATGAATGTCTGGTAACTCTAAGCTCTATGTACCCTGTACTCATTTGAACATCATTTCATTCATCGTCCGATATAACTTAACGTTGGAGGTTTTCTCTTATCCTGAAAGATGAATGTCTGGTAACTCTAAGCTCTATGTACCCTGTACTCATTTGAACATCATTTCATTCATCGTTCGATATGACTTAACGTTGGAGGTTTTCTCTTATCCTGAAAGATGAATGTCTGGTAACTCTAAGCTCTATGTACCCTGTACTCATTTGAACATCATTTCATTCATCGTCCGATATGACTTAACGTTGGAGGTTTTCTCTTATCCTGAAAGATGAATGTCTGGTAACTCTAAGCTCTATGTATCCTGTACTCATTTGAACATCATTTAATTCATCGTCCGATATGGCTTAACGTTGGAGGTTTTCTCTTATCCTGAAAGATGAATGTCTGGTAATTCTAAGCTCTATGTACCCTGTACTCATTTGAACATTGTTTCATTAATAGTCCGATATGACTTAACGTTGGAGGTTTTCTCTTACCCTGAAAGATGAATGTCTTGTAACTCTAAGCTCTATGTACCCTGTGCTCATTTGAACATCATTTCATTCATCGTCCGATATGACTTAACGTTGGAGGTTTTCTCTTATCCTGAAAGATGTATGTCTGGTAACTCTAAGCTGTGTGTACCCTGTACTCATTTGAACATCATTTCATTCATCGTGCGATATGATTTAACGTTGGAGGACGTACATTTTAAAAATTAAGGTGAACTTCGTAGATTACGTTCCTACAGTGGTTTTTGTTTCATTGTTGACAATGTATTGTTCACGATGACCGTTCCCCGTCAATTGTTTCCTTGGTGACCACTTAGCCACACGTTTATACCAAAACATGTGACGCCCTAAATGGAGCAGTATGAAAGTATAAGGAGGTGTTGTTAGTGAAGTAGTTGTAACATTCGGAGCACGTCACAAGACAGACAACTTGACATCCTTGTTAAGGAGGAACTGACTGACTGTTCTCCAAGTTTGTGCCAAAGGAAGTAAGTTGCTTTCACACGTACCAGCCAACCACCGCCACTCTAGGAATATTCGCGTGTGAAAACGTGCGTGTTTCCCGGCAATTTCCAATTTATTCCGGTGGATTCTTAACGTCGATTACAGTTTTACCGCACCAGCCAGACCGCCTCTCGGTTCGACCCTGCTTAAGGGCATTGTACCATCCTGCTTACTTTATAGAGTAGTTAAGACCTGTCTCGAAGATGTTGTGTACAAGCACACATGAATCGCATAATGATAGATATAGGTAAGAAATTAATTTATAAGTATTCAAGGAAGAGGAAAACTAGGTTAAATAAATAAATATAAATTTTTAGATCGTAGAATTGTTTAAAAGAAGATACTAAAAGATGGAAAATATTCCTGGTGTTCACTTTTATTTGTAATTTTACCGCGAAAAATTTGACGTCATTAATAGCATCGTTGATAGAGGGAGTTTATATACGATTCCTCTAGCGGCTTGCGATCATATTAGATGTGCTGACAGCTGCTTTGAGGCCTCCTACCGACAGGTAAATATACTATTTGAGAGATGGGTCTGCCCGCGTAATAAATATATAATAAATAAAGGTGCGTAGATTCGATAACTATTTTTTAAAAGAAAACTATATACTGTAATGCACTGCAAAGCTAATTATGCAGCCATAAAAGTATACCAACAATGAACATCTGTTTTTCTATTACAGTAGACATATGTGCATATTGTAAACCTGTCACATAAAATAGAAATATTTCAATTTGATCTCAATTCTTTTCTATCTCTCACAGCTTCCTCACAATGTAACTTCATTACAAACCAGAAAATTAGCAGAACATGTTCTAAGAATGAAAAATAAATTAGTGTTACAATATATACAAAGCTTTTATCCAAGTCTAAACAAGAAAATATCTCTAGTACATAGTCTTATGTGTCCATTTTCTTATATTTCATTTCTCTCTTCCCCTTAAACACTATCTGTATTGTGAAAAGGTATGCTTGAGGATTTTCTGTCATAACTTTATTTATTGCTTCTAGATTGGGACCAGCGTCCAGTGTCTCTCCTTTTGCGAGTAACTGATCCTGTATCTTGGAAATGTTTGATGCACCTACTGGTTTTAAAAGACATAAGGATGCCAACATTAATAGACAGTTTAATTACGCGTGAGAATAACAAAAAATTTATATTGCATACTGATAAAACGTAAAACGTTTATGTTGCAAACAAAAGCATGTCAATTTGACGTTACCTGGACACTTGACAACATTACGCTCCGAGTGACTTGTCTGAATGCTGGATAGAGTTACATCAAGTCCTCTGTGCAGCTGTTTAAGTCGCACCAATTTTAATGGCGGTACGAAATTGGCATTCAACCATGATGGCGACGTGCTCTGTGTTCATATCCAGGGCAGGCAGGTTGTATTAGTTAACAGAGCAACCACACTCAGAGCGCTGTAATTTGCTTACTGTTCCGGAAAAATTATCGCTTCTTCTCCGTAGAGGGCACTATGATTTCAAGATAGACTCGCCAGTCAACTGTAACGTCATTCTTGCTGTATCGTAGGGCGGGAAATAGCGAATAAAAATGGACACTGTGAACAATATTGAAGTTAACCATAATCTGGGTTGGTTTTTTATAAAATAAACCAAACATTTTATAAATAAGTGAATGGGAAAGTCAGCTAATGAAAAATAATTTTTACAAAATTCTGATGTGTTACACTTATGACTTTCGCAATGTAGTTTTTTGAAAGCGCTCATTCTTCTATCTAGTCAGTAGAGATAAATATTTTTAAAAATGGTTGTATTACGATTTTCTCTTGGGTTCAGTGGGAATAGGAGAATATCTCAGTGACCTTAAGCGATAGTCAAATAAAGGGCTAGTCGTTTTGAAACTTTTCTTTCATGTGTGGTACCATATAAAGATGTAACGGCAGTGCCCATGCTCTTATATAGTTCAGAATGTTGGACAGCGAAGAAAGACAAACAGAAACCCCAGAAATTAGATACCTAAGCAGTGTTGCAGGTTACAAACTGATATAAAGAGAAGTGTTGACATAGGAACAGAACTTGGTATATTCAATTTAATAGAGAAGACAAATGAACTTAGATCGAATTGGAGATAATAGACAATCGCCTACCAATGTTGTTGATTCATTATAACTGTAAAGGGAAAAGAAACATTGGCAGAACAAGGAAGAGATGGCTGTTTGAGACCGGAACTAGTCATTTTAGGCTCAAATGGGGAAAAACTCACTTTTATTGAAGTTTCTATTATGTTAAAATAGATTTTAAGTAATAATTTAATAAGTGGTCTTAATTAGTTCAAATTTTATTACTGATAGGCTTATATTAGTGAGTATTTTAAGTTTTTTTAAGCATCTGTTGCGGCGAGTAAAGACGTTAAGGGGAGAAGAAAGCATATTAACAAAATTAGCAGATCGGTGAGTAGAAACACCTGCAGGCAGAAACTGTTGGCGCCGGACTACGTGCACAAAGGCAACTGTGCAATGACAGTGCTGCTCCTGCTGCTGCAGCATCTGAAGAGAGATTTATGTTAATTGTTGACGTGCAAGAAACGGCGCCTCGCCTAGCACAAGGACAGCACCACCGCCTTCAGTTGTCTTGTGCAACCTTTACGTAGGAGGAAGTGGCCTCTATCCGCTGCTTGCACTGGATTGCAGCAAATCGACAACACCTGGTGACATCCCTCGAGATTATAGCTGTTCTCACAATCGAAGAAGACAATGGAATGGAGGATGACTTCCAAAGTTGGCATTCCTGATCTCAGTGCAGGTGTGATTCCAGAAATGTCCTATATGACATGAATATGTAAAATTTGGCAAACAATATGGAAATTAAACAACATGAATCTGCCAAAAAAGCATTTTAAGAGAAAGTTACAATGTTTACCTATGAACTTTTCAAAGTGAAAAGTGACTCAAGTACCAAACTATGTCTTCTATAAGTGCAATAAGATTTTCAAGGCCCCTTCCCCTATCCTGAACTACCCTTAATACGTAACGTTTCTCGGAAGTTTTGTTTTTCCAAAAATTGTTGTCGATTTTGATAAATTAGTTTACGCCTAAGGTATTTTCATAAGAAATAAGATCTGAGATAATACCTTCAATTTTTTAGAAATAGTCTGTGAAGTTTTCCCGGTAAACCACCAGACAATTACCTTAATGGCGACCTATAACGTCTAAGTACGTTAAGTCTCTGGCTTTATAGCTCAGACCTCTATTAGGCCAATTAATGGATATGCAGTCAGTTGGAGAATTTAATGTCATGCTGGCGCGTTGCCATGGTAACTCAATGGAGATCCGTGGCATTGATTTTTTTAGTTTGGCTCTACCTATTCATTTATTATTATTGTTTGAAATTTCAAATGACAGGTATCCTTTCCTTTTTTGGAATTATAAAACTATCTTATAGTGGCCAGATATTAAAAGATTTGACTCTTAAAGCATAGTGTACTCCCCTAATGCCATTGTGTCTCAGTGGAATAATCTAGTCAAACATGAAACTGGGTTTTCAATACTTCGGTGGTGATTTTACAATTTTTATTTTATTTTAAAATCTCTAAATATTACTGGTGCAAGTAGAACATTGCAAAGCCCGAGAAATTGCTAGGAAGGTGGTACTACCTGTACAGTAACCTTATACGAGAATGAGTCAAATAAAACCTTTAAATTTGTAATAACAAATCGAAATTTCGCGCCGTTATCCTGTAAGTTGGTAAGCGTGCAGAATGGACTGTAGATGGCAGCATAGTGCAGATGTACACATATGTTGCAGTATGAGTATAAAGATGGCCGCCCCACTTGCGACTTCCACCAGGGAAGAAACCTATTGAAATTCATCGACGAATGAAGGTTCAGTACGGTGATGCATGTTGTCACAGCAGCAAGTCTACGAAAGAAGTAGGAAGTTCGCAAATGGTGTGACTTCAGTGGAAGGTGCCCCACGTCCAGGTCAGGCACAACGCGCTGTGACTCCACAGAACATTGCAGCAGTTGAAGCCATATAGAAGGAGAACCACCGAGTGACACTGAATGACATTGCAATATTTTTACAGATTAATCATCGGTCAGCACACTACATTGTGTATGGTGTACTCCAGTGTTACAAAGTGTCTGCAAGATGGGTGCCACGGCAGCTGACTCCTGAAATGAGAGAACGACGTGACTAACTTCTTTGGCGCTTTGAACGCGAAGGTGATGGCTTCCTTGTAAGAATCGCTACTGGGGACGAAACCTGGGTTCACTTCCACCAATCGGAAACGAAGAGAGAGAGAGAGAGAGAGAGAGAGAGAGAGAGAGAGAGAGAGAGAGAGAGAGAGAGAGAGAGAGAGAGAGAGAGAGAGAGCAAGGAATGGCGCCATCCATCATAACCAAAACCAAAGAAGTTTCAAACAGAACCGTCAGCAGGGAAGGTTATGCTGACTCTCTTTTGGGACGAAAAAGGTGTCATTTCAGAGCAGAACGTGCCTATAGGGACCACTGTCACCAGTACATCATCCACAGGTCTCCTAAAAAATCATCTGCGGCCTGCAATCAAATCAAAGCGACGTGGAGGGCGCTGATGACCGCCGTTGTTGAGCGCCCTTATACGCATCATCATCATCATCATCATCATCATCATCATCATCATCAATAAAGCGACGTGGATAGGTGGCATTTTGCTCCACACTCCCCGTACAACAGTTGCAACAATCACAGACCTGCATTTTGAGTGTCTTCCTCATTTACAATAGTCACCAGACCTTGCCCCAAGTGATTCCCATATGTTTAGACCACTCAAAGACGCAATGGGAGAAGTTCCGTTCTGATGAGGAGGTACACCACGCGGTGCATGAGTGGTTGCGCGGACTTTCGAAAGAATGTATTTCTAAAGGCATTTATGCGCTTTGTAAGCGCTGGAGGGCTTGCATTGAGCGTGGGGGAAATTATGTTGAAAAGTGTTACAGCTTTGTACCACTTCTGCAAAATAAATAATATTTATCAAAAGATATTTAAGGTTTTCATTTGACTCACCCTAGTGAGTAAATAATCGTGTGTCAACTGTCAGTTAACAGTTCCCAAGAACAAATCACTGCATATCTCACCTCCTCTTTCTAGTATACTGCATTACTGCAAAGAAATTCAAAATTTATAGACCTAAAAATTAATCGCGAAATATTTGTGTATTCCACCTTCAACTGTTTTCTCTGAAAGACTATTTAGCACAGCAGGACTCATATGTAACAGAAAAAGAAGTGGAATTGATCCCGAAACAGTGAAAATACTAGTATTTTTGAACAAAAACTTATAAACTTATCTCTATGTGAAATATATTGAATAATAACTATTTTTAAGAACGGTCTATACCTACAAGACGAGTAGAGGAAGACATATGACCGAAACATTACTTTCTTGATCTTGGAACATTCATTTGTTATCAATTTAAACTTCTGAGAAGGTGCAGTGTGTTAAGACAATATCGCATCTGTTCCTTATTCAATTGGTGACTTCGGAAACAATTGCTAGATGACCACATTTGTCGTTTAAACTGACGCATGGATTTTGCTGTAACTTTATATTCAGCGGAGAGACGTCGGTAATCGATCCCCTGTAGACGGCAGTTTTATTAGAGCTCTATTTTAGGCAATACCGACGCTTGGCGGTAGAGAAACCGCTGTTGGGAAAAGAAGACGATTTCCCGGAATCGTCAGTTGTAGGATTGGCAGGACGGGGTTGGCCTGGAGGAACGGAAGAGACAAACAAAAGAAGCCTGATCAGAAGGGAAGCTCTGAGCTGAAATTGAACCCAGACCGTCGTTTGATAGCTGGAGGCGCCCTTTTACAGTGGCGCGCATACCATAACTGTCAGGAATTCTCTCACAACCCCGTCCTTTAATAACGCTAGGTTATATCGGTGACAGCGAATAAACGAATCCGGGATCCACAGAGCTTAAAGTTACCCGGCGTAAGGGGAAACTGAAATATATAAAGGTAACTTACCCTAACCAAGATTCGAACTCACGACTTCTTAAATGTTAGGCACGCACCACGGTGGTGGGCTCAGCAATTTGGTTGTGGCGTAGGATGATTTGATATATCAGGGTCGTAAAGTATTTACGACGAATATACTGGGAGAGACAATTTCGTGTACATAATACTGACCAAAATAATGTCAAACCTCCCTTACACACTCGGTTACCAGGTCTTGGTTGCGGCTAATGCTCGTTTTCACTCACAATTGCCCGTGCAGAGCAATAGCTACTGTGTGTACGAAAGAAATGCTATCTCGACTAGACTCCTTTTCTATAGTGTGATCCATATAAAGCTGAACCATTTCAATAAGCCATAACTTTTGAACCAATAACAGGACACACGTACAACTTTGGGAAAATATAATACACAATTGGGAGATTACATTGCACTATTTATATCTCAGAGAAAATGTTGGAAGTGTCCTCCACCAGCATCTATACATGTTTGTAGTCGTCTCAACATATTCTCTGAAGTTTTACGGAGAGTATCCTCGCCAATGTTAAATTTATTTAAATGTAAATATAAGTGTAAATGTAAAATTGTAAAACAATAAATGTAAATTTATTTTTTTATGTTCGAATGGTTTCCTTGAGAACATCAATTGTCCGTGGCCTATTCTTGTATACTCTATTTTTACACACCCCCACAAGAAAAAACCTGGTGAAGTTACGTCAGGGGATGTGGGGGACCCAGACCTTTTGAGATTATTCGATTATCTAAGAAACTGGTTACCAGTTCCATGGTGTCATTAGATGTATGGCATGTTGCTCCATCTTGCTGGAAATAACCTTCTCTCAATTCGATATCATCTCCGTTAAACTTCAGAGAATATGGTGAGACGAGTACAAACATGTATAGATGCTGGTGGAGGACACTTCCAACATTTTATCTGAGATGTAAGTAATGTAATGTAATCTCTCAATTGTATATTATATTCTGCAAAAGTTGTACGTGTTTCCTATTATTGATTTAAAAGTTATGGCATATTGAAATGGTTCAATTTCATCTGAATCACACTATATAATGTACCCTTTTTGTATTCAGAACAGCGGCTCTTTTCATTCAACTCCACGGTAACAAATGAGTCCCGCATTTGATCCGCGATGGGTCCGCCACTCTTGACTTTTTCTTTATTTGCAGTATTTCTAGCGATGCTGTAGTAGATTATATGATACCTCGAGTTTTCCTGCCATTTCATTTTCTTTTTAAGTTGACATCGGACTTTGGGGAAGCATGTGGTGGTGGAATTTGCTTTGAGAGAATTTATCTGTGATGTTTGGAGTGCAAAGGTCCCGCCCATGGAGAGAAGTAGGCCAGCGTCAGGGTGTTATATCTGGAAAGATTAAAGATCCCTCCTGTGACCGAGTCTGCAGTCCTTTGTGTACAACGGCGATAGTGCTTAGGGGCCAAAATTCTCCTCCGATTTCTAAGTATCCCGCACAGGAATTCTTAAACATTTGTCATCTACTCCAAATTTGCAGTCTAAAGAATATAAAGCAAGAGAGATCAATACTAAAACTGCATACGCTACTACATGACATACTTCCCAATAGTCCAGTGACTTTAGCATTACTTCCTTACCCACTTAAGTGCTTATGAATTTCTGTGTTTGCTGATATTACTTTGACCAAACTGTGTAAGAGGTAAGGATTAATAGTTTCAAAGCAATTTTTATCATTTCCTGAATGACATCATCAATAAAACTGTAACGTCTTATTTTTCTTCCTCCCAACATTACTGCTTCAAGTGAATTTTAATCAAGGTGGCAATGCATCTCTCCCGATTCCGAAATAAAATAACAAATAAACATCACACTGAAGACAGTTAAAGGAATAATAATAATAATAATAATAATAATAAAAGAATTACGAAACTCTGAATAGGAATCTTCTGGCCTTTTTCTTCTGTTAATATCAAGTTTTGTACTGTTCATTTCCGTGATAGCTTTCCGTTTCCTGTTTTAACGATAGTTGATGTGGAAATCTTAGTTTTGCATACTAGTGAATTTCTAAATACACCTCTTTGTAATACTTCCGAAGTATTAGTGCAGTAGATATGCTTACTATCCGAATATCACACTCCCATTGGAATTACATTTCTTACAGAAATGGCACTTTCGATTTATTTTTTGGTGATATTTTTAACTTTCTCGTCATCAGATGTTTTTTTCGGCCCTTTAAACGCTTTGTTAGTATAAATCCAAGTTTCCTGTGTAGTGGTTGTTATTTTGTAATTATTTTCAATGCAGTTCGACTCTACTTTTACTTTCTGTTGTGCAGTACCTAAAGTAGAAATCAGACGGGTGGTAAGTATATTCAGTTTTTTTTTCTCCTGGCCATAGAAGAATTTAATTTCAAAGCCGTCATGTGACAGCCAGGTTTTAATACGTTTGACACATCGCTGCTAATGTATTCCGCTATTTTCATTATATGTGCTAACAGATGTGTAGTAAAATCATTTCTACAGATGGATTAACGTGTGGTAGATAAAAGAAGAAGCGTTTTATTAAGGAGTGACTAGAGAAAGTCATATGAGTGCGTACATTTAGTAATTACGAGGTCTTTTCAATAAAGAATGATCATAATTTTTTACGGTCATAAGTTTTCGCACTAAGATTCAATCTTATTATATTCTGTTAGCTTAATGTGAAACAAACACGCTGTAGTAGTTTCATTGTTGGTACAAGATCAGTATCGCCTACCGCTGCAATGGAGGTAACACGCGAGGACAATATGCGGCTTTAAAATTCTGCTTTCGTCTCAACAAATCTTCAGTTGAGGCCTATACAATGTTACAGGAGGCCTATGGAGAGTCTGTTCTTCCCTACAGCACAGCTCGAAAGTGGTTTAAAATGGTTAAAGAGGGGAGGCAATCAATTTCAAAATAAGGTGAAGCCGTTGCTCCAGTTACTACTCTTACGGAAGAAAACATCAACACTGCTGCTGCCATTGTGAGAGGAGATCGACGAATTACCTTAAGATCACTTTCTGAAATACTGAACATTTCACTGGGTGCCACCCACACGTTGGTGACAGAAACATTACACATGAGACGTGTTTGTGCGCGATGGGTTCCAAGACTGTTGATTCCCGAACAAAAGGACATTCGCATGCAATTAAAGTTGATGTTAGAGGAAGATCCGGAGTTTCTTTCCAACGTAATCACTGCTGATGAAACTTGGCTACATCATTTTGATCCTGAGAGCAAACAGCAAAGCTCAGTGTGGAAATCTCCTTCATCACCAACTCCCAAAAAAGCAAAAGTGATTGCTTCTGCTGGGAAAGTTATGGTCATCTCATTCTTTGATATTCATGGAATGGTTTATCAGCATGTTGTACCTGCACACACATCAGTAACTGGACAATACTACAGGGATGTCCTGAAAACATTGCAAGTCCAGATCAGGCGCAAAAGACTACATTTCCGTGAAGCAGGCTGGATGCTGTACCATGATAATGCGGGACCGCATATTGGCAATGTTGTTGCTGAATATATTGCAAAAAACAACGTGAAATGCATCCCTTACCCTCCCTACAGTCCGGATTTAGCCCCATGTGACTTTTTTCTATTCCCTAAGTTGAAGAAACGCCTTCGTGGGAGGCATTATCCAACATCAGAAGCAGTGGTGAAGGCTGCGGAGGCGATTTTGAAGCATCTCTCAAAAATGGTTTCCAGCATGTCTTTGAAGACTGGCAGAAACGCTGGGACAAGTGCATCGCATTCAGGGGATACTTTTTTGAGAAGGACCAAAATTATGAGGATGAGTAAAGGTACGTTGCCAAAAAAAATTGTAATCATTCTTCTATATCGTATAAGAAGGCTTTAAACAGATATAGGATTAGAAGTTTTAAGTGGTAACTGTACTGCTCTACCTACGGATAGACAATATGCTATAAATAAACCCAGTTGCTAAGTTCTGTATGCTGGAAGACAATTAAGTCCTACTGCGGGGTTTTTGAAGCCCACGCAGTATGTATTCTGAGGTTAAGTTAAAGAAGCCATATTGCAAACAAACTGAACCGTCCTAGAAGTGATATCCGATATCCGTCAGTTGATTGCCCCAATTTCTCAACAGTAATTACGAAGTGTGATGAGCAGGGGTCCAATCCTTACTGTACCTGTCACCACTAAGGCTGCAGGAAGTCTTACATCAGATATAAACATGTACTGATGTCAACTGAAGCGATATCGTCTTTGGGATAAGTAAGGCTTTAAATATTCCACAGAAAATTCCAAGTGAAGTTATAGTGTATTAGATCACGTAATTTGAAACTGGACAAGTCACAATATTAATGCAATTTTATGATGTGACATAGAAATCAAACACTGCGTATAGCAACTAACACGAGAAATACCTATTTTCCCCAGTTTTCTCCCTGTTAACTATAAGAAAATATCCTTAAACGTTCATTGTAATTTTCTCTGCCCTCATAATGGAGAAGAACTTTCCTGAAATTATAGCATTTTAAATTTTGTTCGTGCTAAGCGAACAGCGATAGTGAAATGTTACACAATTAACAATACATACTGGCTTTAAAACATCGAGAAGAGTTTAAAAGAACAGGAAAATGATTAAAATATGACCTGAAGTTTTCCTGGCGACTAATATGTTCAAGATTTTCTCGGGAAACAAGCCAGGTGAAAAAAATTTATAACCTCTAAATAGATATAACACAAAACTCAACAAAGACAAAACACTGCCAAAACTCGCATCACTGAACAAAGGACTGTTTGCAGTAAATTAAATCCCAGGTCAGGAGATGGCGTGAGTATAGAAAACTATTGGTCAGATAAACGTAACGCCTTAATTTCACGATCAAGATCTAGATTTGTGCTTCTTAAGTTGAATAATTTCCATTTTTAAGGCCGGAGAAGGTGTCTTCTTTTCACCTGCCTAGTTTCCCGAGAATATCTTGACCAAAATTATTATTGTTTTTCTATTAACGTCTTTTAACGGGCTATATCATATCAGACAATGAATGAAATGGGTGAATTGATGCTTAAATGATCCCGGGGTCCATAGAGCTTAGAGTTACCCGACATTCATCATTCAGGATAAGCGAAAACCCTGAAAAAAGCCTTATCCAGATAACTCGTTAACGGATTCGAACTCGAGACCTTTTCAACGCGAGGCTTACGCTACGGAGGCGGGCAGCAAAATTATTTCATAATTCGAAACATTAACAACAAATATTTTGGAATTGGCTTATGTCACGTAAGTTATTTGAAGTAAATTGTGTTTGCCTTAAAAAATCTGCGTTCTTTGTGTAGTACGCTTTCGCCTGTCTTGCATTTGCGAGTTATGCAAGATACAAAATATCTTCTGAATAAGGAGAACTTCGCAGGCTGTTCCCAGAAAATTCAAGATATAAATTTTTCTTTGTCTTGTAAATGTCCTTAATTTTTTTTCTCGCGGTATCTCAAACCGTGTATTTTCGTGTTTTATCTCAGTTTAGAAATTTTAATTGAAGTGTTATACGTGTATAGATAAGTGATATCCAAAGGTTATAAGTGATATGACTAGCCAATATAGTCTGCGAGACCAGCAAAATAGTGTGTAGATTGGATTGGCTGCAAAGAATGTGGGGAAACTAATTTTTCGGTATTACACAAAAGGTGAACAAATGCGATCTCCAAAGAAGACGAACGTAGTCTTCTTATGTTTTTGCTCAATTGCTTTTCTTAGTCGTTTTTTGTTTCTTTTCCTTATTGGTTATGGATTCAGATTTTCCAGCCATCACATCTCCGTATCTTGCAATATAAACACGCACGCAGTTTTTGGAGACAAATTTATCGGGGTGCTTTCCATAAAGTGTGCTGATATAGGGGGCCATTGCCCTCGGGGAGGAAGTCGGATTTAATTTACGTTTTGTTTACACTTTTACGCATGGCCCCTCTCGACATATGGGTCTCCTGCAAGGGATTTTCCTTGCCGTGCTTTATATGAATAAAATATAGGGGACGACAGTGATGCCGCGGTATAGGCTTACATGCGGACCATGTCAGCCTTCCTTCTTGGGGAAGCGACTACCAAACTGTACTCGTTTCTTATTACTAACATTTACAAAAATACAGTTCTTATTAGGTAGGTCGAAGTCCAGTATTACCTTAACCTACAGTCAAATGTTCCAAAAGAATGTCTTTTTTTCTTTTTCAAATAATGTACTTCCTTCAACGTTAAGTCATACCAGACAATGAATGAAATGATATCCAGATGAGTACAGGTACATAGAGCTTAGAGTTACCAAACATTCAACTTTCAGGATAAGGGAAAACCTCCAGCGTTGTCATGTCGGACGATGAATGAAATGATGTTCAAATGAGTACAGGGTACATAGAGCTTAGAGTTAACAGACATTCATCTTTCAGGATAAGAGAAAACCTCCAGCGTTAAGTCACATCTGACGATGAATGATATGACGTTCAAATGAGTACAGGGTACATAGAGCTTAGAGAACCACTCATCTTTCAGGATAAGAGAAAACCTCCAACGATGAGTCATATCGGACGATGAATGAAATGATGTTCAAATGAGTACAGGGTACATAGAGCTTAGGGTTACCAGACATTCATATTTCAAGATAAGAGAAAACCTCCAACGTTAAGTCGTATCGGACGATGAATGAAATGATCAAATGAGTACAGTGTACATAGAGCTCAGAGTTACCAGATGTTCAATTGAGTACAGGATACATAGAGCTTAGAGTTACCAGGCATTCATCTTTTACGACAAGAGAAATCCACCAACGTTAAGTCATATTGGACGATGAATGAAATGATGTTCTAATGAGTACAGGGTACATAGAGCTTAGGGTTACCAGACATTCATCTTTCAGGATAAGGGAAAGCCTCCAACGTAAGTCATATCGGACGATGAATGAAATGATGTTCAAATGAGTACAGGGTACATAGAGCTTAGGGTTACCAGACATTCATCTTTCAGGATAAGGGAAAGCCTCCAACGTAAGTCATATCGGACGATGAATGATATGACCAAATGAATATAGGGTACGTGCAGCTTAGAGTACTAGACATTGATCTTTGAGGATAAAGGAAAACTCCGGATAAAGACTTATCCTCCGACCAGGATTCCAACTCCAGACCTCTTAAACGTGAGCCGGACACGGTGCTGCCAAAGCAGTTGTAGACAAAGCATGATGTTCACATAGGCACAAAACATCTGATTTTTAATTTTTCTGAAAAAAGCCCTTTTTAGGTATAGGAACCTCAAATCATTCGGTAAATTTCCGAGATGTAATTTTTGGGTATAGCAATTATTCTAATTATTACGCAGCTCTCATATTTCATAATGAAATTTAAAATAAATTGAAGTGGTGCCCTTCGGAAATGAATCGCCCACGGGGGTTAATATCAATGATTTTGTTTTTATGACGTAATGACTTACCGTGCTCTCATTAAATTGATTTGCGTGTTAAAAGAGCCGATTTATTAAATAAACTTTACCGTGTGATTTTCAATTTTTTTTGTTGTTGCTTTGAACTTTTTTAATACACAAACGTATGTTTAATTACTCTTCAGTTAATTAAACGCAAAAATAAAACAACATCGATCTAATATAATTACAGGACGTGTTCCGGGGTCCTTTGATCTTTGGATGAAATATGCATTTTAACTAATATATTTGTAATTTTTAAAATATCACACTTTATAAAAAATATTTTTTTTTTATGTGTGGGACTTGCATTAAGCTCCAGAGCTGATAATGTGAAATATAACGGATAGACCATAATATTCATATGGAACCTACAGAATCCGCGGCTCTGTTCTCGTCGGTGCAATATACACGGAGATACATAGGTGATCTGAAAGGTTTCCGACCTAATAAAGATACAATACATTTTTCAACATAGTCTCCTTGTATCTCTACACACTTCTCCCAGCGATGCTCCCATCTCTCGGCGTTTTTCTTTGCAAAATAATTGTTCACGAAGGCGACTGCCCCTTCATTTGACGAAAATCTCTGTCCTCCAAGCGCAATTTTCAGGCGAGGGAACAAAAAGAAGTCGCTTGGTGCTAGAACTGGTGAGTCAAGCAGTTCAAACCGTAATTCGTGGATTTTCGCATTGCAACCGCTGAGGTGTGAGACGGTGCGTTGTCTTGATGAAACAGGATTTTGTTTTTCTGCCAATGCGGCCATTTTCCCGCAAGTTCTGCCTTCAGTTTGTCAAGTAGGGATGCGTAGTATACTCCTGTAATGGTTTTTCCTTAGCGAAGATAATCGATTAAAATAACTCCATGACTATCGCAAGAAAACAGTCGCCATCACTTTCCCAGCCGAAAAAAAACCAGTTTTTTTCTTTTTTGGAACTGGTTCCCCCTTTGCAGTCCACTGTTTTGACTGTATTTTTGTTTCGGACGTATAATGGTGTATCCAAGTTTCATCTACGGTAATGAATCGGCGCCATAACTCGGATTTATTGCGCCTAAACTGCGCCAACAGAGCGTTGGAAATGTTCATTCGAACACGTTTTTGGTCTAACGTGAGCAAAGGCGGCACCCAACGCGCAGCTTTCTCATGTCTAAATGTTGATTTAATATGTGACAAACACGTTCTTTTGACATGTTCATAGCCTCTGCTATCTTTCTCACTTTAATTCGGCGGTCGTCTAGCACCATTTGGTGATCTTTGCAAAGTTTTGATTGGTATTTGAAGTTTTTGGACGTTTCGAACGTTCATCGTCTCCCAAGTACTTACGGCCACGTTTAAATTCAGTTGGCCAAAATGTCACTGTGATAAATGATGGTGCAGAGTCCCCGTACTCAGAATCGAACTCACTTTTGATTTCCGTACGAGTATTGCCCACAAAAACAAATATTTAATGACAGCTCCATACTATATTTTGTCCATTTTCATAAAAACACTCACATCAACTCACTAAAACGACTGTTACATAACAACAGAGCGTCCAAAATGACTGAAGCTTTGATGAATAACTGTAAACAGAAGAGCAACGAAATTCACTAGCTTTTATTTACTAGTGCTGCCATCTTCATTTGTAGGCCTTAAGCTTTTCAGACACCGTCGTACACAATCTGTGTACAGAGAATCCGTTTTACAGAAGCCACTTAATGTACATAGGAAACTTCAAACCAGTAATAATATTTCAGAAGTAGCTAAAGCTACGACCCTAATTATTTGATATAAATTTGTGCCTTAAGTGCACTAGGATTTGGAGGCGTGGCAAAGCTCATTTTTTAAATTAGACATCTTCAGCTGTCTACTTAGCATATTTCAAAAGCCTTACATAGTTTCTGCTACACTTAAATTGAATTAAAATACAAAACTAAACGGTTGTAGCAAAAGTTGCTTTACGTACGTGCATAGGATGTCGTGCCGTGTTGCGACTGGGTTCGTAGGTTGTATTCAGCCCTCCGGGATGACCATGATAAAGCCGCAGGTTGCTTAACTTTTCCTAGATCCTATCTGGCACTCCGATGTATCGACGAATCTGAAATATCTCCAGATATGCTTCAGTCTGAGCTGTGTCAACTCATAGTTGTCAGGCTTGGTCGTAAGTGAAAGAAAATCAATTTAATTTGAATACTCTATAATATTTTTCATACAACACTTTACAAATGAGTTGTATAAGGAGTTACAATGCTCCGGGAATCTACTCTTAACTCCTTTTATAAAGTTTATTCGCGTCTGTTCACTTCCACGTTCTTCGATCAAAACACGCTTTCTCCCAAAATTATTGATTTTTTCCTTCTCTCGTTGCCATCACTACCAATCAAACTTAATTTTTACTGCTCCACATTACACATTACATAATCTTATTTTTAAAACTACCAATGATGATACATCATATTACTTACATGTTACATTAATTAATGACCCACTGTACTTTAACATTTTCCTTTCTTATTCATTTTGAACAGTTTTACAAATCCTGTGGCCTAGTCAGAACCGTTACACGATGGTATACCTCAAACAGTATACATATTTATCAAGTAACATTTTCACAGAAACAAACGTTTCATAACATCATTGTTGTGGAAGTAATGTCATCCGAAGCATTTCTGAATGACAACCCATGTTTGTATATCATTCAAATGTTTTATTATTGTGGTGTGATTGTGCAAGCTATCAACGTGCTTATAAACAAACGCTGATTTGGTAAGCAAATATATAGTTGAATTTGTGATGTTATTGATGCAGTTTAACTGTATGAATTAATGCAGAAATATCAGTTTTGTTGTAAAAGTTAGTTGAATAAGTTAGAAGAATACCAGGATGGTCTGAAAAGTTCTCGGCCTGTTAGTGAAAAATGACAATCGTTGCGTGGATCGTCTTTGATGTTTTCACGGTTACGTTTAAAATCGGCGTCCGTTTCTTCTCAGTGAAGAATCACAATAACATTTACAATCCGCAAATGAATTTCTTTAGGTGTTAAATCTTTTTTTACGAAGAATTTTATCACAGACAATACTTCAATTTCTCAATTTTCAAAGAAATGCGCAGTTCCACTGTTTTAAACAACTGCCGACAGTCAACTGTTGCCTGGAATTACTTGTAATTTTACATACGGTCTATAAACTTGTGTACTAACGTAGGGAAGTAAAGCAGTGATTGCTGGGTGAGGCCGAGAACTTTTTCAGACCACCCTCGTATGCATTTATTATTAACCTCGTTTTTATCTGGTTGACATATAAATAGGCTCTCTCTCTCTCAACTTTTTTGTTTTAGTTGGGGGGGGGGGGGAGAATAAACTTTTAAATACATGTAACTTCTGTAACAATTTATCCTCAGCGATAAAATTTAAGTCATTAGCTAAAAAGTCTTTCTGGACATAAAAATTAAGTTTTGAAATGTTAAAAATTTTCCACAAATTTAAGTTATACCCTTAAAGCTTTTGTGCCCGTCTCTGTAGCGTGGGTCGTAGTGTCTGCTTTACCTTCAAGAGCTCTCGTTTTCTGATCTCGGTCACCGTGAGTTATCTGGATGAGGGTTTTTTCAGGTTTTTTATCTGAAAGACGAATGGTAACTCTAAGCTCTTTGTACCCTGTACTCATTTGAACATTTCATTCATCGTCCGATATGACTTAATGTTGGAGGTTTTCTCTTATCCTGAAAGATGAATGTCTGGTAACTCTAAGCTCTTTGTACCCTGTACTCATTTGAACGTTATTACATTTATCGTCCGATATGACTTAACGTTGGAGGTTTTCTCTTATCCTGAAAGATGAATGTCTGGTAACTGTAAGCTCTATGTACCCTGTACTCATTTAAACATCATGTCATTCATCGTCCGATATGACTTAACGTTGGAGGTTTTCTCTTATCCTGAAAGATGAATGTCTGGTAACTCTAAGCTCTATGTACCCTGTACTCATTTGAACATCATTTCATTCATCGTCCGATATGACTTAACGTTTGAGGTTTTCTCTTATCCTGAAAGATGAATGTCTGGTAACTCTAACCTCTATGTACCCTGTACTCATTTGAACATCATTTCATTCATTGCCCGATATGACTTAACATTGGAGGTTTCCCTTATCCTGAAAGATGAATGTCTGGTAACTCTAAGCTCTATGTACCCTGTACTCATTTGAACATCATTTCATTCATTGCCCGATATGACTTAACATTGGAGGTTTCCCTTATCCTGAAAGATGAATGTCTGGTAACTCTAAGCTCTATGTAGCCTGTACTCATTTGAACATCATTTCATTCATTGCCCGATATGACTTAACGTTGGAGGTTTTCTCCTATCCTGAAAGATAAATGTCTGGTAACTCTAAGCTGTATGTACCCTGTACTCATTTGAACATCATTTCATTCATTGCCCGATATGACTTAACGTTGGAGGTTTTCTCTTATCCTGAAAGATAAATGTCTGGTAACTCTAAGCTCTATGTACTGCGGCATACCCGCATGTCAGATTTCAATTGGTTGGTGTTTACTTTTGATTTGGGTTCTAATTGGAGCTATGAGATCTCTTGTTCTTCAGGTGAATGGTTGTAGGAAATGGATTTGTTGTTTGTTGGCTGCTCAGTTGTCTCAATAATACACTGGTTCGTTGCAAAAAATTGATTTAATTCTCACTCAATTCGTTGATTCAGATAGATTGGTAGCGGTGACCACCTGTTACTAAACTTTCTAACAGAATTCTCTTAATTCTTTATACGGCGAATACTTTGCTATTATAAACTTCTTCTGCTGCTTCTCTCACGCTGGTTGCGTTATTCTTGACTTCCCTACATTTCGGACTTAGAAATCTTTGCTCCTTCTCCTTCACGCGCACTAACACGTCTTTCCCCTCGTAGAATGACTGTTGAAGTGCTCTTTCGTCTCCTCTGCGATTCCGTTCGTACTTTATTCTGATCCCTACTCTAACCCTTATCACATGACCAAAATAACTCACCCTTCTTCCTATTTCTCAAATCTTACATTATTATTGGTTTCTCATTTTATTTCGATTTTTCTTTATTGGTTAGCAAAACTCATCGAACTCATTGACGTTACATCCCACCGTGAGTTGGGATACGCCTACCCTGGGCTCTTTGTAACGGTATACATCGTTATCGCCACAGCGAAGTAAATCCTTTTAGGTCTTACGCCTGACCGCATCTTGAAAACCTTATTGTTCCTACACATTTTTGCTTATAGTTCTCAGACGTTGAACCTTTCCTTAAACAAAGAGGCTAACGGTCACCTCTTCCTGTCTCCCCGACTTGTGTTCAGATTTTACAGAAATATTTTCTCTCCCTTACATGGATTCTAGCATGTTAGTTGTCTTAAATTATATTCTTCCCATCTTATTCTTAATTAAACCGCTATTTTAATCACTACTCTAATTTCATTCTGATTTCATATTAATATAACAATATTTTATATTAGTTTAGCAAAGTATTTTCATTAATTTATCTTCTTTTTTTAATTCTCGTGATTTCAATTAATTCGCCACCTCCTAATCGCTGTCTAATACTGCGGTTACATAATGCCCGTTTGACAAAAATGAAATACCCATTATTTAAGTTTTGTCAAACCCCCGTCATGACATTTCCTCCTTATATCTTATAATTTCTCATTCCCTACTCGAAACATTTTTCGGTGGTCACCGTTTCCCTCATCTTCATCAGTGTGTTACTTTATACACATAGAATGGTCAATATGGTACATCATATACATAGAATTATAGATATGATACATTACGTACATAGACAAGTACACTGTCGTATATGTGGTTATTACCCTATATACAAATAACATTCGTGATACCTCAACTATATATATACACTTCACTGAATTATCCTTGTCTCACTTGACATCAACTTGATTTTACCTTATTACATTCCTTAAGTACTACATTAATGTTACTATATTACAGTTTACAATATTACATTTTACATTCAATGATTTTTTTTTTTTTTTTAATATTATTATATTAACTTATTGGGACGTTTCTTTATCTTTCAGTCCTTCACCGTAAGAACATTCGTCCTCACATTATAGGTTGCGTAATGATGTCCAAATATGGTTACCTCTACCTGCACTCAGTTGTCTACCTGTAATCAGGTGTTTCGTTTACCTGACAGTAAACATTGGCAGTTCATTGTCCTGTCTTTCCACTTCACTTTTCACTCTAAACTTTCTTTCACTTTGTCACGCCTAAGTCTGTGACCTTTACAATAACAACATAGCCTTTTGGCACATGAATACATCAGTACTTATACTATATTTACATTTCACACATTATTTTTAAAGATCTTTCTAACATGTTCATTAGCTGTGGTTATTCTTATTACATTATCATTTTGTTTGTGCACAGGAATTTTGGAACTTGCAACTCCCACGCAGTGTTTGAATTTCAAACGAAAACGTTACCCGTACTAATTATATAACTTTTACTTGGTATTTTTTTTTTTACATCTTCGTATATATAATTTCAATCACATTTACACAGGTGATTCTTGGGTCTGCTCTGTACTGTTTACAACGTTTTTCTGACGATATGGCCTTATTAGGGAGATGTTATATCTGCCTATCGGTTTACCATTTCTTGGGTGTATTAGGGCATACGCTCTGTCACCAAATATTTTCTCAATCCGGTATGGGCCTTTCCATAGCATATATAGCTTTCTAGTCTTTTTTCCTAACAAATCTGACTTGTCGAACGATTTCACTAGAACTAAGTCGCCGACCTTTGGTTCCCAATTCTTCTTATACCGCATTTTCTTTGCGTTTCTTTTCTCTACTTTTTCCATTATTCTTTTAACAGCATTTTGGATCCGTTCTCGATCTGTCTCGGTCGTCACTTGGATACTTTCCGGAACACCCTCTATTATTGGTTCCGGTGTTAAATTCCTATGCAATTGGATAGGAGCATATCCTGTGGTTAAATTGACTGAGTTATTGAATATAAACTCAATATAGTTGATGTGGTCTGGCCAGGTAGTCTGTTTCAATGAGCAAAGGACTCGGAGATGAACACCTAGGTCTTTCATTACGCGCTCGCTTGGATTAGAGCACGGATGGTACGACGTTGTGTTATAGATGCGAATTCCGGCATCCTGAATGGTGTGCACGAATCGTCTTCCATGGTGTATGGACGCGTTATCTACTAATAGTGCTTTCATCTTCCCGTATTTGACGATATAGTCTTTCACTATTTTATTCGCGCATGCTGCACTTGTTAATTTCTTGAGAGGGTATATTTTCACGAATTTCGACATCACGTCGATAAGTACAAATAAATATTTTAATCCTCCTCTTCCTGTAGGGAGTGGACCATATGCATCCGCTGCAACTAATTCTAATGGTTCCTTCCTGGTGATGGATACAGGGGGTCGATCTATCTTATAATTTAATGATTTTGCCCTCTGGCAGATGTCACATGTAGATATAAAGGTCCTAACTTTCTTGCCTAATCTAAATATGTATAAATGGTTGCTTATGGAAATCATTGTCTTCTCAACGCCAGCATGTATAAGAGCTGTGTGGTAAGCAGAAATCACTAACTCTTCCAGCGCTGCGGGTATATATGCTTTCCAAGCAGGTTTGGAAACACCCTGTAACTTATACAATACGTTATTTAGCACTCCGTATTTCTGTGAATTTGCTTGTTCTATGGGCAATGCCTTTTCCATAATTTGTTTTAATTTCCAATCCTGGCGTTGTAATTCCGACAATCTTCTCATCTCCTTTGTTAATTTTATACTGAAGGTTACATCCATCTTTAACAATGGTAATTCTGTACCATTACTACTGATATTTTCTGGAAGATTCCCCTGTGGCTTTATACGTGAAAGCATGTCACTAAAGATGTTAAGACTTCCCTGTATATGTTTAATCTCTGGGTTGTAAGCCATGATCTCGTGGATATATCTCGCAATTTTTGTACTGGTCAATTTGCAATTTCGTATAAATGATAGGCTGATATGATCGGTGAATATCACAATCCTTTTATTATATATATATTGTCTAAATTTACAAATGGCGTAGTACATAGCCGTAATTTCCTGTTCTGTTATGCAAGCAATTTTTTCGGTTTTCGTTAACCCTCGGGAGGCTGTGGCTATAACCTTTAATTCTCCAGTCGGTGTCTCTTGGGCTAAAATAGTTCCTAACGCCACCATGGAGGCATCCGTGTATATGAGATAAGGTAAATCTGGATCAGGCCATGTCAATAATACGGATTCACTGAAGAGTTCTTGTAATCTTTTAAAAGCATTTTCTTCTACCATAGTCCATCGCCATTTTCGATTTTTTTCCAGTAGTGCTCGCAACGGTGCGGCTTCCTTTGCATAGTTTATCAGGAACCTTGATTGGTACCCAAGTACACCCAGATAACGTTTTACTTGTTTTGGTGTCTTAGGTCGTGGTATTTTCAAAATGGCTTCCACTCTTTCTGGATCAGGAGCTATATTTTCGCCTGTTATGATATATCCTAAATATTTAACTGATTCCTGGAAAAATTTACATTTGGCCCAATTCAGTGTTAATCCAGCATTTGCTAGCCTTCCGAGCACTAAATCCAAATACGTAAGGTGATCTTCCACTGTTCTACTGTATATCAATAAATCATCTACATACTGTGACACATATGTTTCCCTTTGCGTGTTGAGTATTTTCTGCATCGCCCGTAGGAATGCGCTTCCAGAATTGATTAGTCCAAAGCAATTTCTTGTAAACTGGTACTGATATCCTCCGTGCAAAAATGAGGTATATTGCCTTAATTCAGGTTTCAACTTAATTTGCAAAAATGAGTTGGTCACATCTAGTGAAGTAAAATACCTTTGTGCCCCAATACCGGCCAAAATTTGCTCAATTGCTGGGGTTCGAAAATTATCCGGAACAATATATTGGTTTATATGACGTCCATCTATCGTCAGTCGTACTGTTCCATTTGCTTTTCTGACTATACATAGGGGACTTATAAATTTTGATGTAGATATCTCCAGAATTCCATCTTCCAACATTTCCTGTATTTTAAGGTTCACTGCCTCCTGTAAATCCAATGGAATAGGTCTGCACTTATATTTGAATGGGGGAACATTATGTATCTCGAATTCATACTCAAAATCATTATAGGTCCCAGTGTGTTCCGAAAATACATTTCTGTGTTTACATAAAATGTTATAAAAAATCTCTTTTTTGTGGTCGTTAAGTAGGTTCGAGTTTGCTACTGTTTCTCTTATTCTATAGGTCATGTTTACATTATTTTCGACTACCTGGAAATCATCTGGTAGGGTAATTATCTCCTGTTCACATGCTTCTGTCTGCCCAAGTCCGTATGACGTCATCTCTAAAAGCCCTTCTTCTGCCGCTACGTACACTTCTTTATCATAGTTCCCCATCTCTTCTGCTTCTAATGGTTTCATCTTAACTAGCTCCATTCCTCCTATTCGTATAAATTCTACAAAAAATGTTTCTTCATCTGTCAATCTTATCTCATTTTCTGCTTCCCTTGAGCTAAATGGAACTTTAACTATGACGTCTTTAATTTTGATTTCCAAGGCTTCCATTTGATAATTCAACTTAGCTTGAAGCGCATACAACACGTCATTACCCATAATAATGTCTACAGATAGCCTATTAATAACAAAACATACAAATTCTATTGTATCCTCCCCAATGGTGGCTTTCAAAAGCATTTGTGTATTAATCTTTTGTTTGGCGCGACCTACCGCCAGAGTACAATATGCACTTTTCACGGGCAATGTTTGCAATTTCATTCCATTGTCTTTTAAGTGATAAAAGAATGCTTGACTTATAGCTGAAACTGAGGATCCTGAATCTATGGTAATGTGCCATTTTTCTTTGTTTATTATTGCAGTAATACGTGGAGCATCTCTCACTTCTTGCAATTCTGTTAAGTGATTGTTTATTTGAGTACCGTTTACTATTTCTGTTTCTGTTTTATTTTGTACCACCCTACTCAGAGCTGTGTCCCTGTTCAAATTAAGAACTAGCGTGTTCATCCGGGTCCGATGCGGGACGTCTTCTATCGCACCCTGGATTCGTTTCCCGTATGCTGTGTCGTCTCTGGCCTTTCATCTACCTCGGGCGCCGCGTCCCTCGGTGTTGGTGGAGGAGAACGCACCCATTCTCTTGAGAGAAGTTGATTCCTCTGTCTTACTTCAGGTCTGTCTGTATGGTTCTCTCTACCAGCGTCACGTGGTTGATACTGTCTATTAGATTCTGGTAGTCGGAACGTCGGTCTTGTATTCCCTCTTCGAAGAAATGGGGGGTGACCCCTATTTCCATTCCTAGTTACATGTACATATCTTATAGGGAAATTATATGAATTTGAATTTGGTGGTCCCTGTCTCCCTCTATTGTTGTTAGGGAATTCCCTCGGGACGTGGGCATCGTATCTTTGACGAGTAGCCATATGGTTCGTGTTAAAATTTCGGGGATTGTGTGCCCTTTCCCCGTCATGATTATTATTATTCCACGGTCTGTGTGGACTTCTCACTGGCATTCGATTCTCATGTCTATTTTGTGAGTTTTGCGTCCCAACGCTTTGTAAAGCCGTTAACAATGTAATTGCCTCTCTCAATGTCTGAGGTCTTGCTACCACCATGTGATTTCTAATGTTCTCAGGAAGGTGGGGAGTGAGAAGAGAAATCAGTTCGGCTTCCTGTAATGGAGGTTGTAGATATTTACTCATTTGCGAATATCTCAGGAAATAATCAGTAATAGACTCTCCATTATTACCTTGGTATCGGCCATTTGTTATTTGATTCCTTACTTGGTATTGGACATTGGCGTTCCAATACTTTTCTAGGAAAGCTGTTTTGAACAACTCGTAGCTGCATCCTTCTCCCACAGTTACTCGTAGCCAATTAAGTTCGGCAGATTCTAACGCCCTTTGAACTATTATCATTTTATATTGCTCGGGTACACCTCTGATGACAAAATACTTTTCTAAGTCGGCCAAAAATTGTACTGCGTTGTCATTTCGACAATTAAATTTCGGGAGGGGCAATTCGCTTAGAAAATTCATGTGCACTGCTGGATACATATTTACGTTTTGCATATTTATTTCGCTATTATTGCTGCTTTGAGGAGAGACAGAAGGGGCGCTAACCTGTTCGTTCTGCCTCTCTCCATTGTGTGTATGTATAGTACAATTGGAACTCTCAGGTACCTGCCCTTGCTGTCGCAGCTGGAAGCCAGTTACGGTATCTCTGATTTGAGATATCTCGCTTACTGTTTCCCTCAACATTTGTGTATTCTCTGATTGAATATTTGTTACACGTGCTACCTTTTCTTTTAACTTCTCCATGTCAGCTGCTATACTATTGTTTACAGTGTCAAACCGGTCATTTATCTCTTGTACAAAAGTTACCTGTGTCGTGGTCAGTTCATCTAATCTTATTCTTTCCTTATTAATTTCCTCCCCTATTCTATTTTCTACTCCTGCAACGAGAGATTTGGTAGCTTCTAGGTCACTTCTTATCGTACCTACTTCTCGCTGCAGGGCCTCTTTTACAGATTGAATTTCCCCTGTTATTCCTTGAATTCTGACAGTGATTCTAGTTTCTGTTTCTTTTCCTTGGCTTGTAATTTGACTTACTAATTTAGCTTCTAGTGTTTGGTTCTGTCCTACTAATTTAGCTTCTAGTGCTTGGTTCTGTTCCACTAATTTAGTCTCTAGTGATTGGTTCTGTTCTACTAATTTATCTTCTAGTGTTTGGTTCAATTTAGCCTCTAGTGACTGGTTCTGTTCTACGAATTTAGCTTCTAGTGATTGATTCTGTTCTACTAATTTAGTCTCTAGTGATTGACTCTGAATAGTAATTTGCGCCATGAGTTTCTGGAACATCTCTTGTAGATTTTCCATTACCCCAGGATTGTCACTTCTATTTACATTTAGGCTACTTACACCATTTACACCCTCATCTACTGATCCTATAACACTGCTTTCCATTATCTCTTCATTAACAACTTCCAACTCTTTCTCTGTCTCCATAATTATTTGTTCCCCAGAATTTTCCATTTTAAATTTATTCTGTACGATCTTCTTATTTCTCAAAAGCATTGAATTTCCCCTTTAAATTTTCTAATTTCCCTTCCAAAATACTTATTACTAAGACATTACATAGATATTGATTTCACTGAATGATATTACATTTACAAGAAATATAAATTGAGTATGTGTAACTCACAGTTCTGTTGTACGGCTGTGGTGTTTATGTGATGTCTTTACCAATTTTTGTCGTGCTGCTCGTCGTCTAGTAGGCTCAGTTGATGTCGAAAGAACTTGAACTTCTCTCTTGGTTGGGGGAAAATTCTATGTAGTTGTTTTTGCCGTCTTCTTCGTAGTCTCTGCTGTCCTCATCGTAGTTGTCGTCGTCGATCTTCTCACTTCTCCTCGTAGTCGTCCTTCGTCGTCGTTCTTCTCACTTCTCCTCGTTGTTGTCGTCGTTACATTTCACCCATTTCCTACAATTCGAAGCCCCAACGTGTCGGCGCCATTATGCGGCATACCCGCATGTCAGATTTCAATTGGTTGGTGTTTACTTTTGATTTGGGTTCTAATTGGAGCTATGAGATCTCTTGTTCTTCAGGTGAATGGTTGTAGGAAATGGATTTGTTGTTTGTTGGCTGCTCAGTTGTCTCAATAATACACTGGTTCGTTGCAAAAAATTGATTTAATTCTCACTCAATTCGTTGATTCAGATAGATTGGTAGCGGTGACCACCTGTTACTAAACTTTCTAACAGAATTCTCTTAATTCTTTATACGGCGAATACTTTGCTATTATAAACTTCTTCTGCTGCTTCTCTCACGCTGGTTGCGTTATTCTTGACTTCCCTACATTTCGGACTTAGAAATCTTTGCTCCTTCTCCTTCACGCGCACTAACACGTCTTTCCCCTCGTAGAATGACTGTTGAAGTGCTCTTTCGTCTACTCTGCGATTCCGTTCGTACTTTATTCTGATCCCTACTCTAACCCTTATCACATGACCAAAATAACTCACCCTTCTTCCTATTTCTCAAATCTTACATTATTATTGGTTTCTCATTTTATTTCGATTTTTCTTTATTGGTTAGCAAAACTCATCGAACTCATTGACGTTACATCCCACCGTGAGTTGGGATACGCCTACCCTGGGCTCTTTGTAACGGTATACATCGTTATCGCCACAGCGAAGTAAATCCTTTTAGGTCTTACGCCTGACCGCATCTTGAAAACCTTATTGTTCCTACACATTTTTGCTTATAGTTCTCAGACGTTGAACCTTTCCTTAAACAAAGAGGCTAACGGTCACCTCTTCCTGTCTCCCCGACTTGTGTTCAGATTTTACAGAAATATTTTCTCTCCCTTACATGGATTCTAGCATGTTAGTTGTCTTAAATTATATTCTTCCCATCTTATTCTTAATTAAACCGCTATTTTAATCACTACTCTAATTTCATTCTGATTTCATATTAATATAACAATATTTTATATTAGTTTAGCAAAGTATTTTCATTAATTTATCTTCTTTTTTTAATTCTCGTGATTTCAATTAATTCGCCACCTCCTAATCGCTGTCTAATACTGCGGTTACAGTACCCTGTACTCATTTGAACATCATTTCATTTATCGCCCGATATGACTTAACGTTGGAGGTTTTCTCTTATCCTGAAAGATGAATGTCTGGTAACTCTAAGCTCTATGTACCCTGTACTCATTTGAACATCATTTCAGTCATTGCCCGATATGACTTAACGTTGGAGGTTTTCTCTTATCCTGAAAGATGAATGTCTGGTAACTCTAAGCTCTATGTACCCTGTACTCATTTGAACATCATTTCATTCATTGCCCGATTTGACTTAACGTTGGAGGTTTTCTCTTATCCTGAAAGATAAATGTCTGGTAACTCTAAGCTCTATGTACCCTGTACTCATTTGAACATCATTTCATTCATTGCCCGATATGACTTAACATTGGAGGTTTCCCTTATCCTGAAAGATGAATGTCTGGTAACTCTAAGCTCTATGTAGCCTGTACTCATTTGAACATCATTTCATTCATTGCCCGATATGACTTAACGTTGGAGGTTTTCTCCTATCCTGAAAGATAAATGTCTGGTAACTCTAAGCTCTATGTACCCTGTACTCATTTGAACATCATTTCATTCATTGCCCGATATGACTTAACGTTGGAGGTTTTCTCTTATCCTGAAAGATAAATGTCTGGTAACTCTAAGCTCTATGTACCCTGTACTCATTTGAACATCATTTCATTTATCGCCCGATATGACTTAACGTTGGAGGTTTTCTCTTATCCTGAAAGATGAATGTGTGGTAACTCTAAGCTCTATGTACCCTGTACTCATTTGAACATCATTTCATTCATTGCCCGATATGACTTAACGTTGGAGGTTTTCTCTTATCCTGAAAGATAAATGTCTGGTAACTCTAAGCTCTATGTACCCTGTACTCATTTGAACATCATTTCATTTATCGCCCGATATGACTTAACGTTGGAGGTTCTCTCTTATCCTGAAAGATGAATATCTGGTAACTAAGCTCTATGTACCCTGAACTCATTTGAACATCATTTCATTAATCGTCCGATATGACTTAACGTTGGAGGTTTTCCCTTATCCTGAAAGATGAATATCTGGTAACTAAGCTCTATGTACCCTGTACTCATTTGATCATCACTTCATCGTCAGATATGACTTAACGTTGGAAGTTTTCCCTTATCCTGAAAGATGAATATCTGGTAACCAAGCTCTATGTACCCTGAACTCATTTGAACATCACTTCATTCATCGTCAGATATGACTTAACGTTGGAGGTTTTCCCTTATCCTGAAGGATGAATGTGTGGTAACTCTAAGCTCGATGTACCCTGTACTCCTTTGAACATCATTTCATTCATCGTCCGATATGACTTAACGTTGGAGGTTTTCCCTTATCCTGAAAGATGAATGTCTGATAACTCTAAGCTCTATGTACCCTGTACTCATTTGAACATCATTTCATTCATCGTCAGATATGACTTAACGTTGGAAGTTTTCCCTTATCCTGAAAGATGAATATCTGGTAACCAAGCTCTATGTACCCTGAACTCATTTGAACATCACTTCATTCATCGTCAGATATGACTTAACGTTGGAGGTTTTCCCTTATCCTGAAGGATGAATGTGTGGTAACTCTAAGCTCGATGTACCCTGTACTCATTTGAACATCATTTCATTCATCGTCCGATATGACTTAACGTTGGAGGTTTTCCCTTATCCTGAAAGATGAATGTCTGATAACTCTAAGCTCTATGTACCCTGTACTCATTTGAACATCATTTCATTCATCGTCCGATATGACTTAACGTTGGAGGTTTTCCCTTATCCTGAAAGATGAATGTCTGATAACTCTAAGCTCTATGTACCCTGTACTCATTTGAACATCATTTCATTCATCGTCCGATATGACTTAACGTTGGAGGTTTTCTCTTATCCTGAAAGATGAATGTCTGGTAACTCTAAGCTCTATGTACCCTGTACTCATTTGAACATCATTTCATTCATCGTCCGATATGACTTAACGTTGGAGGTTTTCTCTTATCCTGAAAGATGAATGTCTGGTAACTCTAAGCTCTATGTACCCTGAACTCATTTGAACATCATTTCATTCATCGTCCGATATGACTTAACGTTGGAGGTTTTCTCTTATCCTGAAAGATGAATGTCTGGTATCTCTAAGCTCTATGTACCCTGTACTCATTTGAACATCATTTCATTCATCGTCCGATATGACTTAACGTTGGAGGTTTCCTCTTATCCTGAAAGATGAATGTCTGGTATCTCTAAGCTCTATGTACCCTGTACTCATTTGAACATCATTTCATTCATCGTCCGATATGACTTAACGTTGGAGGTTTCCTCTTATCCTGAAAGATGAATGTCTGGTAACTCTAAGCTCTATGTACCCTGTACTCATTTGAACATCATTTCATTCATCGTCCGATATGACTTAACGTTGGAGGTTTTCCCTTATCCTGAAAGATGAATGTCTGATAACTCTAAGCTCTATGTACCCTGTACTCATTTAAACATCATTTCATTCATCGTCCGATATGACTAAACGTTGGAGGTTTTCTCTTATCCTGAAAGATGAATGTCTGGTAACTTTAAGCTCTATGTACCCTGTACTCATTTTAACATCATTTCATACATCGTTCGATATGACTTAACGTTGGGGGTTTTCTCTTATCCTGAAAGATGAATGTCTGGTAACTCTAAGCTCTATGTACCCTGTACTCATTTGAACATCATTTCATTCATCGTCCGATATGACTTAACGTTGGGGTTTTTCTCTTATCCTGAAAGATGAATATGTCTGGTAACTCTAAGCTCTATGTACCCTGTACTCATTTGAACATCATTTCATACATCGTTCGATATGACTTAACGTTGGGGGTTTTCTCTTATCCTGAAAGATGAATGTCTGGTAACTCTAAGCTCTATGTACCCTGTACTCATTTGAACATCATTTCATTCATCGTCAGATATGACTTAACGTTGGAAGTTTTCCCTTATCCTGAAAGATGAATATCTGGTAACCAAGCTCTATGTACCCTGAACTCATTTGAACATCACTTCATTCATCGTCAGATATGACTTAACGTTGGAGGTTTTCCCTTATCCTGAAGGATGAATGTGTGGTAACTCTAAGCTCGATGTACCCTGTACTCATTTGAACATCATTTCATTCATCGTCCGATATGACTTAACGTTGGAGGTTTTCCCTTATCCTGAAAGATGAATGTCTGATAACTCTAAGCTCTATGTACCCTGTACTCATTTGAACATCATTTCATTCATCGTCCGATATGACTTAACGTTGGAGGTTTTCCCTTATCCTGAAAGATGAATGTCTGATAACTCTAAGCTCTATGTACCCTGTACTCATTTGAACATCATTTCATTCATCGTCCGATATGACTTAACGTTGGAGGTTTTCTCTTATCCTGAAAGATGAATGTCTGGTAACTCTAAGCTCTATGTACCCTGTACTCATTTGAACATCATTTCATTCATCGTCCGATATGACTTAACGTTGGAGGTTTTCTCTTATCCTGAAAGATGAATGTCTGGTAACTCTAAGCTCTATGTACCCTGAACTCATTTGAACATCATTTCATTCATCGTCCGATATGACTTAACGTTGGAGGTTTTCTCTTATCCTGAAAGATGAATGTCTGGTATCTCTAAGCTCTATGTACCCTGTACTCATTTGAACATCATTTCATTCATCGTCCGATATGACTTAACGTTGGAGGTTTCCTCTTATCCTGAAAGATGAATGTCTGGTATCTCTAAGCTCTATGTACCCTGTACTCATTTGAACATCATTTCATTCATCGTCCGATATGACTTAACGTTGGAGGTTTCCTCTTATCCTGAAAGATGAATGTCTGGTAACTCTAAGCTCTATGTACCCTGTACTCATTTGAACATCATTTCATTCATCGTCCGATATGACTTAACGTTGGAGGTTTTCCCTTATCCTGAAAGATGAATGTCTGATAACTCTAAGCTCTATGTACCCTGTACTCATTTAAACATCATTTCATTCATCGTCCGATATGACTAAACGTTGGAGGTTTTCTCTTATCCTGAAAGATGAATGTCTGGTAACTTTAAGCTCTATGTACCCTGTACTCATTTTAACATCATTTCATACATCGTTCGATATGACTTAACGTTGGGGGTTTTCTCTTATCCTGAAAGATGAATGTCTGGTAACTCTAAGCTCTATGTACCCTGTACTCATTTGAACATCATTTCATTCATCGTCCGATATGACTTAACGTTGGGGTTTTTCTCTTATCCTGAAAGATGAATGTCTGGTAACTCTAAGCTCTATGTACCCTGTACTCATTTGAACATCATTTCATTCATCGTCCGATATGACTTAACGTTGGGGGTTTTCTCTTATCCTGAAAGATGAATATGTCTGGTAACTCTAAGCTCTATGTACCCTGTACTCATTTGAACATTATTTCATTCATTGCCCGATATGACTTAACGTTGGGGGTTTTCTCTTATCCTGAAAGATGAATGTCTGGTAACTCTAAGCTCTATGTACCCTGTACTCATTTGAACATCATTTCATTCATCGTCCGATATGACTTAACGTTGGGGGTTTTCTCTTATCCTGAAAGATGAATATGTCTGGTAACTCTAAGCTCTATGTACCCTGTACTCATTTGAACATTATTTCATTCATTGCCCGATATGACTTAACGTTGGGGGTTTTCTCTTATCCTGAAAGATGAATATGTCTGGTAACTCTAAGCTCTATGTACCCTGTACTCATTTGAACATCATTTCATTCATCGTCCGATATGACTTAACGTTGGAGGTTTTCTCTTATCCTGAAAGATGAATGTCTGGTAACTCTAAGCTCTATGTACCCTGTACTCATTTGAACATCATTTCATTCATCGTCCGATATGACTTAACGTTGGGGTTTTTCTCTTATCCTGAAAGATGAATATGTCTGGTAACTCTAAGCTCTATGTACCCTGTACTCATTTGAACATCATTTCATACATCGTTCGATATGACTTAACGTTGGGGGTTTTCTCTTATCCTGAAAGATGAATGTCTGGTAACTCTAAGCTCTATGTACCCTGTACTCATTTGAACATTATTTCATTCATTGCCCGATATGACTTAACGTTGGGGGTTTTCTCTTATCCTGAAAGATGAATATGTCTGGTAACTCTAAGCTCTATGTACCCTGTACTCATTTGAACATTATTTCATTCATTGCCCGATATGACTTAACGTTGGGGGTTTTCTCTTATCCTGAAAGATGAATGTCTGGTAACTCTAAGCTCTATGTACCCTGTACTCATTTGAACATCATTTCATTCATCGTCCGATATGACTTAACGTTGGGGGTTTTCTCTTATCCTGAAAGATGAATATGTCTGGTAACTCTAAGCTCTATGTACCCTGTACTCATTTGAACATTATTTCATTCATTGCCCGATATGACTTAACGTTGGGGGTTTTCTCTTATCCTGAAAGATGAATATGTCTGGTAACTCTAAGCTCTATGTACCCTGTACTCATTTGAACATCATTTCATTCATCGTCCGATATGACTTAACGTTGGAGGTTTTCCCTTATCCTGAAAGATGAATGTCTGATAACTCTAAGCTCTATGTACCCTGTACTCATTTAAACATCATTTCATTCATCGTCCGATATGACTAAACGTTGGAGGTTTTCTCTTATCCTGAAAGATGAATGTCTGGTAACTTTAAGCTCTATGTACCCTGTACTCATTTTAACATCATTTCATACATCGTTCGATATGACTTAACGTTGGGGGTTTTCTCTTATCCTGAAAGATGAATGTCTGGTAACTCTAAGCTCTATGTACCCTGTACTCATTTGAACATCATTTCATTCATCGTCCGATATGACTTAACGTTGGGGTTTTTCTCTTATCCTGAAAGATGAATATGTCTGGTAACTCTAAGCTCTATGTACCCTGTACTCATTTGAACATCATTTCATACATCGTTCGATATGACTTAACGTTGGGGGTTTTCTCTTATCCTGAAAGATGAATGTCTGGTAACTCTAAGCTCTATGTACCCTGTACTCATTTGAACATCATTTCATTCATCGTCCGATATGACTTAACGTTGGGGGTTTTCTCTTATCCTGAAAGATGAATATGTCTGGTAACTCTAAGCTCTATGTACCCTGTACTCATTTGAACATTATTTCATTCATTGCCCGATATGACTTAACGTTGGGGGTTTTCTCTTATCCTGAAAGATGAATGTCTGGTAACTCTAAGCTCTATGTACCCTGTACTCATTTGAACATCATTTCATTCATCGTCCGATATGACTTAACGTTGGGGGTTTTCTCTTATCCTGAAAGATGAATATGTCTGGTAACTCTAAGCTCTATGTACCCTGTACTCATTTGAACATTATTTCATTCATTGCCCGATATGACTTAACGTTGGGGGTTTTCTCTTATCCTGAAAGATGAATATGTCTGGTAACTCTAAGCTCTATGTACCCTGTACTCATTTGAACATCATTTCATACATCGTTCGATATGACTTAACGTTGGGGGTTTTCTCTTATCCTGAAAGATGAATGTCTGGTAACTCTAAGCTCTATGTACCCTGTACTCATTTGAACATCATTTCATTCATCGTCCGATATGACTTAACGTTGGGGGTTTTCTCTTATCCTGAAAGATGAATATGTCTGGTAACTCTAAGCTCTATGTACCCTGTACTCATTTGAACATTACTTCATTCATTGCCCGATATGACTTAACGTTGGGGGTTTTCTCTTATCCTGAAAGATGAATGTCTGGTAACTCTAAGCTCTATGTACCCTGTACTCATTTGAACATCATTTCATTCATCGTCCGATATGACTTAACGTTGGGGGTTTTCTCTTATCCTGAAAGATGAATATGTCTGGTAACTCTAAGCTCTATGTACCCTGTACTCATTTGAACATTATTTCATTCATTGCCCGATATGACTTAACGTTGGGGGTTTTCTCTTATCCTGAAAGATGAATATGTCTGGTAACTCTAAGCTCTATGTACCCTGTACTCATTTGAACATCATTTCATACATCGTTCGATATGACTTAACGTTGGGGGTTTTCTCTTATCCTGAAAGATGAATGTCTGGTAACTCTAAGCTCTATGTACCCTGTACTCATTTGAACATCATTTCATTCATCGTCCGATATGACTTAACGTTGGGGGTTTTCTCTTATCCTGAAAGATGAATATGTCTGGTAACTCTAAGCTCTATGTACCCTGTACTCATTTGAACATTACTTCATTCATTGCCCGATATGACTTAACGTTGGGGGTTTTCTCTTATCCTGAAAGATGAATGTCTGGTAACTCTAAGCTCTATGTACCCTGTACTCATTTGAACATCATTTCATTCATCGTCCGATATGACTTAACGTTGGGGGTTTTCTCTTATCCTGAAAGATGAATATGTCTGGTAACTCTAAGCTCTATGTACCCTGTACTCATTTGAACATTATTTCATTCATTGCCCGATATGACTTAACGTTGGGGGTTTTCTCTTATCCTGAAAGATGAATATGTCTGGTAACTCTAAGCTCTATGTACCCTGTACTCATTTGAACATCATTTCATTCATCGTCCGATATGACTTAACGTTGGAGGTTTTCTCTTATCCTGAAAGATGAATATGTCTGGTAACTCTAAGTAACAAAATGGAAGAAGAGTTATAAGTTCATTTGAACTGGCTCGCGACGTTCATAACGGAAGCAGGTCCCTGTGAGTTCACAAGGCGATACCAATTACTTCCCAGTTGGTTTGCCCCAACGTAATGATGACGTCCCTAAGGGAGGTCAAGCTTTAGAGGGAAAAAAGTTTTTTGGGACACCTCATAACTTTAAGTCCTTCTAATTGGGGGCTTGTCCTTTGCCAATTGGAAATTTGGAGACGAGAGCTGCAACAGCCTTGCGCTTCGAGCTCCCAGACGAAAGAATTGATTCTATTACACAAGTGACGACAATTTGGACTTAGCTGTTAGTAAAGTTCGATCTTCTGGAAATAAGAAATAAAGCACATGTCATCGTCGGCTGACCAACCTGACTTGGGATTTATTTTCCTTGTCAGTTGAATTCTAATGGCTTCTCTGATCCAGAGATATATTTCCTTCCCTTTCTCATTCTATTCCATTGTTATGTTTCATGGTTATTAAGGCGGTAGTTTGGACAAATGGGGCGGGGGGGTGTAAACGTTCCCTCGCTCCTAGGTGAAGCAGCTGCCCAGGGCGCTAGTGTCGCCCTCTCTGTAGAACTGTTCGGACTTCTACACGTCTGTGTCACTCTGCTCTATGCCCGCTGTATCGTCTTCAACAAACATAGAGAGTTGAAAAAAGTGACAGTCAATCTTTTGATTTAGTTGCTTATTCAACTGTCATTTATCAAATACTGCAAATGTTAGTGTAATGAACCAGTTTCGAAATGTCTGAATAAGTTAACATTACAAAGACTAAAATACAAGGTATGTGGACCAAATGCTCTTCCGAATGAGGTTTTGGTTACTCTAAGTGAGAATTTAACACCGTATTTGGCAAATACTGTGGCCAGAGTAATAATTAGGGGGAAAAAGACTAAGATCCCAATAAACCCAAGTCTTATAGGCCTATTTGTGTATTGAATATAATTAGAAAAGCATTTCAGCAACTGAGAAACAAAACAATTATGGAATTTAGGTCCATGATTGGGGTACATGAGGATCAATTTTCATTCAGGAAAGGGAAGACCACCGAAGACGCCATTTATAAAATACTAGACATCCTGTATAGAACCGCTAGTAAATATTTAATCAGCATATTTCTGGCGCTTTTGATAGTTTATGTGGGCTGTTCTTTTTTAAGAGAGTAAGACGTCAAAATTATCCAATAATCCTATACAATATCTTACTGGAGTATTGCAAAAGTAGAAAAGTGTACGTTCAGGGTGTGAATAAGTGCATTTATAAAGATACAAGCGGACCCAGCAAACTTCATACCACCAATAAAAGTTGTCTGAACATATCTATATAAATAAAACAAATTGAAATTAGTTATTTATCCTGTAATTGGGAGTGAAGTTTAAATACAACACAGTTACAGTTAAGTTAATCATTTTAAAGCTCTTTTTGTGGTGATTAAATACCTAAGATTATGGTTTTCCGACGCGCGAACACGCGAGAGAAACAGGAAAACTCCAAGTTGATTCCGCAAACTTCCAACGACTGCCCTTGTGATTTATTTATGGTCATCACAAAGGTCAAACGTACAAGAAATTAATTTTGTGTCTAATCTTCGAAAAGTATACGAACATGCTACATAAAAATATATTTAGTCCTGATAAACGATAAAGGTTATTTAATAAAATATAAGTGAAATATCTTTGCTAAGGAGTGGGATATCTTTGTACTTTGTAATGCTTTTGTTTGTTGAAAATAAAAGGTGTATATGTTCAGTGAAAGTTTACTTGTGTACTTAATAACTCGGTTAATTAATACTTCAGGACGTCATCCTCTATGGTCAAATATCTGTAGTATCTATTATAGTGCGTCCAGAAATGAATTTTGAGTCTAATCTTCGAAAGGTATATCATGCTACATAAAGTTCAGTCTTGATAACAAAAGACAAACGTTATTAAATAAAATATGGTAGGTGAAATATCTTTGAAGACTTTGACAAGGAGTGGAATATCTTTCTACTTTGTATTGCTTTTGTTTGTTGAAAATAAAAGATGTATGATTTCCGTCAAAGTTTGCATGTTTACTTTTATATTTAGTCGATAACCCGGTGCATTATCACTTCAGGTTTTTTGTTCCTACCTTTTAAATCTTCCTTGGACTTATGAAAGTATTTCAAAACCAAAATTAGGCAAATCGGCTCAGCCGTTCTCGAGTTGTGCGAGAATGACAAACGTCAATTCGTTTTTATGTGTATAGATAATCAAAGGATGTCCACAAGGCTTGGTCCTTGGGTCGATGTTTTGGAACGTAGTAATGGAGACTATTGGAACAAATCCAGACGTAAGAACCATAGCTTACGCGGATGATGTGGCGTCTGTGATGGGAATTCGAGGTTCGAATTGGAAAAGAAAGCCAGAACATTAGTGTCTATCAGAACAATGGTGTGCAAAATCAAAATTGTGCATTGCTCCAGAAAAGTTGAGCTATATGTTATGAAAAGGAAATTTTAAAAGAGACCTCACAGTGAAGATAAACGTTGAAAATATTAAATAAAACAAGAAGTTAAATATCTAGACCTTTGAATGACTAGAGCCACACTGAAAAGTTCAATGCCATAGCCGGGATTTGAACCACGGTTCTCCCGCTCTCCGTGCGGTTGCTCTAACCCACTGAGCTACTACAGCCAACGTGCCAACATGACATTAAACTCTCCAACTGACTTGTATGTTTCTCGGTAAATTACTAGGAGTTCTCATATGCTATGAGACACGCACCTTTTGTGGCGACTTACTATGCTGTAAGTACTTAAGTCCCGGGCTTCATAGTTAAACCACTATGTTTTGTTTTAGGTAAATTGACGGAAATATTATTTATTATTATATATTATTTTATTATTTAATTTAATTGTACTTATAGCAGAGTAAGTCGCCACAAAGGTTGCGTGTCTCATTGTATATGAGAACTCCTAGTGGTATACCAGGAAACATACGAGTCAGTTGGAGAGTTTGTCATGTCGGCATGTTAGCCATAGTAGCTCAAAAGTTTAGAGCAATCTTAGCATGCACACGGCCAGTGCGAAGAAATGATTATTTCTATCTAGCCCTCGTTTTAGATGGGAAAATAAATTTTAGAAAACATCTGGTTCTCATACTGAAGAAATTTGAAAACATTGTGCTAAAATTAACAAGGATATTACAGACAAAATTTAAAATTCCACTAAGAATTACAATTATCGACCATTATAAAATTTTTCCCTTCATAATTGCTTATGAGGTTGCAGTTTGGGCCCACAGGATAGTCGCGATGACTGACCAAGTAGCCCTCTAGCGTCCATCGGGAGTACTGCTCCACAGTAAAGCTAGAAACGTACTGGGAAGTTGAGAAGGAAACAAGAAATGATGGAAAGATCATCGTGATAAATGGGAAACCACAAAAAACTTTTGTTGAAGTAGTTGGTGTACAGAACTCGATAGCGGGACCTCTCGTACGCGACAAATGTGAAAGTGTGAACAAAACAAGAAATATCCGTTAGTACGCTTCCTTTGGGGCGTGAAGTAGGCATTGTTAATGTAAATTCCCTCACACGGCTCTGGTTTCTATGGGCTGACACGTACAGCGCTCCGGTTTGTTAGCCAAGCCAGCGCAAAACGGAAACCGCAAGTTAAGTTGCTAGAAACCGCGGCCAGAAAAGCTGTCATGCGCCATAATTGCATTCCCACATTTTCTTGCAAGAGTTAGCTCCTTTATTTTATAACTAACAATGGGCTTAATCCAGCTCTAAGCCGACACGGAGCCCAGCCCAACTAACTGCGTCATGCTCGTGAATACAGCGTAGTAAACCGGCAATTTTAACTTCATACCGCGTGATTCATTCTTGTACATGCTACTCCTAGACATTTCAACTTTGTAAAAGTATAGTTTTTAAAGATTTGAACCAGTAACAAGGGATATCTCGAAAATTGTATACTCTAAAAGGAAAAAAGAAGCGCAACGGGACAATTTTGTAGAAAATCTGTCGCAATTTTTTCACTTTACGTCGTCCAACGTTAAGTCATATCGGACGATGAATGAAATGATGTTTAAACGAGTACAGGGTACACAGAGCTTAGAGTTACCAGACATTCATCTTTCAGGATAAGAGAAAACCTCCAACGTTAAGTCATATCGTACGATAAATGAAATGATGTTTAAATGAGTACAGGGTACATAGAGCTTAGAGTTATCAGACATTCGTCTTTCAGGATAAGAGAAAACCTCCAACGTTAAGTCATATCGGACGATGAATGAAATGATGTTCAAATGAGTACAGGGTACATAGAGCTTAGAGTTACCAGACATTCATCTTTCAGGATAAGAGAAAACCTCCAACGTTAAGTCATATCGGACGATGAATGAAATGATGTTCAAATGAGTACAGGGTACATAGAGCTTAGAGTTACCAGACATTCATCTTTCAGGATAAGAGAAAACCTCCAACGTTAAGTCATATCCGACGATGAATGAAATGATGTTCAAATGAGTACAGGGTCCATAGGGCTTTGAGTTATCAGACATTCGTCTTTCAGGATAAGAGAAAACCTCCAACGTTAAGTCATATCGGACGATGAATGAAATGATGTCCAAATGAGTACAGGGTACATAGAGCTTAGAGTTACCAGACATTCATCTTTCAGGATAAGAGAAAACCTCCAACGTTAAGTCATATCCGACGATGAATGAAATGATGTTCAAATGAGTACAGGGTCCATAGGGCTTTGAGTTATCAGACATTCGTCTTTCAGGATAAGAGAAAGCCTTGGGGAAAAACGTTATCTAGATAACCCTTACCTAGACCTCTTGAATGTGAGGCAGACACGCTACCATCCACGCTACAGAGGCGGGCACTCCATTGCAGTGTAGGTTTATGTACTTGGTAGGGTAAACAAAGAGGCAATGAAATATAAGCGCTGTAACGGCTTAGGTATAATATGAAGTAATTTAAGCAATTTAGGTTTGGCTTTTTTATTACTAACAAGTTATTTTTATTAGAGAATACATATACCTATTTCTACTGCTTATGTATTTGGAAGGTACTAGACTTTGGTGTGACGAGTTTTGCGGACTATTTTTAAACACTTCCAATTCTCTCGAAAGAAACATGTGACGGAGCACCGCCCGTCTGTTTATCTAAAAATCTAATACGTCGCACACATGACCTACCCTAATGTTGTACAAATGTTTCTGTTGAAGCCGTATTTTGACATCTACTGAAAACAGCTATGCCATAATTTTGTTAGCATTATTACGTTTCACAGAATTAGCTCTATTCTAAGCTGCACTACGTCAAACATGAGAATTTATTGTGGAGAAGCGAAGGGCGACCAAATATACCAGAGTAATTTATGAGCAGTCATAACAGGAACTTGCTTCCCCAAATTACGTTAGCCTTTTTGCGTAGACAAGTAATATGCGTCGAGAGACGTCGGGAAATAAAATCTACTCCAGCAATACCGTACACAGAACTGTCATCCGAGTATCATCCAAAAAACTCATCGAGCTTAATGCATATCCATGCTGCCAAGTATCGACTTTTCAAGAACTTTATGGACCAGGAGAGGGCAAATAATCCAATTTATATGCCAATAAAATCTGGGGAGTCTTCCCCATATTCTTAAAAAGTTGAAATAGATCGTAAGATTGAAGGAGCCAGCATTAAGGCTTCTATACTCCAAGACTGGGAATTCCAGCAAGAGTTTGGTGCCTAGCAGACTGAGTCGATGTTTACACTAGATCGATTATGTTCAACAAGTGTGTCGGCAAATGAACAAGCCGCGTGCCGTATGACTATTCTTGATTGATTCATATCCTTCACCACCTGGCTCTGTATTGAAAAGGTACACATACACTGACTCCCTTAAATAATCGGACAGACTTTGCATTTCACTATGGAGTGCTCTGTGAATCAATGTCAAGGTACTCCTTGTGTTAAGCAAAAATCATTTGCTATGAATATCCACTTTAGATATTGAAAATGTGGCTAAAATAAGAGCTTCGCCATTCAACCATGTTTACATCATGAGTTTACGGCACAAAAAGAATCGGACAGCACAAATAATGCAATACAAACGAGTAGGTGAAGTCTATCAGTAGACAAAACAACATCGTAGAAGTACGTCAACTGTTCACCAAGAAGGCAAGAGCATAGTATGTGGCCCAGAGGTAAGCAGAGTACCTTTGAACAGAGACAGTGATATATCACTATGAAAAGAACAAAACATACCGGGAAATAGCAGAGATTGTGAATCTTAGCAAAAATACAGTTAGTGACATAATTCACCGGTATAAGTATGAAGACAGAATTGAATCTCGAGCAAAGCCAGGGCGACCAAAACTTTTCAGTGATAGACAGGAGTCTTATATTATGCGGAAGATAAAACTGAATCCGCGTATAAGTGCTCCGGTGATTTGTGCTGAGATTCAGGAAGAACTGGGACTGACAGCCCTGAAACGGCCAGAGGGGCCATGCGAAAACAAGATTTTAATGGTCGCATAGCCAGAAAAAAGCCATACATTTCCAGCAGTTACAATTTGCCAAAGACTTTGTTAACAAGACAACCGATTGGTGGAACCAAGTTATTTTTTGTGACGTAAGCAAATAGAAGCTTGCTGATTCCGATGGCAGGGTGGTTGTGTGGAGGAAACCAAACACGGAGCTGGAAGAGCGCAATTTACAAGGCACAGTCAAACACGGCGGAGGGAGTGTAATGGTTTGGGGCTGTATTTCCTCTACGGGAGTAGGAAAGCTGGTGTTCATAGACACAATGGTGAACAAGGAAGTCTATTTTAGACTATTAGATAGATAGATAGATACTTTATTTCACTGCTTAGAGCATGGCCCGGTGGCAGCGCTGTCAATATAATATACAATTCTTTACAGTATGATATACAATTCTTTACAGTATAATATACAACTCCTTACAATATAATATACAATTCCTTACAACATGTATACAATTCCTTTCATGCACTATGGTAACTATACAGGATTTCTTTTTAACCTCTCTTTGAAATTATTTGCATTTGGAGGCAAAGTCTCCAATAATTCTGCAGTCAAATTGTTCCAGTCATTAATTGTTCTATTGGTAAAGGAAAATTTACCTATATCAGTTTTCTGTTCCCTATTTCTTATTTTTTAGAGTGATCATTCCTTCCCCTATATGATGGTGTCAACAACCGCTTTGTTATATCTTTCCATGCAGGTTCCCCCTTATATGCTCTAAAAATTGCACATAGCCTTGCCCGTTTTCTACGTTTCTCCAATGATTCCCAGGAGGTAGCAGTGCCTGTAGGGTTTTCAAATCGCATTCCTCTATCAACAAATTTAGCTGCTCGTTTTTGGACTCTCTCGAGTGCTTGTTTTTGACCAACCCGATATGGATCCCAGCATGCCGCGCTATATTCTAATATTGGTCGGACTAAGGATGTGTAAGCTAAATTTCGCGATTTCCCATTGCTGCGTTTTAATATTCTCATTACAAAGTGTAATGCTTTGCAGGCTTTTCCAGTGACCGAGTTTACATGTTCCCCCCATTCCAATCTTTCATTTATTATTACTCCTAGATATCTAGTGCTACTTACCCTGGGTATTCTCTTGTTATCTAATTTATACATCACATTTTCTTCTGTTCTTGTCCTTGAAAATATAATTGTTTTACATTTACTTGGATTTATCTGCATTTGATTGGATTGCGCCCAGAGTTGAATTTTGTTTAAATCTTCTTGTAAATTGTTAACGTCACCTTCGGTCTTGATATTTCTATAGATTATACAATCATCCGCAAAAAGCCGAATTTGTGATGTTATCCCTTTCCATAAGTCATTTACATATGCTAAGAAAAGCAACGGCCCGATCACGCTACCCTGGGGGACACCTGAGGTTACTTCGGTAGGGGACGATAATCTATCTCCGACGCGCACTCTTTGGGTTCGTCCGCTCAAGAATTCCCGAATCCAAATAATCGCTCTGTTGTCTATTTGCATATTGCAGTTTTTCTATAAGTGGTCCATGAGGTACAAGGTCAAACGCTTTAGTAAAGTCAATAACTATTGCATGCACTTTACCGCCTGCATCGAGTGCATCAGCTACATCCTGACAAATAGCTACTAGTTGGCTCTCACAAGAGTGTCCATTCCGAAACCCATGTTGTCCTTCAAAGAGCCAGTGTGAATTATCCCATTCTCGTCTTAAGTACAGCAACATTTAGAACAAGGTACAGAAATGATGGGTATTTTGGACAGCTTCTCAGTTTATCAGGATAATGATCCGAAGCATACGTCGCACATCGTGCAGGTTTTGTTACTTTACAACTCTCCTCATGTACTGCAACCACTTCCTCAGTCACCGGATCTTAATCCCATTGAAGCAGTATGGGATAAATTGGAGAAGGCCGTGCGGAAGACCCCATCATCTCCAAGTAGCACTTGAAGGAGAGGTTACAAGAGGAATGTAGCAAACTTTCTACAGGTTGTGAGAAGTAGTGAAAAGAAGAGGGAGAGTCACAAAGCACTAAACCATATTTTGTATCACACTCAGGTTATGTCCGATTACTTTTGAGGGCCAAAACATGCCATATTTCTTTTTAATTCTTAAAAAAGCACGCATTATATAATGTTTATATGAAATAACATAAATTTTCTTACAAGAACAAAACCAAGTAACCATCGATTATCATTCATTTCAATAAAATGGAATATCAAATGTTGATTTTCACTTTCAAAACATAGCACTCTGCTTTGTCCGACTATTTATGGGAGTCTCTGTATCTACAACCCTTCCCTGTCTCTGTCAAGTGTGTATTATATCAAACCAATTGAATTTGTCTTTAATTGATTTACACGCTCAAAGATATTGCGTTTATTTTTCCATTATCGCGTCCAATCCCTTAGGCTAGGGCGTGGTAAAACAGCCATTATTGTTTTAATATCTGACAGCCTTAAGGGTATATTCACATTTCATTAAAGATCTGCCCTTTCTCTCTGGTGTACTTTATTGATTATTGCCGCTTTCATTAGATAAACATACAATATACTTTTGGTTGTAGGTGATGATAATTTCCTGTTCTTTACTTTTCTTAACTAATCATTAATATTTGCTGCCTATTTTTTTTTATAAATAACGTTGGCTACACAGCAGTTGGCTTACAGTGCAATTCTCAATTGCAAGACGAGTTGATATACGGAATTTTGCATAATAACATGTTCCATTAAGGAGTCTAAAGGAATGACTGGGGATAAACAATCAGTACAGTTAAAAATTTGTACAAAAAATGAAGGGCTAAGTGTTCCATCGTGATTATGAAAAAGAACAAGCATCTGATACCGAGAACTCCGCCGGTAGTCGACAGAATTCGAACAAACATAACGGGCATTCGAATAAATCGACAAGGAGATTGTCTCTGAAAACTTTTGTATCTCGTTCAACGTGCTATCGTGTCCTAACGAAGGATGTAAAATTCCATCAGGATATTTTAAGAAATGCTATAACTACTGGATATAACACAAATATAAAGACAAAACACTATCATTAGTCGCATCACTGAACAAAAGACTGTTTTCAGTGAATTAAATGGGCGGGCAGGCTCTTGTTTCCGATCGTTGATTGTTTCTTAGACCCAATGCCCTTCTTTATGATAGATGAAGCCTGGTTTCATGTCTGGTCGCAGAATAACTCACAAGTTATATGTAATGTAACGAATGCAGTAAGGCGGACCGATTTATGTAGCACACTCTATAGTTATAAGTTTGTGATGATCATGATTGGGAAAAAGACAGATGGCAGATTTTTCAATTTTAGGTATGATTTAAGTTTTAAAGTATTAAACTTATGTGGATATTACCAGAACAAGAACCACATTATGGTAGAATAGTAGCCCATTTAAAGCTTGTTTCTTACGACCTTGCCTCAATGACGTTTTCTTTCGCGCTGCGTCTCGTTCCCCTGTCCATTTTTTTTTTATTTATTTTATCCATCGATCAGCAATTATGCTTTACAGATGTTTGGTATAAGATATATAGGAACAGGACACATAACAATGGAGGTAGCCATGAACGACTCCTCTAACTAAATATGGAGGATAACTGTAACACAATTGAGAACTTAAAGTCTGATGGTATTAATCACGTGTCTGAGTCATCTGTGCTGGAGACGTCACTCAGGAGAAGATCTTGGGGCAGTCTGCGCTTCAGGCGAGTTGGCTGGCGAGTGCGACAGCCGAGACGGTAGGTAACAGCTCCAGGGACCTCCTGGAGATTGTAAAAGAATGGACGTGCCAGGCGTCGGATGTATTGGTGAACGGGTAGAAGACCAAACTCATGGTGCAGCTGCTGGTTTCGGATGAACCATGGAGCGTTTGTAACTGTGCGAAGCACCCTGTTTTGTAGTACCTGCAGTCGGCGGAGATTAGTCTTACTGGTGCCACCCCAGACTGGAGCTGCATAGGAAAAATGGGACGGACTAGAGATGTGTAAAGAAGCAGGGAGGATTCATAACCAAGTGAAGTGCGCCCCCCTGTCCATTGATTGGCTAATATACAGCTTTAACGATGTGAAACAATTCGTGTGCAATGCAAGGATACACGATTTAACATGTTACATGTACGTCATCCTGAGAGGTACGTTTGAACCGAAGATGCTCCCATCTATTTGTTGATAAGAACTCACATGAAGTCCAGAAGTACGAGGGTAGTCTGGAAAGTTTCCGACCTCAACATGAAGATGGCAGCACTCCTAAATAAAAGCTAGTGAATTTCGTTGTCCATCTATTGACAGTTACTCACCCAAGTTTCGGCCATTTTGGACGTGCTTAGTTGTTATGTAACAGCCGTTTCAGTGAGATGAAGTGAATATTTTTATGAAAATGGATAATTTTGAGTATCAAACTGCCATTAAATATATGTTTTTGAAAGGCAATACGCCTACGCAAATCAAAGATGAGTTGGATTCTGTGTATGGGTACTCTGCACATTCATTTACCACAGTGAAATTTTGGGCAGCTGAATTTAAACGTGGCCGTAGGAGCTTGGGAGAAGATGAACGTTCGGGACGTCCAAAGACTGCAACTACCGACGAAAACATCGCCAAAGTACACCAAATGGTGCCAGACGACTGCCGAATTAAAGTGAGAGAGGTAGCAGAGGCTATGGGCATGTCAAAAAAACGAGTTTGTCACATATTAAATCAACATTTAGACATACGCCCGAAACAAAAACACAGTCCAAACAGTGGACTGCAAAGGTGGAAAAAGGTATTTTTTTTAGCTGGAAAAGTGATGGCGACTGTTTTTTGGGGATTGTCATGGAGTTATTTTAATCGATTATCTTCAAAAAGGAAAAACTAATACAGGAGCACACTACGCAACATTACTTGACAAGCTGAAGGCAGAACTTGCGGACAAACGGCCACATTTGCAGAAAAAGAAAAACCTGTTACACCAAGACAACCCACCGTCTCACCTCTCAGCGGTTGCAATGGCGAAAATCCACGAATTACGGTTTGAACTTGACTCACCAGATCTAGCCCCAAACGACTTCTTTTTGTTCCCTCATCTGAAAGTTGCGCTCGGACGACATATATTTTCGTCAAATGAACAGGCAATCACCTTCGTGAACAATTATTTTGCAGAGAAAAACGCCGAGTACTATTTTGACGGGTTACAGAGATGGGAGCATCGCTGGGAGAAGTGTGTTTATTTACAAGGAGACTATGTTGAAAAACGCCGAGTACTATTACAACGTGTTACAGAGATGGGGGCATCGCTGGGAGAAGTGTGTAGAGTTACAAGGAGACTATGTTGAAAAAACGCCGAGTACTGTTTGGACGGGTTACAGAGATGGGAGCATCGCTGGGAGAAGTGTGTAGAGTTACAAGGAGACTATGTTAAAAAACGCCGAGTGCTATTTGAACGGTTACAGAGATGTGAGCATCGCTGGGAGAAGTGTGTAGAGTTACAAGGAGACTGTGGAAAAACGCCGAGTACTATTTGGACGGGTTACAGAGATGAGAGTATCGCTGAGAGAAGTGTGTAGAGTTACGAGGAGACTATGTTGAAAAACGCCGAGTACTATTTGGACGGGTTACAGAGATGGGAGCATCACTGGGAGAACTGTGTAGAGTTACAAGGAGACTATGTTGAAAAACGCCGAGTACTATTTGGACGGGTTATAGAGATGGGAGCATCGCTGGGAGAAGTGTGTAGAGTTACAAGGAGACTATGTTGAAAAACGCCGAGTACTATTTGGACGGGTTACAGAGACGGGAGCATCGTTGGGAGAAGTGTGTAGAGTTACAAGGAGACTATGTTGAAAAATAAAAATTAAAAAATCCTGAAAAAGTATCTTGTATCTTTATTAGTTCGGAAACTTGTCAGACCACTTATGTGTAATTAAAAGAACAATAATTTGTTAAGAACGTTCGTTTCATATTTAAATGCAATAGTTGCTGTCGAAATTTTTGATAATCTGAATTTCATAATTTAGTGCATCACCAAACCGTTATGAATTCCCTTCCATTTTGAGTTTTGATGTAGCAGGTGTACGAAGAGTGAGAAAGTTTTGTGCCTTTCTCGATTATGACAGTCAAAAAGAAGATTTAAGAAGTTATTTGGAACAGACCTTAGAAAGCATGCACTTACATAGTTCCTGTGAACGTTTCAGTCTAATACGATAAATAATTTGAGAGATAATAATGGTCCACGAAGGATTTGGACGTTGGTGTATTTGTTTTCCGGTTGCAGTCGAGGTCACAGTTGGACTAACAAGATCTGGATTTCTTTGTGAAGGACACAGGGAGCGATCTTCTTGTTCTGGTATCGCGTTGGAGCATACTAATTAGGTAAAGCGATGTGTAAGTGGTTTTCCATTAAATATGACCATGCAAACACATATATCAAGTGACCCCCAAGTTGGCAGATGGCAAGCAGTGCTACTAATGGATGCTGCACTAAGTGCTTCCACACCGCACCTGAGCCACACAAGGCGTTGTTCGCGCTTCTTGCAATCTACAAACTTTACACTCGCCAACTTTTTCATGTTCAAGATCTTGGGAGACAAGCCAGGTGAAAATACAATTAGAAATCGATGTTTCGGCTTAAGAAGCACAGATCTATACAGCTTGATGATCAAGTTAAGTACTTACGTTTCTTTGACCCAATTAATGTTCTATACTCACGCCATCTCTTGGCCTGGCATTTAATTTACTGAAAGCAGTCTTTTGTTCAGTGATGCGAGTATTGATAGTGTTTTGTCTTTGTTTATATTTTCGTTATATTCAGTTATACATTTGTGGTTATAACATTTCTTAAAATATGCTGATGATGGGAGAATGTACGCTTCCCAAACGTCGAATTCTAATCCTCTTTTCACCGTGAAGGTCGCGAACATACTCGTCGCCAGGGAATTATGCGAAACACATGTTTCTATAATGATCAAGGCAAAGATGATAGAATTGCACAACTTACGAATGTGTTCATAGGTTTCATATTGGTTTCGTTGGTAATTTGCATTGCTTTTACGAGCAATACATATGTAAAAGTATGATCTACAGTATCCATCTGACTGCTTTACTAGGGGAAGTATTGTATTTCACCCAAAGATACACAGATTTCATAGCCAATATACTTTATTTGAAACTCCCTTCAAAGGAAGTTCTTTTTATGAGGTACGTTCAAATTATAACACCTCCAAATTTTTTCAGGACTGGGACACTAGAAACTTCCAAATGATAGTGCAGAGTCCCCATATGCAGAATCCAACTCATCTTTGATTTGGTAGGCGTATTGCTTTTCAAAAACAATTATTTAATGACAGCTCGATACTCGATTTTGTCCATTTTCATAAAAACACTCACATCAACTCACTCAAACGACTGTTACATAACAAATGAGTGTCCAAAATGGCTGAAACTTTAGTAACTGTCAGCTGATGAACAACGAAATTCACTAGCTCTTTTTGTCATACCCGTTGCACAGTAACTCGCTGGTTATATTCTTTGTATAGAATTATGCAAATGTATAGTGCTTAACAACAAGGTATAATAGTACAGAAGGTGATGAAAATTCGACACATGAGGTTGTTGTAAAGGCTGTACCAGGTTTCCTTCATATGTACCACCAGGTGACCACGATAAGCTGCTCTGCAACATATCATCAAGACGTACGGAAGACGGACGCTGGGTGCTAAGCAATATAAAATAACAATAACGCTATCTGGGCGGAGTAAATTGGAAAAGGGAGGAAGGAAGGGTTCTTTTGTTCCCCTGGAAAGCAATTTGAACAGTAATAACGGACGATAAACATGCTGGGCACAGGAGTGTTAGCTGTTCATCCTTAAGCCCAAAGTAATTAAACAGAAATGAAAAAGGTGCGCTAGAGATTATGTCACACGTAAATATCTTCTCTTTAATTCGTTTGTTTAAGCCAGTAACGTTTCCCCAGAACCCGGAAAGAAATATAGCCAGTTAAAATGAGTGCTTCAGCAAATATTTTGGTACTTTAAATGTATCGAACTATTGTACGAGCTTAATACATGAAGGGCTTCCTGGTGTTACGATACTAGCTAAATAAAAATTAATATTAAAAAGTGTGCTATTCATATAAATTTCTCCAAAGATTATCGTTTATTTTGATGATTATTTGCAAGACATCGAGAGAAACAAAAGAAAGGTGAAGCATTTCCAAAACTGAAGGATGAAGTAGGCGTTGGAAAATTCAAAGTCATAAACAATGGCTCAAAAATAATTAATGGTACAAAACTGTATTCCATATTTCTGCGTTTTCCGAGTACTCTTGCCTATCTCTTATGGCTTATCTGTTACACAATGAAGACATGCAAGCGTTCGCAGAAAACTCTAGATGTCTCATGCGTACATAATTTATTAGATCCGTGAATGTGTCGCAGTTATGTAGTATGGGTTCCTTTTATATTTTCGGGCATGGCACCAAAAGAGCAGTAATAATTCTAACGACTTTGGTTCAGTAATTTAATTGTAACCTTTGTTCATTAATGCAATAACCCAATTCCACAATAAACAATCATTGGGTTGCATCTGTTTAAGTTCTAGCCTTTTACTGGCGCTGATTACATCGTAATCTAAATACTTTTGCCTCCGACATAATATTTAAGTACATTAATACGCCTGCTTCTTGAAGACGTGATAGAACTGGTGGGGATTATTACATTTTTTGTTGTCTTGTGATAGCATTGAGTAACCAAATTGTAGATTGCTTATACTGGTAGCAAGTGATACAGAACAAACGCACTGTCTCTGTTATAGAGGCTAACATAACCTATGTCTATGTATGGATGCGTAGGCTTCCACGGCCTGTGTCTTGATGTGTGATCTTGGCTTCCGGTGAAGGCCGCGTCATCTTGGTCGAAATTGCCGACCAAGAGCCCAGAAGAAGCTCACGACAAGATGAGCGAAACGTCGGCAATTTCGACCAAGATGACGCGGCCTTCACCGGAAGCCAAGATCACACATTATGTCTATGTATGTTACGATACTGGCGAGGCGTGACTTCGAAGGCAAGGGAAGCTCCAAATAATAATTTTCATTAAAATAAGAGAGAATAATGACTCAAATAACTAAGGCTACTCTTCAGTACTCTTTCTATTGTACAGTCACACGTAGGTCCAATAGCGAGGTGTGACTTTCAAAGCGAGGGAAGCTCCAAATGATAATTTTCATTAATGTAAGAGAGAATAATGACTTAAATAACTAAGGTTACTCTTTAGTACTCTTTCTATTGTACAGTCACACGTAGGTCCAATAGCGAGGTGTGACTTTCAAAGCGAGGGAAGCTCCAAATAATAATTTTCATTAAAGTAAGAGAGAATAATGCCTCAAAGAACTAAGACTACTCTTCAGTACTCTTTCTATTGTACAGTTACACGTAGGTCCAGTAGCGAGGCGTGACTTCGAACGTAAGGAAAGCTCCAAATAATAATTTTCATTAAAATAAGAGAGAATAATGCCTCAAAGAACTAAGACTACTCTTCAGTACTCTTTCTATTGTACAGTCACACGTAGGTCTAGTGACGAACCGTGACTTTCAAAGCGAGGGAAGCTCCAAATAATAATAATTTTCATTAAAATCAGAAAGAATAATGACTCAAAGAACTAAGGCTACTCTTCAGTACTCTTTCTGTTGTACAGTCACACGTAGGTCCAGTAGCGAGGCGTGACTTTCAAAGCGAGGGAACCTCCAAATAATAATTTTCATTAAAATGAGAGAGAATAATGTCTCAACTCACTCAAACGGCTGTTACATAACAACTGAGCGTCCAAAATGGCTGAAACTGGTGAGCAACTGTCAACAGATGAACAACGAAATTCACTAGCTTTTATTTACTGTCACGTTCATGTTGAGTACGTAAACTTTTCAGAGCACCCTGGTATAACTGGCGCTTCCTAATAAAAATGTGACAGTATGAAGGATAAGACCGGGATCGGAGGATTTTCTTAAACTATTTTCGTCAGTCTTTGGAAGAAGCTGAAATTAAGCTTCAAGTTTGGGTTTATTATACTGCTCTCTCTCTCTCTCTCTCTCTCTCTCTCTCTCTCTCTCTCTCTCTCTCTCTCTCTCTCTCTCTCTCTCTCTCTGTCACACACACAAACACGCAACACCAACAATATACAGACACCTTTATCGAACTTTTGGGCGGAAACAAAGAGTAAAAAATTACAGTTATTTAAATATTAAAAATTATAGTTCTGTAAAATCATCTTAGTGTGCTTAGGTTACCCTCAATTTTTTGATGAGTATTTACCCATTCTTTTACAAAAGAATATCATTTCCTTTGTATCGTAATAGCAGACACACTTAATATTTTATTTGCTCCAAGGCCTCAGCTGAATCAACAAAAGTATTAACCTGCCTCGTCTCCCTTTAACAAGGTTTGCTTCTAAGAAAACTCCCTATGTGCTGAATGAAATATTTACGTTAAGTTATAAAGGTTTGATAGATAAAGCAGAGAGGTTATGAATATTTGAAGCACTTCAAGGATCAATATTTTATTGCTTCGTACAGAAGAGCAAAACGCTGCAGGTATTTACTTAGAAATCAGTTTTGTTTGTTTTTCTTGTTTGTTTTTCGTAGTTGACAAAGTTGGGAGAGACGGACTTAGGCATTCGACAAAGGAAATCTTGTGTGCTTGTGTGACTCTCAGTCGAACACCATTGAACAGAAGAAGTAAACATATGGGGGCAGAACCGTCCTGGGATTCGCCTACTGACCTGAGAAGGGCAGTAAAAACCTATGATTGTGTGATCCCAATTGGAATGCAAACCCCGTCTATCAGTAATAATAATAATAATAATAATAATAATAATAATAATAATAATAATAATAATAATAATAATAATAATAATAATAATAATAATAATAATAATAATAATAATAATAATAATAATAATAATAATAATAATAATAATAATAATAATAATAATAATAATAATAATAATAATAATAATAATAATAATAATAATAATAATAATAATAATAATAATAATAATAATAATAATAATGTAAGCAACAACCATAAGAACAAACTAGCCTGCTGTATCCAAATACGGAGATAGAAGCCTTATAGCCTTTACTTTTCTCAAAATCAGCTTGCAGAGTAATACTAGTTGCCTATGTACCCAGGCGTTAGCGCTTGTAGTTTCCTGATTATTTACTTCCGTTCAATATTTTAGTATATAACAAACTCGGGACTTAATTTTGCAGGCAGGTGTATTATAAAATGGCGATTTTACTGACGCACTTTTGAGTGAAGGACATGCATGAGTGAAGCCATTAGAGTCAACATAATGTACACTTTCACGGACGTCATGTGAAATAAAATTATTTACGGAGTTTAAAACTTGCAGTATAATTAAACGCCTCTTTGTTACGTTGCATGATTTATGTCTCGACTGTTTGTGAGCGCTAATGCTTTTTCGAAAGGAAATGGATACAGAAAGTGAGACAAAGATGTTATTGTTTTGTTGACTGCCTCCTAAAGTTGGTTTGCTTCGCACGTCATTAGTTTTAAGTGCGCTATATTACACAGACGCCACAAACACCACCACACATTTTGTGGCGTACTCTCCAGTAATTCGTCATGCACCCTGGTGTATACTCTGTGAAAGTTCTGAAGAACAGTTGCGTAACACTCTGACTTCTTTTGTTTACCGGGAAAAATGTTTTAACTATTCACAGTTCTGATGCTCTTTTATTTCGAAAATTTTCCTTTATATAAGTATTCTTTTAATTGATTAAAGCTCTTTAACTGCTTGTTAGTAACCTCAAATTTTAGGTAGTTACATGAGGGAAGTAGTATGTAAGCCAAAGATATATATTGTAAAGCGGTTTAACCCTCAGAAAACGTTATTTATTGTGTATAACTGTGTTGTACGTTTCAGAATGCTCTCTTTAGCCTGATAGGAACTAGTGCGATACCATTTCAATAGGTCATAATTTCCCTTTGAAAGCTCGTAGAATGTATAAATTTGTTTTTATGATCTCAGCGGCTCTGGAAGAATTGACAATACTGACAATCGTTGACAGTTGACAGTCTTAAATGTGCACTCATAACAGCAACATGCAGTGCTCACTACGAGACCGTGTTTACATTTTGAAAACATATTGGAAGACAAATTCCTTGCTAACAACACAACGGAAATTTCGAAGAGAATTTAATGTAGGCAATGTTCCGACAAAGGCAACAATGTTATCGCTCGTAAGAAAGCTGGAGTCAACTGGTATACTCATTAGTGAGAGTGGAAAACATAGAGTGCCACTGAATGCAGAGACTGTTACAGATGTTCGCAGAAGGCTGTTGAATTCTCCAAACAAATCGTTGTCGATTGAGCCAGGAATCAGGGTATTCATATGGAACATGTCAAAGAGCTGCAAATTTACATAGTGCAACAACTGAAAGAAGCAGATTATGATAAACGAATCAGTTACTGTCGATGGTTTCACGTCCAGACATTCTCTCCATAACGTGGTTTACAGATGAGGCATGGTTTCATCTGGCAGGCTACATAAACACACAAAAGACCAGATATTGGGCCGCTGTAAACCCTGAAGTGATCCACGAAACCCCACTGCATGATGGTGCATGGTGTCAGCTTGCAGGATCGTTGGTCCCATTTTCATTGATACTACTGTAGACACTGAAGTTTATATGGGTATCTTCAAGACATTTGTGGAGCAGTTGGATGATAAATTGAGAAAAGCTTATTTCCAGCAAGATGGAGCAACGTGCTATACATCTAATGACACCAAGGAACTTGTAACCAGTTTCTTTGATTTTTGTTCTGGGGTATTTAAAAAATAGAGTGTACAAGAACAGGCCACGGACAATTGATGTTCTCAAGAAACCCATTCGAACTAAAATAAGTTACATTGGCGAGGATACCCTACGTAAAACTTCAGAGAATATGGCGAGACGAGTACAAACATTTATAGATGCCGGTGGAGGACACTTCCAACATTTTCTCTGAGATGTAAATAGTGTAATGTAATGTCGCAATTGTGTATTATACTCTCGCAAAGTTGTACGTGTGTCCTATTATTGGTTCAAACGTTATGGCCTATTGAAATGGTTCAGGTTTATTGGATCGCTCTGTATTGTCTTTATTGCAATCCAACGCGCACGGATGCAAAATGTCCATGTTTACAAACAGTATCTGAAACATCGGAGAAACGTTTTGCGTCCTTAACCTCCTCAGTACAGTCTTGCAATTCTGTATACGCTATAATTATTCTTTGCCTGCTAATATTTTAAACTTTTACAGCTTTCAATTTTTTTCTGCTAAATTTTTCATCTTCATGATTGCATAGATATTTAAAAACATGAAAACGTACACAGTTTATCTGTTAAATTTAAAAAGACATCGGTGATTGTTTCATTGATTTCAGATTTTCATACAATATTTTGTAGTATAGTCCGATTTTTAAAAGAAGATACGTGAAGGTCATTTGTTTCTCCACGTAGGTGCTGCAATGTTGCCCACCAGATCTCTTTTCTTTATCCTCTCAACACTCGAAACAAACAAGGGTTGGAGTTATCTTACCTCAACAAAAATATGTACAGTTAATCTGTATTAGCCTACTTTAAAAACAGAAATAAGTTGTTCACACATTGCAGGGTCTTCACATGTGTGAGTTCTTTTAAATAATTGTTTGTACTATGTAACTAATATTCCATACTTACCGTTATTGTTGCCATGTATCGTAAGTTGGCATTCCCGCACAGTGCGGTAAGTATTTCTCCATAGAAACACATATACGCGATGTACTTTCTGAAATCTAACATTTATCTTCAATTATATTTATTAATATTTCAGCTAATATCTTAACTACTAAAATTCAGATTGATATAAATACACATAGTGCAAAAATAATGTGCAATAAACATAATGGAATCTCGAGAATTGAAAAAACTCGGTGCAAGCGCCTCATTTTTTCAAACCATTCCTCGTTCCGTATACATTAATATCGCAATATACTATTATTAACGACTTTGTTAATTGACATGTTCATATCAACGCCGCCGATATACTGGGATTTTGACCTACAGGAAATCTTTTACGTGCAAGCATATCTACTGACATGTGACTGTCGCTTTTGGATAAAAGGAATAAGCTGTTCATTGATAAGGAGCAAACTCTCGTCTTCCTGTTGGAAGAATTCTCTAAGAGAACAGACAAATTCTCTAGCTTGACTATGTAATGTAACACCCCGACCGTAAGCTGATCTTTGGCTTGGGTCATGATTCTTCGGTCCACCTCTAATCCTACTGCCACTACGTCTTGCTTCCTGTTGGAAGAATTCTCTAAGAGAACAGACAAATTCTCTAGTTTGACTATGTAATGTAACAACCCGACCGTAAGCTGGTCTTTGCCTTGGGCCATGATTCCTCGGTCCACCTCTAATCCCACCGCCACTACGTCTTGCTTCCTGTTGGAAGAATTCTCTAAGAGAACAGACAAATTCTCTAGCTTGACTGTAATGTAACAACCCGACCGTGAGCTGATCTTTGTCTTGGGCCATGATTCCTCAGTTCACCTCTAATCATACTGCCACTACGTCTTGCTTCCTGTTGGAAGAATTCTCAAAGAGAACAGACAAATTCTCTAACTTGACTATGTAATGTAACAACCCGACCGTAAGCTGATCTTTGCCTTGGGCCATGATTCCTCGGTCCACCTCTAATCCTACTGCCACTACGTCTTGCTTCCTGTTGGAAGAATTCTCTAAGAGAACAGACAAATTCTCTAGCTTGATTATGTAATGTAACAACCCGACCGTAAGCTGATCTTTGTCTTGGGCCATGATTCCTCGGTCCACCTCTAATCCCACCGCCACTACGTCTTGCTTCCTGTTGGAAGAATTCTCTAAGAGAACAGACACATTCTCTATCTTGGCTATGCAATGTAACACCCCGACCGTAAGCTGATCTTTGTCTTGGGCCATGATTCCTCGGTCCACCTCTAATCCTACCGCCACTACGTCTTGCTTCCTGTTGGAAGAACTCTCTAAGAGAACAGATAAATTCTGTAGTTTGACTATGTAATGTAACAACCTGACCGTAAGCTGATCTTTTTCTTGGTCATGATTCCTCGGTCCACCTCTAATCCTACTGTCACTACGTCTTGCTTCCTGTTGGAAGAATTCTCTAAGAGAACAGATAAATTCTGTAGTTTGACTATGTAATGTAACAACCCGACCGTAAGCTGATATTTGTCTTGGGCCATGATTCCTCGGTCCACCTCTAATCCCACCGCCACTACGTCTTGCTTCCTGTTGGAAGAATTCTCTAAGAGAACAGACAAATTCTCTATCTTGGCTATGCAATGTAACACCCCGACCGTAAGCTGATCTTTGTCTTGGGCCATGATTCCTCGGTCCACCTCTAATCCTACTGCCACTACGTCTTTCTTCCTGTTGGAAGAATTCTCTAAGAGAACAGACAAATTCTCTAGCTTGATTATGTAATGTAACAACCCGACCGTAAGCTGATCTTTGTCTTGGGCCATGATTCCTCGGTCCACCTCTAATCCCACCGCCACTACGTCTTGCTTCCTGTTGGAAGAATTCTCTAAGAGAACAGACACATTCTCTATCTTGGCTATGCAATGTAACACCCCGACCGTAAGCTGATCTTTGTCTTGGGCCATGATTCCTCGGTCCACCTCTAATCCTACCGCCACTACGTCTTGCTTCCTGTTGGAAGAACTCTCTAAGAGAACAGATAAATTCTGTAGTTTGACTATGTAATGTAACAACCTGACCGTAAGCTGATCTTTTTCTTGGTCATGATTCCTCGGTCCACCTCTAATCCTACTGTCACTACGTCTTGCTTCCTGTTGGAAGAATTCTCTAAGAGAACAGATAAATTCTGTAGTTTGACTATGTAATGTAACAACCCGACCGTAAGCTGATATTTGTCTTGGGCCATGATTCCTCGGTCCACCTCTAATCCCACCGCCACTACGTCTTGCTTCCTGTTGGAAGAATTCTCTAAGAGAACAGACAAATTCTCTATCTTGGCTATGCAATGTAACACCCCGACCGTAAGCTGATCTTTGTCTTGGGCCATGATTCCTCGGTCCACCTCTAATCCTACTGCCACTACGTCTTTCTTCCTGTTGGAAGAATTCTCTAAGAGAACAGACAAATTCTCTAGCTTGACTATGTAATGTAACAACCCGACCGTAAGCTGATCTTTGTCTTGGGCCATGATTCCTCGGTCCACCTCTAATCCCACCGCCACTACGTCTTGCTTCCTGTTGGAAGAATTCTCTAAGAGAACAGACACATTCTCTATCTTGGCTATGCAATGTAACACCCCGACCGTAAGCTGATCTTTGTCTTGGGCCATGATTCCTCGGTCCACCTCTAATCCCACCGCCACTACGTCTTGCTTCCTGTTGGAAGAATTCTCTAAGAGAACAGACAAATTCTCTAGCTTGACTATGTAATGTAACACCCAGACCGTAAGGTGATTTTTGCCTTGGGCCATGATTCCTCAGTCCACCTCTAATCCTACCGCCACTACGTCTTGCTTCCTGTTGGAAGAATTCTCTAAGAGAACAGACAAATTCTCTAGCTTGACTATGTAATGTAACAACCTGACCGTAAGCTGATCTTTGTCTTGGGCCATGATTCCTCGGTCCACCTCTAATCCTACTGCCACTACGTCTTGCTTCCTGTTGGAAGAATTCTCTAAGAGAACAGACAAATTCTCTAGCTTGACTATGTAATGTAACAACCTGACCGTAAGCTGATCTTTGTCTTCGGCCATGATTCCTCGGTCCACCTCTAATCCTAACGTCACTACGCCTTGCTTCCATAAACACGTATTTTAATTGTTAACAAACGTAGGCTTTCACGGCCGACCTCTTGTTCAGTAGAAGATTCCGGGGTGGACCACGGCCTTACAGCCCGCAATCTCCTATTTTAATTGTGTTTAACAAAGTAGGCTAACAATACACAGCGCAACTAGGCAAACTCTTGTTTCCCGCATACAACTAGCGATAACTGAGCTGAGGAGTATGTGATTCACTCACTTCACTAGTGTATCCAATCTGGCAGCGTCTGTTAACGTAACCATAGCAACAACCTTACCTTCTTACCCTTCACGTCCGTTGCCTGATGACCTTCACGCACATTCTTTTAAAAATCAGACTGTAGCAAGTATACCATTCATCTCTTTGTACAAAATAGTTTTGAAACTATTAACTGGTTTTTCATATTTGTTTTGATTTTTTGAAAATTACTTCAAATAAAACAATTATTTTTAAAACTCGTATATTTTGTAGATATACTTTGTAATGGCGTGTTAACAGATTAAAAAATAAGATGTTCTGAAAAGAGAAAATGCACGAAATCTGCGTGTGAAGAAGCAATTTGTACACAAACAAGCACACATCTGGGGTTGCGATGTTCTTTTCTCCAATTTTCATCATTTAGTCTCTCCTTAACTTCAACTTCAGACTGTTTATCATTGTAGTAAATACCAGAAAATCACCCAATTAGGAAAAGAGAAAGAAGGCGTGTTTATTTTTAGTCAGAGTGCAGCAATGTCACTAAAGTCAGAAACAAATTGAGGCAGTTAGGGTTTCCAGAACACGACATCGGAACATGCGCCTGGTTTCGTATATCTCTCACGACATCGCTGGGCCCTTTAAGGGCGCTACGAGTGTAAAGCAATGAAGAATGGGCCAGTCTTCACCAGCTGTGTGCCGTTCCCATTGTTGGAACATCTGTCCGGAGATGTGCACGCGATCGGTGTGCCTTGGGGGCGTTCGTCTAGTCTTTATATCGGCGGTAACCTGTGAGGTTGTAGCTTCGATTAGTATTTTTTGTGATTTCCCCTGGTGGGTAGGTGATTTCTGGTCGGTTTATTTTCACCATTTCCCCTTCACTTGTTTTCTTCTGATTTTTAAAGTGTGGTTTTGGGTTTCGTGGCATGTGGCGTTGCCTAGAGACGATGCTAGTGCTTGGTCGAGGATCGTTTATTGTTGTCTCTTGATAACTGCAGAAGTGGGGCGGATCTTACAGTCGTAACAATCAGGTAGTGCGACACAATGGCCTATAACCTCCTGCGGTTGTTTCATTTCATCTCTATGCATTTTAGAGCGAATAAAAACGTGAAATATGTTCTTTGTAAATATTTATTTTGAATACACGATTTCCTGGATCTTCGCGTCGCATTCTTGGATAACCTGTTCAAGAAACACATGCACACACACGAACAAGCACGCATGCATAGCGTTTTGCTAAAATTGCTTGTTGGGTGTGCTTTTCCGGTGAAGTGCGTACGTTTATCTACTATGTACGTGATAGAGAATTGAAACTGTAATGTTTGCTCCGCAAACTTGCAATAGCAATCTCTTGTCACGCTGTCTTGACATACTCTTCCTGTGTCCTTAATTCCAGCTATCTGCTCAAGCTATGAGCAACCTATCTCAGTGTAGCCCTACCACCTCTTTTCTACTTTTCTGATGTTTGCTGCTTTACAGCTCAGCGTCACTTTGTAAATAACTAGAAAATCCTACCTCACTTTCCCAGAATCCCAAGTTAGCTGCCGTACCTAATCCGGCAACCGTGGATACTTTCACCAGCGTAACCTTCCGAACTATTTCCACGAATTTGCCTTAAAAGCAGCCGTCGCTAATTACCGTTCTTAATGTGATATTGCCCCGAGCCAAAACATACGTATAATCTATTGCCAAACGTACAAACCCTTAATATTTAACACAACTTAACAAAATATTCATGTTATACATATGTGGTCTGAAAAGTTTCCGACCTAATAAAGATGCAAAACAATTTTTCAGATTTTTTTTTCCAACATAGTCTCCTTGTAACTCTACACACTTCTCCCAGCGATGTTCCCATCTCTGTAACCCGTCCTAATAGTACTCGGCGTTTTTCAACATAGTCTCCTTGTAACTCTACACACTTCTCCCAGCGATGCTCCCATCTCTGTAACACGTCCAAATAGTACTCGGCGTTTTTCAACATAGTCTCCTTGTAACTCTACACACTTCTCCCAGCGATGCTCCCATCTCTGTAATCAGTCCAAATAGTACTCGACGTTTTTCAACATAGTCTCCTTGTAACTCTACACACTTCTGCCAGCGATGCTCCCATCTCTGTAACCCATCCAATAGTACTCGGCGTTTTTCAACATAGTCTCCTTGTAACTCTACACACTTCTCCCAGCGATGCTCCCATCTCTGTAATCCGTCCAAATAGTACTCGACGTTTTTCAACATAGTCTCCTTGTAACTCTACACACTTCTGCCAGCGATGCTCCATCTCTGTAACCCGTCCAATAGTACTCGGCGTTTTTCAACATAGTCTCCTTGTAACTCTACACACTTCTGCCAGCGATGCTCCCATCTCTGTAATCCGTCCAAATAGTACTCGACGTTTTTCAACATAGTCTCCTTGTAACTCTACACACTTCTGCCAGCGATGCTCCATCTCTGTAACCCGTCCAATAGTACTCGGCGTTTTTCAACATAGTCTCCTTGTAACTCTACACACTTCTCCCAGCGATGCTCCCATCTCTGTAATCCGTCCAAATAGTACTCGACGTTTTTCAACATAGTCTCCTTGTAACTCTACACACTTCTGCCAGCGATGCTCCCATCTCTGTAACCCATCCAATAGTACTCGGCGTTTTTCAACATAGTCTCCTTGTAACTCTACACACTTCTCCCAGCGATGCTCCCATCTCTGTAATCCGTCCAAATAGTACTCGACGTTTTTCAACATAGTCTCCTTGTAACTCTACACACTTCTCCCACCGATGCTGCCATCTCTGTAACCCGTCCAAATAGTACTCGGCGTTTTTCTCTGCAAAATAATTGTTCACAAAGGCGATTGCCTCTTTATTTGACGAAAATCTCTGTCCTCCGAGCACCAATTTCAAATGAGGAAACAAAAATTAGTCGCTTGGGGCTAGATCTGGTGAGTCAAGCAGTTCAAACCCTAATTCGTGGATTTTCGCCATTGCAACCGCTGAGCTGTGACCCTGTGCGTTGTCTTGGCGAAAAAGGATTTTCTTTTTCTTCAAATGTGGCCGTTTTCCCGCAAGTTCCGCCTTCAGCTTGTCAAGTAATGATCCGCAGTATGCTCCTGTAATGGTTTTTCCTTTTTGAAAATAATGATTAAAATAACCATGACTGTCCCCAAAAAAGTCACCACTACTTTCCCAGCCGAAAAAAAAAACAGTTTTTTTTGGGGGGGGGGGGAGCAGTCCATTGTTTGGAGTGTACGTTTGTTTGGAGCGTAGAATGGTGTATCCAAGTTTCATCTACAGTAATTATTCGGCGCCAAAGCTCGGATATATTGCGCCTAAACTGCGCCAACAGAGTGCTGTAAATGTTCATTGGAGCACGTTTTTGGTCGAACGTCAGCAAACGCTGTTCCCAACACGCAGACAGCTTTCTCATGTTTAAATGTTGATTTAATATGTGGCAAACACGTTCTTTTGACACGTTCATAGCCTCTGCTATCTCTCTTAAAGTCGGCTGTCGTCTAGCACCATTTGGTGAACTTTGGCGTCGGTAGTTGCAGTTTTTGGACCTGCCGAACGTTCATCGTCTCCCAAGCTGTTACGACCAAGTTTAAATTCAACTGCCCATGATTTCACTGTGGTATATGATGTTGCGCAGTCCCCATACACATAATCCAACTCATCTTTGATTTGCGTAGGCGTATTGCCTTTCAAAAACAAATATTGAATGATGGCTGGATACTCGATTTAGTCCATTTTTAGAAAAATAGATCAACTCACTCAAACGACTGGTTCATAACAAGTGAGCGTCCAAAATGGCTGAAGCTTTGGTGAGTGTCAAGGGATGAACAACAAAAAACACTAGCTTTTGTTTAAGAGTGTTGTCATCTTTATGTTGAGGTCGGAAACTTTTCAGACCATCCTTGTAGTTATAATTTACTTGCCTGTAGTTTCTGTATCGTCATAAGTAAAATATAGTTTTATATGCATTTTTATAGCTATACAATGTTATTTTTAGGCATGGTAAAGGTGGAGAACATATGATGGTCAAACAATTATTTGTCCTGTATATGCGGAGGAAGTAAAGCAGGCCTGCACTGTTTGTAAAGTTACTCTCTCAAAGACACTTTGCTAAAGTCTAAACTGTTGTCAAAAGGATCCCACTGAGAGCAAATCCCTTATCTCCAGCCAGAAGGCTATCGGAGCCCTGCTGCATTATAGATTCCGTTTATTTCCTCCTCAAAGTCGGAAGTTGCCTTTGTATCCGAAAGTTGAGCTTTCTGTGTTGACACAGCGAGCTGTGTTTACTGTGGATTTGCCCTAAGTGGATTGCAGCAGGTTTGCAAAACCCATATCTCTGTCACATTTGGTTCTGCCACTCGCTGTTCATTAGCTTGGCTTTTAATCTGGTTATGCAACCCCTTCCTTCCGGCGAAATTTCATTAATCCAGTACCGTATTAGTAGCAGTTAATTTAAGAGCTTTTAAAACTGGTTCGGCATCCATTCTAACATCGTGATCGAGGATTACATCTGTCAGCAATAAAAAATATAATTAAAGAGAAGATAGGGCGGCTGACTTCTCAAAGTCATTTTTAATCTTATTTCAGCTCCAGGGGCGTCGTAACCAGTATCCTATCCTGGCAATTCAAACTCCATCTTGAGCATACTTCAGTTAATAGAGAGAATAATGTACAAACTGTCAACTATTTTGGAGCTAATCAGTTCTGAAATATGCTTTGTTATTGATTTGAATTTTCAGTACTTGGGCTTTGCTCGAACTGGGAGTCGTCTTTTGTTTATATTGGCTTTGCAAAGAGAACCGCACTTTATAGCCGTTATAGCGAACAACAATTAAAATATATGACTACTGCTGTATTCCTTTGTTCACATTACACTTACATAGAACAAAATATACAATAAGACAATTAGGTTTACCTCGATTAACATTAAATAAATATGTGTTTGTAAGGAGCGAGCATAGACAGTCGTGAAGCGGTTTTGGGTAAAATATCGACACTGGATTTTCTCAGCTTGAGTAGATGGTAGAAAAGGTAAGATCACATGTTTAACAGTGACGTAAGATAGCATTCCTGAAGTTGTATTTAAAATGTATCTTGTAGAAAGCTCAGGATGTACTACTTGCATGATAATTGGAACAGGAATAAGGGTTGATAGTGCTAAGTAGACGGAAAATTTCATTTAACCAGTATGTTGAACTGTTACAATGTCAAATCTAGACTAATAAAATATTTCTCTATTTTCTTTGCAGGTAAGATGTCCGAAGTTTAATACTATGTGAAGAGAAAACACGTATCTGTAAGTAAAATAGCCCTGCACGTAGTTATTCTTTTTCAGGTTCTTTATCATGTACATGATAAAGTTTATATTGGAAAGACAAAACATAATTTGGAAACAAAAACGAAAGAACATTTTCGTAAAATTAAGTATAAACAGACTGATAAATCAGAATCTAGAAGTTAGATTATTAAAACAATTAAATGATCCGATAGATTTAATGGTTTGATAAAAATTATTTAAACATCGCTTAGTGAATTTTGGAATACCGGCAATCGATTCTGTTTTTAAGTTTATTTCATTTTCAGATTTTGGTAGTACTGACAAAAACATAGTGACATCTAGTGACTGTAACGTTTGACAACGAGGTGTTTTGAGCTGATGATGTGAATGAGTACTCACGAAATCGTGATCCTTGTCAGCTAATAAGAAAATGTTCATCATTTCATTTTAAGATAAGTGAAGTTTTATGTTAGAAATTATTATACAAGGGCTGTTCAATAAAGAATGATCATAATTTTTTTTACGGTCATAATTTTTCGCACTAAAATTCAATCTTATTGTATTCTGTTAGCTTAATGTGAAACAGCCACGCCCTAGTAGTTTCATTGTTGGTACTCCTGGTTCCCGCCTGTGAGAACCAGCCACGTTAATACATGTTCAGTATCGCCTACCGCTGCAATGGAGGTAACATACAGTTAAAGTTGATGTTAGAGGAAGATCCGGAGTCTCTTTAAAACGTAATCACTGCTGATGAAACTTGGCTACATCATTTTGATCCTGAGAGCAAACAGCAAAGCTCAGTGTGGAAATCTCCTTCATCACCAACCCCCAAAAAAGCAAAAGTGGTTACTTCTGCTGGGAAAGTTATGGTCATCTCATTCTTTGATATTCATGGAATGGTTTATCAGCATGTTGTACCTGCACACACATCAGTAACTGAACAATACTACAGGGATGTCCTGAAAACATTGCAAGTCCATATCAGGCGCAAAAGACCACATTTCTGTGAAGCAGGCTGGATGCTACACCACGATAATGCTCGGCCGCATATTGTCAATGTTGTTGCTAAACATCTTGCAAAAATCAACGTGAAGTGCATCCCTCACCCTCCCTATAGTCCGGATTTAGCGCCATGTGACTTTTTTCTATTTCCTAACTTGAAGAGACGCCTTCGTGGGAGACATTATCCATCATCAATAGCAGTGGTGAAGGCTGCGGAGGCGATTTTGAAGGATCTTTCAAAAAATGGTTCCCAGCATGTCTTTGAAGACTGGCAGAAACGCTGAGACAAGTACATCGCATTCAAGGGAGCTATTTTGAGAAGATCCATCAAAATTATAAGGATGAGTAAAGGTACCTTGTCAAAAAAAAAAAAAAAAAAAAAAAATGTGATCATTATTGAACAGCCGTCGTATTTGTATAGTATTTGTTGCTTAACTGTAACCACCTTCATATTTAACGTACTTGAAACAGTTTTCGATTTTTTTTTTTTTCATCCTTGAATGTAAAAAAGTGGCTCTAATATGCTCATTAGAATGTCGTAATTTTAAGATAGTCGCGCGCGCGGGTGTGTGTGTGTGTGTGTGTGTGTGTGTGTGCGTGCGCGTGCGTGTGTGTGGGGGGGGGTGAGAGCGAGACTAAAATCTGGATTATTGATCACCGCCTCGTGTACAATCTCTCCATAACAAACATAATTTAAGGAGACACGTGCTTCCCATTGCATCGCCACGTTCAGATCCCAAATGAGGTCATTGTGTGAATGCAGCCATTGTGTCCCGGAATATTAATAATATTACGTATTTGCGAGGCAAAAGGCGCGTGCTTCGTTCCCTTAGAATGGCTTGAATAGCTATTGTTTTGTTATATTGAAGCTGAGCTATACAAATTGAAATTCACGTGACAAAAGCTATCGCTTTCGGCAGTTTTTGTCGAACTAATATATCAACAATGTTAAATAAACCCCGCATTTTTAAAATGTATAAAAACAATTAAATGTTCAATGGCTATTTTCTAAAGCACTCATTAATTTAGTTAAAGCTATGTGGCCATTGGCGTGTGACCTTTTAATTCTGAATGATTTATTGTATTCTGCTTACTCCTTTCCCTCAGCGTACTTTATAAAAGACTTTTCTCACAGTTATATCCGTTTGAAGATAATTCGTTTATGACGTTTGAAATGCCTAAAGATGAACCAAAAATATCTAGTTGGTCAAGGATATGAGGACGAGTTTTTATTGACGAATACTTGGTTGTATTTCTGAAAGCCTGTCATTTACTTCCTGGGTCATACATGAAATATTCATCATGAACTCTTCACGGTTTACGGGAATTCTTCTGTTCCAACCTCATTTGTTCCCTCACGTTTATGACTAGTGGAATGTGAGTTATCCATTCTTTGCAAATACCTTTTCTATTTTTCTCTATTTTTCTCTTTACTTTTAACGTAATATATCAAATTCCTTCCTTATTTCTTCATTTATAATGTCTTGTTCATCCTTTTACTGCTCTGAGATATTTCGTTTGTGCCGCTTGTATAGTGGATCCATACAAATTTGAACCATTTTAAAAGGCCACAATTTCCATTTGAAAGCTCGTAGAATGTAGACATTTGTTTATACATCTCATTGGCTCTGGCAGAATTGATGAAAAGTTTGGAGTGTGGTGCGCGTTGTCAGCTTCCAGGATCGTTGGTCCCATTTTCTTTGATACGACTGTAGACACTGAGGTACTGAAGTTTATATGGGTATCTTTTTTTTTTTAATTTACGTCCTCCAACGCTAAGTCATATCGGACATTGAATGAAATGTGTAAAATGATGCTCAGATGAGTCCGGGGTCCACGGAGCTTAGAGTTACCCGACATTCGTCTTTCAGGATAACGGAAAAACCCGGAAAAACTTTATCCAGGTAACTCACCCTGACCGAGATTCGAACTCGGGAACTCTTGAACATGAGGCAGACACCTTACCATTTACGCTACCGAAATGAGCTGTGGGCATCTTCAAGACATTCGTGGAGCAGCTGGATGATATCGAATTGAGAGAAGGTTATTTCCAACAAGATGGAGCAACGTGCCATACATCTAACGACACCATGGAACTTGTAACCAGTTTCTTTGATAATCGAATAATCTCTAAAGATCTGTAGCCCCCAGATCTGCTGACCTAACCTCACCGGAGTTTTTCTTGTGGGGGTATATAAAAATAGAGTGTACAAGAATAGGCCGCGGACAATTGATGTTCTCAAGGAATCCATTCGAACCGAAATAAGTAACATTGGCGACGATACTCTCCGTAAAACTTGAGAGAATATGGTGAGACGAGTACAAACATGTATAGATGCTGGTGGAGGACACTTCCAACATTTTCTCTGAGATGTAAATAATAAAACGTAATCTCCTAATTGTCTATTATATTTTCCCAATGTTGTACGTGTGTCCTATTATTGGTTCAAAAGCTATTGCCTATTGAAATGGTTCAGCTTTATATGGATCACACTGTATTTGGCTCGAATCTTTCTTTGTCTCCGATCATTCAGTAAAATCTGAGCAGCCATTGCGTTCTAGAATTTTACATTTGTATCCTTTTGGCTTTTCTATCTAAAATACGAATTACCACTCTACAAATATATTGGAATTTACTCAATTTATTACTCATTTCTTCGTTGTTTGGTTTAAAGGTTACATTTTAATAAAAGGGTTGATATATTTTTGAGAAAATCAAACTTTTAGAAAAATATTCCATGTAAAGTGTGGTTTGTTGTTGACGATTTTTTTTTAATTATTTATTTTTAATCTTTGTGTTGCCTCCTTGTAAGATGTTGCGTTTGGTATTGACTTTTTGTTTTTGAATTAGGCGTTCAGAGGGGCACGGACACATGAGACCTTTTTAAAAATGATGTTTTCTTCGTGGGACCTCAAAACTTATATTTGCAGTGCAGTGTCAAATATCTTATGTACTCATAATTTACGTGTGGCAGAGAAAGTAAAACTAGGTGCAGGGTAAACAAACGAAGGATTGATAAAAGAAAGCTGGCAGTTTTTGAGAGAAATTGTGACGTCTGTATTTCATATACTTGACTGGGACAAGAGAAACGCAAAAGCGCGTCTTTGTGTCAGTTCTTTGTTCAGGTGTTGCGTCTCGGCGAGGTTCTATACCGAGCAGTTAGCGCCTCCATTATTAATTATAATTTCCTTCTTTTCCTCTGCAAACATTCATTTTACAGAATCCAAAGGTTCTCTGTGCCGCTTTGTGTCAGGGGAGCAAAGGTGAACTGCCAGAAACGTCAGAGATTTAATTGCTCTCTACCTGGGTCTGTCTAGCCCAACTTACTCCTCGTGGTTTATGCGTCGTAATAGCCATGGCAAGGAAAGCGACTGTAGATATGGGGTTAGCATGTCTTGCACACAGAGATCCCCGGTTCGAATCTTTGTTACCGTACAACAATGTTATTCCTTTCTCAACTGTAAAGTACTGCTCCTCTTTTAAAACATTTGACGATCACTTAATGTAACGCGTCTATGAAGAATATTTCTGAGTGGGTAATACAGGGATGAGATGTATCGGTGCTTTAAATGAAAATGGGATATTTAGAGGGCTTTTAACGCCCTTTACGAAAACGCAATCGTCTTCCCATATCCATAGTTTTTGCGTAATTCCTTATGTTCCCTATTTTTAAATGTCCTGCATAATACATACTTCAACTGTTTGTAAACTGATTCAGTATTATCGACTGTGAAAAGATCGATACTTCTCGAGTTCTTTATAAACACAAATGAATCGTAGTCATTGAGTACAAATTTGAAGTGAAATTTGTGTGTGCTGATGCTACCTGGTTATTTCAAATCAGCTTATTAATGGCGACTTCATCAGAAGATCAATTATAAATGACCCTAATGTGTTTTATTACTTCTGCGGCTTTCTGACTCTCAAAAGCAAGAGAAAAAGAATCCTCATTTGTTTAAAACAAATACCTGTCGTAAGAACCAAGGCAAAACTTTTGTGGCACATACTGTTTTCATTCATGCGTTGCAGGTTTTAGGAAAGGAACATAGGGCAAGCAGAAATCTTGACCATTTGGGTGCTACGAAGAGAATAAGGCAACCAAGTGGATGGTTTCTGTCTTACGGTTATGAAAGGAATTGTTTATCCAAACCTAAAATCAGCCTTAAGATCCATACCACTGGAAATAATTCGTCCATCCACACTAACTGTATGTAGGACAAGGTTTTCGAAGGTTAGTCAACGTCAAAGCTAAGATTTGAACCACGTGATTCCCAGTCTCCGTACGGTTGCTCTTAACCCTTGAGCTACCATGGCCAACATGCAAACATGACATTGTATTCTCCAACTGACGGGTATGCTTTCCTGTAAACCACTAGCGGTTCTCAATACAATGAGATACGCACCTTTTAGGTTAATTGATGCAAATTAATTGTTCATTCACTCTAGCCTTGTGTAGGACAATTTTGATAGGTAGATTTAGAATAACAATTCAGTGCCATCGCCATTGAAATTCATCGCCAGTTGAGTGAGGTACCATGGATGTATTATTTTATCTTGACAGGAATCCTGCGCGGTAGGGATGAGTAGCAACTGTGGTGGGGATAGTGCACCTATCGCCACAATGCGTCACACGCGTAAGAATACGAGAGGGGAGGGCGGTGGATAAGGTGTCTAAAAACAAATTTCATTCTCGAAGCAAGTTTTGCAGCTCTTATAAACTAAGTTGTAATTCTTACTATGGTAGTAATCTTCACGCTTTTGTTGGATCTTAAATAGTACATAGACATTTGGAACAAAACCCTGTTCTCCTCCAGTAGGCATGATAAACAACTGTCGGCCTTTCAACATCGCTGCAGAATCCCTGTAACGTATTTAACTCCAGGCATATGGTCCAGTATGTGCTGTATTTATATGTTTCATCCATATAAACTATATAAACTTCCACTTCGACATCTCTGCATATTTCGTAAATACTTAAGCCTTTTTGCACGTATGGTGCGATGTTCGATTAAAATTTGTCTGTTACGCGTAGTGGTTTTTTTTTTTTTTTTTTTTTTTTTTTCAAATAATTCTAGCTTCAAAAGAACTCTTCTTAATGTTCAGACACTGCCTTGGAAGTCAGTAGAACTTTTAGCTTCATAAGCACTTTCTTCAAAGTTGGTCTTTGTTTTTCTGTGCTTTAAAAATTATTCATAGTTCGGCTAACTACTTCTGAATTAAAACATCCAAATTAGATTTTGTGTATGTTCTTAATCTTTGTTTACTGGGCACAGAAGGACGTTGTTGCACTAGCACCAATGGCTTTTCTTTCCTTAATAACTCTCCTAAACTGCTTTCAGACACAACTGTTGCCTCAGATACCCTTCACCAGATTTTTATAGCTGACCCAGACCATTGTTCCTTTTTTTTTAAATCTATGGATATTGGTTATTACTTCTCGTGTTTTTAAATGTAGCACTTTATTTCCTAATGTGCTGCTAGGAGGCGTCATTTATAAATGCTCTCTTGGAAGCAGGAGACAAGCACATTCTGAAACAAGCTGTAGTGTTACCGAGTAGCTCTGCACGTGTTTAGTTGCTCGCAACTGACCTGCCCTCCCCTCCAGTTGCAACCGTTCTGAGGTGGACTCATCCAGATACCACAGCACAGCGCTCCGCAGTTTTCAAGATAAAAAATACCTCTGTATCTAATATGCGTTCTTGGGTGTGACAGTTCAATGAAGGCAGAAGATCGTGTGACAACAAACAAGACAGTCACGCCTCGCACCAGCCGGTCCGACGACATGATCCAGAAAGTAGAGAACGTTGTTTTGGAGGCTTACGAATTGAGCATTTTCAGTTCTTCATGCAGGATTGTGTGCACAGATCTCACGGAAATGCCAATTTTGGAGGCGATGTCTGCAACTGTCTTGATTTGTTGTCACACGATGTTCTGCATTCATTAAACTGTCGCACGCAGGAACGCACATTAGACACATCCATGGTACCATCACCACATGCCTCACTCAACTGGCGATGAATTTCAGTAGGTATCACACCACAAAAATGGAGAAACCGAATGATTACACGTTGTTCTTGCAATGAAAACGTCGCTGCCATTAGAGTACTATGCGCTGTACAGTGCTTCCATCTGTTGTCACGCATTCACAAATGGTCTATGTACGCACCTCGTATGAAGCAGTTCTGAGAAAGTTCAGTGTCTCCATAACCTAAAATCCCGTAACGTTTAACACAAATTCACAAAATGTATTTTAAATTCTAATTTATTTAATTAATGCATAATATCTTCATCATGATCTAACATCTGACTTCATATTCCCAAACAGGCCAGCAGTTTTGGAGTCCTGTGTAATTAATGAAGCATCTAAATAACAGGTACGGGCAGGACTCTCTACCTGTTGGCTTCTAGATCTTGGTACTTAGCTGTTAATATCTTGAAGGGAAACTCTGCATAATTTTTCCATTCCGCCGTTTATAGTGAGTGTTTCTTTTTTGCCAGACTTCTTATCGACAGAGCGCCGGCACCTAACTGCCTCATTATCATCTTGGCTACAGTAATGCTGAATTAATGAAATTGCTGCAGATTTAGGCCCAACTGCTTTTATACACACCACATTTTCTGCCTTCTCTTTTCGCTGCCTAAATACCAGTCATATATAAGACTTAGCAGTATTTTAATTAAGACCGAATGCTAAGTAGATAATTACGTATTCTAGATCGAAAACAAAGGCGCATCACAGTAACAGAAATAAATATTGCGACTTGAAAACAAACTTTTACGCTCATAAGTTTTCGCACTAAAATTCAATCTTTTTATATTCTGTTAGCTTAATGTGAAACAAACACGCCGTAGTAGTTTCATTGTTGGTACTCCTGGTTCTCGCCTGTGAGAACCAGACAAGTTTAGACATGTTCAGCATCGCCTACCGCTGCAATGGAGGTAACATGCGAGGAACAATATGCGGCTTTGAAATTCTGCTTTCGTCTCAACAAATCTTCAGTTGAGGCCTATACAATATTACAAGAGGACTATGGAGAGTCTGTTCTTCCCTACAGCACAGCTCGAAGGTGGTTTAAAATGTTTAAAGAGGGCAAACAATCAACTTAAAGGAAGGTGTACTCCAGTTACTGCTCTTACGGAAGAAAACATCAGCACTGCTGCTGCCATTGTGAGAGAGGATCGATGAATTACCTTAAGATCACTTTCTGAAATACTGAACATTTCATTGGGTGCCACCCACATGTCACATGTTGGTGTCAGAAACATTACACATGAGACGTGTCTGTGCGCGATGGGTTCCAAGACTGTTGATTCCCGAACAAAAGGACATTCGCATACAGGTCTGCATGCAGTTAAAGTTGATGTTAGAGGAAGATCCGTAGTTTCTTTCAAACGTAATCACTGCTGATGAAACTTGGCTACATCATTTTGATCCTGAGAGCAAACAGCAAAGCTCATTGTGAAAATTTCCTTCATCACCAACCCCCCAAAAGAGCAAAAGTGGTTGCTTCTGCTGAGAAAGTTATGGTCATGTCATTCTTTGATATTCATGGAATGGTACCTGCAAACAATTCAGTAACTGAAAAATACTACAGGGATGTTCTGAAAACATTGTAAGTCCAGATCAGGCGCAAAGGACAACATTTCCGTGAAACAGGCTGGATGCTGCACCACGATAATGCGCGGCCGCATATTGCCAATGTTGTTGCTGAATATCTTGCAAAAATTAACGTGAAGTGCATCCCTCACCCCCCCCCCCCTTTAGTCCGGATTTAGCTCCATGTGACTTTTTTCTCTTCCCTAACTTGAAGAAATGCCTTCGTGGGAGACATTATCCATCATCAGAAGCAGTGGTGAAGGCTGTGGAGGCGATTTTGAAGGATCTCTTAAAAATGGTTTCCAGCATGTCTTTGAAGACTGGCAGAAACGCTGGGACAAGTGCATCGCATTCAGGGGAGACTATTTTGAGAAGAACCATCAAAATTATGAGAATGAGTAAAGTTACGCTGTCAACAACAACAACAACAACAAAAAATGATTATTGTTTATTAAACTGCCCTCGTTCAAGTCACAAACCATTTGATAGTTCTGGAAGTTGTAGAGTTCAAATCCGGCCGAGCGGAGTGGTATTTTTGGGCGTAAAAGTTCTTAGTATTGCTTCCTTGGGAAGGGAAATAAAGCCGGTGGTACCATACTATAGTTTTGTGGGATTTAAAGGAAGCTTAAGTCTGATAGAGATACCTCGGAAGAAAATATTGTTTCGAGAAAATCAACTAATCAAGTTTTCTCAATGTAAAAGAAGGTGGTACGGCATCCTTAAGGAAGAAGTATCATGAATATTCAGCTGAAGCTCTTTCACTCAGTTACTCATGCGTTTTTAGCTTGTTCAAAAAATGATTTTATTAAATTCATTGCGCCTCAAAACCTTTATTTCCTATGAAGAAGGTAAAAATGTGAATCATTTAATCAACTTTAATGCTGTCAATTGTTAAATACGTAAAACATGAAGCTATTAACAAGGAAGCAAACAAATATATTCAACTATAATAATTTGTAACTTAAGACTGTGACAAAACTGGAAGAGAAGGCATAGCATGTATGAGAGTGGGAATGTTTTATCTAAAAGGGTTGAGAAGTAACGAGGTAGGGATATGTGAATTTTGTGGAGATGAAGAGAGCACTGTTCATTACCTGATAGAATGTAAGGAGTTACCGAATTACAGGAGAAAAATATGGGATAAGAAGTGGGACGGTGTGAGCAAAGAGGTAGTGCCGTTACGCATGTTAACGGGTTTGGGAGAAAAGAAAAATAGATGTATAGGAGATTTCTTATATAAGTTAAAGAGAAAAGTGGATTAGGGTAAAACAAGCGAAGGTCAAGAAGAAATGACACCAAGCTGCTCAGGAAAACCAAAGGCTTGTGGCCAGTTGACCTGAGTCAGCGAGTAAATCTTAGGGTCAACAATTTCATGCATTACGATGTTAAAATCTTTGTAGTGAAAGTGTAATGAAAAGTGCAGAAATAAATATCAAATATCAATCTTAAAACTTCACCTATCTTATAAGAAATGATGGAAGTTTTCTTATAAATTGATGTGGACCGCAATTTCCTGAAAAAATCTCTCACACCATCAGCTAACAGCTCTGTTGTCAAGGTTACGTTCACCAAAGATTATAATGCTTTTGTCATTACTACCAAAATCTAAAAATGAAATTTTAAAACAATCGACTGCCAGTATTTCAAAATTCATTTCGCGATGTTTATTTTTTAATAAATATCTTTTCCCGAACCATCAAGTATTGTCAGGCCATTTAATTTTCTTAATAATTTAATTTCTTTATTTATTTCATGGTTAAATGATCAAAAATGATCTGCTACGTTTGATTTATCAATTTGTACTTAATGTTACGAAAATGTTCTTTCGTTCTGGTTTCCAAATTACGTTTTGTCCTTCCAATATAAACTGTATCACAATCTAAACAATTAAATTGATAAATACCAGATTTTTTTATTATTAGGAATTTTATCTTTTTTAGAGATATGCAGTGAATTTTTAATACTATATTTTGAGGAGCTAACGTTATACCAGTCTTTAGGTGAACGTAACCTTGACAACGTGAGAGATTTTTTCCAGTAAATCGAGATCCTGATCAATTTATAAGAAAACTTTCATAATTTCTTATAAGGTAAGTGAAGTTTTATTTGTATATACTATAAATTATTGAGTAGAAATGGTTGAAATGGTTCTAAATGGATTCAGTATGGACCATTCGGGTTTGGTTTGTTTTACAAGTTGGTCTTCGTTAGTAAGGGAGGTCATGCAGGAAAAGATTGGTGGCGTAACAAGTTTACTTCCTTCTGATAATACAATAACCATGGAATAATACGGAAATGTTTAGTTTAAAAGTGGGCAGTGGAATCTGTCGGTATGTCACTGAAATATGATGTACTTTCTGCTTTCTTCCAAATATTTAGAGACATATTGTAAGCATATTAACAAATTCCATCGCTGCTGAATTTCGCAAATAACAGAGAGGTGGGATTCTTAGCAAGTAGATGAACGTAATGAAGGCATTTGTTTTTCAAAACATGGCGTCCTCGTTCCAACGCACTGACCAGAGCCTCTCACCCCCACTAGACAATAAGTATTAGCAAACAAAAGGCTACCCTCATTGGGAGGGTGAGAAGTAGCGAGTAGAATGTATACATTCCAGCAGTCTGTCTAGTTTAGTATTTGATGATGTACAGAGGCCGACATAAATATTCGAACGTAAACATATTTATTACTTATATTATTTTAGAGCTTCGCAGAGTAAGCATACGTAAATACAACTGGTACAAAATAAACTTGAGTGTTCCATTAAACATATAAACTCATAAATAACAACTGAAACTAATTTGTACTACAAGGAGAAATAAAACAACTACTTTGCATCTGAACATAAGTATTCGAACAGAGAACAGCTAGTATTTAGTTATCATCTCATTTCCTTGAATTACTACTCATAATCTTTGGATATTGTCTGTATGTGTTGTTTAGTGACTGCAGAGTCCATATTTCTCCACTCTGTTTAAACAAGTTCTTTCAGATGATCCTTGCTTCGGATATGATGCTTCCTCACACGCTCCTAGAGTTCCTTGCAGATGTTCTCTATAGGATTTAAATCTGGAGATTGGGGCGGTGTGTTCAAAGTGGGAGGAGTGTTGTACACGATCCAAGGCCTTACAATTTCAGCAGTATGACCTGCTGGAAGTAATAATCATGCCCTAATCCCAGCTTCTCTGCACTCTTTTTAAGATTGTTTCCAAGAATTCTCTTGTATTCCAATTTGTCGATGATCCCATCTATGAACACCAGTTCCCCAAAGCCAGATGAAGCTACACAGACCCATACCATCACACTACTGCCACCATGTTTCACTGTAGCTACCATGTTCTTAGGTTCCCATTCTGTATTTGCCAGCCTCCACACTTTAAGACGTCCATCACTCTTGTATCAGCAGAATTTGCTCTCGTCCGACCAGAGAACCTTATCCCAGAATTCTGTTGGTTTCACCACATACTGTTTAGGATATTCTGTACGCTTTTTATTATTCACATTTTTAACATATGGTTTCTTCCTAGGAACGCGGACATTGCACCCAGTATAATTTAAAATCCGTTCAACTGTTCTGGTGTGAACCACAGTGCCAGGATATTGCTCAAGGCATCCTCTAATCTCAGATGCAGTGACTCCGATTCTGCTTCATCATTTTTATTATTTGCCTCTTGTCTCTGGTGGTGAGTTTAGAAGGAACGCCATTTCTAGGTTTATTTATAACAGTATTTGTCTGTTTGTAGCGTTGAATTATCGGTAGGATAATTCGGTAAGGCGGTAGGATTAGAGGTGGACCGAGGAATCATGGCCCAAGACAAAGATCAGCTTACGGTCGGGTTGTTACATTACATAGTCAAACTAGAGAATTTGTCTGTTCTCTTAGAGAATTCTTCCAACAGGAAGCAAGACGTAGTGGCGGTAGGATTAGAGGTGGACCGAGGAATCATGGCCCAAGGCAAAGATCAGCTTACGGTCGGGGTGTTACATTACATAGTCAAGCTAGAGAATTTGTCTGTTTTCTTAGAGAATTCTTCCAACAGGAAGACGAGAGTTTGCTCCTTATCAATGAACAGCTTATTCCTTTTATCCAAAAGCGACAGTCACATGTCAGTAGATATGGTTGCACGTAAAAGTATTCCTGTGGGTCAAAATTCCGGTATATCGGCGGCGTTGATATGAACATGTCAATTAACAAAGTCGTTAATAATAGTATATTGCGATATTAATGTATACGGAACGAGGAAAGGTTTGAAAAAATGAGGCGCTTGCACCGAGTTTTTTCAATTCTCGAGATTCCATAATGTGTGTTGCATATTATTTTTTGCACTATGTGTATTTAAATGAATCTCAATTTTAGTAGTTAAGATATTAGCTTAAATATTAATAAATATAATTGAAGATATATGTTAGATTTTAAAACGTGCATCGCGTATATGTGTTTCTATGGAGAAATACCGCACTGTGCGGGAATGTCAACTTACGATACATAGCAACAATAACGGTATGTATGGAAATATTAGTTACACATTACAAACAATTATTTAAAAGAACTCACACATGTGAAGACCCTACAGCTCAGTGAATGTGTGAACAACTTATTTCTGTTTTTAAAGTAGGCTAATACAGATTAACTGTACATATTTTTGTTGAGGAGAGATAACTCGAACCCTTGTATATGTTTCGAGTGTTGAGTGTTGCTGGGCAACATTGCACTACCCACGTGGAGAAACAGATGACATTCACGTATCTTCTTTTAAAAATCAGACTGTATTGACAACAGAGTCATCCAACGAGTGGTCAGTAACATGGAACGACGTGTTGAGTCTTGCCTTGTGGAGAATGGACGACATTTTCAACATTTGCTATAGAGGTAAACAATCTCCCAGAATTCTCTACATTTTAAGTATAATAAGTCGTCGCTAGCACAGTTCGTTTTGAAAGAATTAATGAAAGAAATGTGTCAGTCCTATATAAGTAACTGTATAAATTTCGTGTTAAGTAAATATGCATTGTCATGTGTACCATCCGAGATCGCGCCCCACAGTTTTAGAACCACTAAAAAATTGGCAAGTGTGAGGTTTGATTTGAACCCCACATCTTCTAAAACCCGACCGAAAACTTTGGGCAGGGGTGGTAGACGACGTCGTTATGGTTTGAACAAATACTGTATAAAGAAAATTAGGTTTGTGACCTAAAGGTAACAAGATATGAGATTGATCTTAGGTTCTATTACTGAAGTTTGTTTTCTAAGAAAGGAAGTTTTCCCTCTGTCAGTTTATCTAGTAAAGTAAAACTGGTTTGTAATGTCAACAATTACCACATGTTCCAAGTCACGTACTCCTGCCGACTGACTGGCGCTCAAATGCAGTACTGCCTGTACATTTTCCATGCAATATAACAACACACATCCCTTAAAAACAATAAAAGGTTTCTGCTTAGACAGAAACAATCGACTATAGCCAGTTTCATCTTCGCTTGTTTGTCCTGCTCCATTCCCGCATTCTTTACTTTACTCCCACTTTGTTCTTTTAACTTCTGCTACGTTTTCATTTGTTATCCAGGATTCACTGACATCAACGTGTTTTGTTTATTTATAGGGTTCTTGTTATGGTTCCATATATTTTGTCAAATTTATTTACGTTGTTTTCCATATTTCTGTTGACATCACAACGAATTTATTACAATTTACGACTTGGTTCAGGCTATTACTCATATTTCCATTATTGTGTAAGTTGTACCATTACTTTTGTCTTTTTTTTTTGGAGTATTTTAAGTTATATTTATTGCTCAGTTATCGAGCCATTCGTGGACATCTTACGAATGATGGTTGGTTCAACTTCCGTAGCTGATGTGTTTTTTCGGTGATTTCCCAAGTCGCTAGGTAAATGCTGACGATAATTGCATATCTGCAATGTCCTGGTTTGCTGTTTCAAGTTTGTAAGATCGGCTTTATTTGCCTCGACCTCGGATCGGGGAAGGTGTCTGTGTCCTGGCCCTCCTCCAGAGGATTAACAGTACGGACCTACGTAGGGCAGCTGTCGCTGACCTCACTCTCAAACCAGGGAGTTACTGAGCTGTCCCCAAAGAGCGACCGGTGCCTCTGTGGGTCTTTCCATATCGCAAGAGCTAGAGACTAACAAGCCCCCGCATCTGGTCCGAAAACACAAGACGGATGGAAGTGGATACGCCACTGAAGAGACTCAACTTTAGGGGAACTGGCATCACAGACCGCAGCAAGGGATTTAACGAGACCGAGGCCCCGCACGCCCGATGCGACAGCTCACGGATGTGCTCCCGAAAATTTAAGACCTTATTCAATTTCACTCCCAGGTATTTGATAGAATTCTCCCATTTTATTCGCTCAGAATGTAGGGAAGTTGGCGGCAAAGCGGCGCCTTGTAAATAGTATGGCTTGGCTTTTCTCCGGATTGATGGACAACCGCCAAAGCCTACATCAGTCTTGGAGGAGGCGGTCGCCCCTCCCGCGTGCTCGTCAGGGTATAGCTGGAGGTAGCAACTCCCCATCCGATGCTTGTCATACTGCACAGTTCGTAGTGATGCCGTTGGACTTCTGTGCTGTTGTGTAATATACGACATGATCTGACTTAGTACTTCAACCTGTGGAAGATCTTCTGTAGCTGTGTCCCTGATGCCCTCGATCCGGAGGATGAAGTATTACAGAGAGGATGTAACGCCGACACGTACATCCCTGAAACAGCCAACAGGATAACAAGTGAACTGAGGTGGAGGGATAGGAAATTCAAGGGAAGTAACATTCGTCTGTGACTCAGAAAAATCCTCGCAAAAACCCATGTGTGACAAAGATCGGCCTCTGGAATTGACCCCATAACCTTACATTACTCCACTTTAGTATTTGCATATATGCCTTTGTTTAAAAAATATACAGTTTCTCCGTTAATTTCCATAAAACGTCACTATTTATAAACTGGAGTGCGTTTTAACGGTTTCTTCTAGACATACTTATATCCCGTTGAACATGCATGCTGTCTGTGGGAAATATTTGAGATGATGGAACTGTGATTAATGAACCGTATTTATTTTTGGATACAGACGAAGTTGTAGCCAACTGGCATCATTCTGTTATGAAAGTCTGGACACTGTCACGTCACGCTATCAGTATCATATGTAATGTGAAAATTATGTATTTGATTGGGTATGCTTTGTTTATACGCCGCTTTAAGATACATTTTGATGTAAAATCTCTATTCGTTTGTTTTTCTAGGGAACAAGTGATGACGGATAACTGTTGCTGTTCTTTTGTTTTGCTGTCATATTCCAATGCTGGTGTTCGCAGAGTTCATGGCCCACAGTAGTTTTTAAAACTGGTTTAGATAATTGATTTAAAAACATGATACGTTGGTCTTGCATGATTTTCCCTACTCACTCTTCTATTTCAGTCAATAAGCATTGGCATAAATTGTCGTATTGAATTTTCTTCATATATGCAATGAAATTAGAGGAATGCTATAGGTATGAGTGAAATCTTATAAGCGCTAGTCGCTACGTGATGCCTTTGACATGCTTAATGTTTGCAAGACGAAGAGAGGAAAGAAAGGAGAGGAGTAAATAAAAGAAAGACATACACCAATGTTTTTCTAAAAAATGCTTTTGGGGGGCCGGTTGGAGGCATACGTAAATTTCTCGTGAAATCTGAACATCGAACTTTTGGGTTGACCGATTGCTTAGACCGTCTGACTCTCACTGAGGCGCTCAGGGCTTGATCTCAGGTTACGGCAAAGTGAAATTTGTGGTGGACAGGTACCTGGGCTGGTTTTCTCCTGGACCTCCGGTTTCCTCCACCATGTAATTCCACCAATTAATCTATTCTTTGGATTTCTCTCTCTGATCCATATTTGTAGCTCCCTCACCCGACGCCTACAATAGCATAAGGGGTAGAGGTCGATAAATTGACAGGACTGTGTCGTATACTAACAGAAGAAGAATTTTTGGGTGGAATACAATACTTCCCCTTCTTACTGCAATACTTAGTAGTGAAACTACAGTGTGATCCATATTAACCTGGACCACTTTAATAGCCCATAACTTTTGAATCAATAATAGGACACACGCACAACTTTGGGAGAATATAATACACAAATGGGAGATTACATTACACTATTTACATCTCAGAGAAAATGTTAGAAGTGTCCTCCACCAGCATCTATACATGTTTGTACTCGTCTCACCATATTTTCTGAAGTTTTACGGAGAGTATCCTCGCCAATGTTACTTATTTCGGTTCGAATGGATTCTTGAGAACATTTGCCCGTGGTCTATTCTTGTAGACTCTATTTTTAGATACCCCAACAAGAAAAACTCCGGTGAGGTTAGGTCAGGAGATGTGGGCGATGTGATTATTCGATTATCAAAGAAACTGGTTACAAGTTCCATGGTGTCATTAGATTATGGCACGTTGCTCCATCTTGCTGGAAATAGCTTTCTCTCAATTCGATATCATCTCCATGATCCAGATTTTAAAAATGGACACCGCATTTGGGAGGCCAGGTTCCATTCCCATGGCCGACCTACCTGGCCTATGGGTTGTAGAAGAAGCGTCGAGCAGTGTGTTGGAGAAATGGTGGAGAGGAAGAAGCCCGAGCTCGTGATGCAGCTGCTGGTTGTGGACAAACCACGGAGCATTGGTGGCGATTCGCAGGAATCTACTGTGGATGACTTTTAGACGCCTCAGGTGACAAGTACTGGCAGGCATAAGTAATAAGAGGCCGAACCAGAGATTTGTACCGGAGCAGTGAAGATTCTAAACCAATTGAAGTGTGTTTGTGAAATAATGGAGGGACGATCGGTTGCCAGGGTAATGGTGCGGTCACGTAAGCCGAGTGTCCAGTAACACTCCAAGGTATTTGACTGGTGTAGGTGAAGGGAGCCACGGCACATGATCGGTCAGAAGGCGTATAGACGGAGTATACCGGCGTAAAGTAAAAATCTTGGCTTCAGTTTTCTGGGAGATGCACAAAGTTCAAAACTATTGAGTGAGACGATCAAGTTACTCAAGATACAAGTTACAAGATACTCCAGGGTATCTACCAGGGCAATCCACATGGAGTGAAGACTGACCCCCCTTCTGACGACCAGGGAGTTACCGTGCTGTCCCAAAAGGGCGCCCGGCGGCTCCGTTAGCCTTTCCATAGGGTAAGACCTAGAGACTAACAAGAACCCCGTCTTGTCCTGTGGACTCAAGACGGGATGGAAGTGGATTCGCCACTTACGTGCGCCAACTCCAAAGGGAAGGCTACCGATTAAGTACCCGGGAATATATGGCTTCCCTCAACCCCGTCCGAGACGTACCAGATCTCCCACGGGTAAGTTAACCACTGCCCCCTCGAGTCCAACCCAATCCGATCAACTGCCATTCAGGGAGGGTCTCGTATGTTCGGCCCGAGATTCCTCTAGTAACGTCAGAGGTACCACGAGTGCTAAGGGTCCGCAGCGCTCGCACCACAGCAGCTGAAGGGGACGGATCCCGACCCCTACGGAGGCGATAAAGAGACAGCTGTAAGGTTTCCGAATCTTGTCGGCATAGGTACAATAGACCAAGACTGGTCGCAGTTCCAAATCCCATCGGTACGATTCTGGCCTATTCTATGTAACTGACTTTTCATTCTTTATGCTAGCCCTCCCCCTCTCTCTCACTCTCTGTCTCTCACTGACATTTATCCCATTTTTTTAGGATTTAATTCGTTTTTAAGAGTACTAGATCAATTGTTTTGCATTGCACATTTAGTTTTTCCGGATGCTACTGTTTCTACCTTTCATCCAGTAACAAAAAGGATCATGTTCAGTTGTAATTATTGCGTAAGAAGGTTGGTAGAAATGAAGCCCTGTTGCAATATTCAGTTAGTGAATCTCACGAAAGGCTTGTTATGGCGTACCTCGTTATACAACGACAGAAACGTGAATAAATATTGCATTGTGTGTATGTTCGCCATCGATTTCGTGCTGCGAGAAGACAATATATAATACATTCGTTGTGCTCATTGTCATACGATGGGGAGCCCTCGTAGCAGGGAGAGAAAATAATGTGAAAGAGCAGTGATGTCAGGTTCAGATGTCAGCAGGAATCACATTGTGCACTGGAAAAAAGCGTTGCTTTGAGTGTATTATATGGGAGAACGTTCAATGTAGTAGTATGAGAAATATCAGAGGTTTTTGAAATATCCACTTGCTATGCAACAATTCTTGGGTACTTCTTTGTTGAGTGTAGGAATGTTGCAATTCTTTTGTTTTTGCTCAGTTAGAATATTTCGTTATTACTTTGTAGTTTTAGTATTTAGGGTCCCATTGTTATAAACTAGTTAACCAGACATATAATGGTTTCTCTACGTGAAAGGATCTGGAATACCAATAATTTTTTTCCAAAATGTCTGCAATTGGTCCACATAATTTAATTTTGAATTTGCTACCACATGTACTAAGAAGGGAATGTATACCCGCCTTGGCAGCGTGGTGGTAGAGTGTTTGCCTCACGTTCAAGAGGTCCCGAGTTCGAATCTCGGTCAGGATGAGTTACCTGGATAAGGTTTCCTCCGGGGTTTCCCGTATCCTGAAAGATGAATGTCTAGTAATTATAAGCTCTACGTACCCTGTACTCATTTGAACATCATTTCATTCGTCGTCCGATATGACTTAACGTTGGAGGATTTCTCTTATCCTTAAAGACGAATGTCTGCTAACTGTAAGCTCTATGTACCCTGTACTCATTTGAACATCATTTCATTCATCGTCCGATAAGACTTAACGTTGGAGGTTTTCTCTTATCCTGAAAGACGAATGTCTGGTAACTCTAAGCTCTATGTACCCTGTACTCATTTGAACATCATTTCATTCATCGTCCGATATGACATAACGTTGGAGGTTTTCTCTTATCCTGAAAGATGAATGTCTGGTAACTCTAAGTTCTATGTACCCTGTACTCATTTGAACATCATCTCATTCATGGTCCGATATGACTAAACCTTAGAGGTTTTCTCTTATGCTGAAAGACGAATGTCTGCTAACTCTAAGCTCTATGTACCCTTTGCTCATTTTTCTATACTTATAACCCTAACGCGACTATTTGACTCCTTAGGGATGTCGCCTTTCAGCTACTCGCAAGGCTGAGTGCATTTGGATCTCCCACGTGGGAAAACCATGAGAAACATTTGGTCAAATTGCTCGGTGACCGGATATCGAACACGGGACTTTCTGAAAGCGAGATCTAAGTGATGTGAATGAGTATAGCTCACATAGACAGCAAAAATGTTGATGAAGATAACGTCCAAGAGAGCAATGGCCACATGGCGGAAGGCTTTAAGCACCGCGATCTGATGTCTGCTTCATTCAGGAAGCTTAATGGTGCTCGTCTTTCGACGTAAGGAATGAAAAAAGAAATAGGAAGTGCAAGGGTATTACCACCGCTGGGGTCAGCAGACGGTACAGCAACTTCCGGCGGTTACTGGAGGAAGGTGATCGACTCAAGGCGCCGCTTGGCCGGCAGATGTTGGCAGCTCAACAGTGTCTCATCTACCATCGTTACCTGTACGTCAGAACAATGATATAACCATCAACGTGCAAATGACAGCTCGACAAATGAAGCAGTAATGATAGAGTAGCAACAAAGAGCATTTTAGAGCATTCATTGCTGGAAAAATCCTGCGATTGCTTCGTTAAATATGCTTTCTTGATTTCAAAACCTTTCATATCGATTATCTACTTTCCCTTCTTTCTGCTAGTGAACGCAAGGGATGCTAGATTCACGATGTGATAATAAAAAATAAATAAATAGATAAATACCTCTAGGTATGTAGCTATTGTACCTAATATAAAAATAAAAATACTTTGAATTTATGGCTTCTTTAAAGTCATGGAATATAAATGTCAATTTTACCAGATTTATAGTAAATGTATAACTCGATATAACACAAATATAAACAAAGACAAAACAGTATCAGTACTGGCATCACTGAACAAAAGACTGTTTTCAGTAAGTTAAATGCCACGTCAGGAGATGGCGTGAGTATAGAAAATTGTGTCAAAGAAACGTAACTACTTAACTTGACGATCAAGCTGTATAGATCTGTGAATGCCTCGGTAGTGTGATGGTAGCATGTCTGCCTCATGTTCAAGAGGTTCCGAGTTCGAATCTCGGTCATGGTGAGTTACCTGGTTAAGGTTTTCTTCCAGGGTTTTCCCTTATCCTGATAGATGAATGTCGGGTAACTCTAAGCCCTATGGACCCTGGGCTCATTTGAGCATCATTTCAGCCATTTCATTCATCGTCCGATATGACTTAACGTTGGAGGACGTAAATTATACCAAAAAATACCCTTGCGAAATGTAGATATTATATGTTTGGGTCATTTAAATGTACATTTCCTGAAGTTATGAAGAGTTAAAACACAAATCTGTCAGCAGTTTGCCAAACCCTCACTCGGCACGTAGAGTGATGCTGGACTCGCATGTTTTGCCTTTGCCAGCCACGGACAATGGCGTTCTGTTGTCTTGGAAACAGCATTATCGTCCAGAGATCTTAGTCCTGGCGCCTAACTTTGTAGCGGTCATTTCCAGGTAGCATTAGACTGCTTTGTTTGTTCCTTTAATAGCCAGGAAACAATACCTTTTAGCGTTTTTTGTTTTGTTCTTTTATGGTGAAACCTCCAGAATATCTTATGCCTGCTTTTCAGCAGTTTGGATTCTACGCTGTGTCGTCCCATTTTTAGATAGCTGGCGATTACAGCGTTTCTGCGAAGTGGACTGACATACAAACACGTGCACATCGATAAACGATTTCCAATAATGAACTTCAAAAAGTAAAATGTTGCACAGAGCATTTTAAAAGTGATCACTAGGGATGAGTCCATAGCAGTTGTTTTCGATACTAGATTCTCGACACCGCCATCTTCGATACAAAATAGAATGTTGGTAGAACTGCGTAATGCCATTAAAATTAAAAAGGTGTACATACTTAATGAGATAAGCGTTAAACCATCAGTGTTCTTATTTTTAAACTCTACGTTAGACATCTTAAAGCAAAGCAGTCCACTTTTATAAGTTTTTGCTCAAAAATACTAGCCTTTTCACTCTTTCGGAGTCTTTTTTTGTCAAATATGAAGGTCCCTGGGAGAGAACCAGGGAAATTACTTTTTGTAAGAAAGCCAGAAATCGGATATTTAATTTTGAAACACAATGGGTAACTCTAAAACGAAACAGTTCTTTAAACAAAGTGAAATATGAATGTGTCACATTGTAGTGAATCAAGTAAAGTGGTACTTCCTGTCCGTTTAGTCAATAACATTGCACCAAACAAAAAAGTTCATTGCGATAGCATTTTTTCCCAGGGAAAAAACCACGTAAGTCATCTGAAACAGAAACAAAACCAGGAAAGTCAGCCACCAGAGATTTTGTTTGAAATTGCAATGATTGTATTACTATCATTTTTGTAATATTGTTACATTATTATTATTATTATTATTATTATTATTATTATTATTATTATTATTATTATTATTATTATTATTATTATTATTATTATTATTATTATTATTATTATTATTATTATTATTAATTATTATTATTATTAATTATTATTATTATTATTATTATTATTATTATTATTATTATTATTATTATTATTATTATTATTATTATTATTATTATTATTATTATTATTATTATTATTATTATTATTATTATTATTATTATTATTATTATTATTATTTCACTTATCTCAGAGATTATTTGGACATGTTCCAATTGCTGGAAAAAGTTCGCTGCTAGTTCACCACAGAACCTCATGAGGCTCGTTATATCCTAGTACTCATCTTTCGATTTGTGTAGAGGGCCTGAGGAAAATGCAGAAATATGTTAGGTATATTGCAGTGTTATCAGAAAAGTATAAGCGTAGGATAATGCTTTTACTGCGATTACTTGAATAAGCCAAAGAAGACAGCTCCAATTCTTCTGGCCTCTGTGTTGAGGCATCTTTCTCAGGCTTTCTTATAATACTGGATACCATGCCTCCATTATAGGTAGATCTCCATTCAACAGACGTGGGTGAGGCACAAATTTCCTTGACTGGCTGGGTCTTAAATGGACATTTCGTCACACAGTTCTGATCTAATTTTTCTTTCCAGCTATGCACCATTTCCTGACAGGCATTCATGACAGTAAATTATAACTACGAGGGTGGTCTGAAAAGTTTCCGACCTCAGCATGAAGATGACAACAGTTGTAAACAAAAGCAAGTGAATTTCGTTGTTCATCTGTTGACAGTTACTCACCAAAGTTTCAGCCATTTTGGAATCTCAGTTGTTATGTAACAGACGTTTGAGTGAGATGATGTGAGTGCTTTATCAAAATGGACAAAATCGAGTATCCAGCTGTCTTAAATATTTGTTTTTCAGTTGCATTCTGTGTATGGGGACTCTGCACCATCATTTACCACAGTGAAATTTTGGGCAACTGAATTTAAACGTGGCCGAAAGAGCTTGGGAGACGATGAACGTTCGGGACGTCCAAAAACTGACGAAAACACCCCCAAAGTTCACCAAATGCTGCTAGACGACCGCCGAATGAAAGTGAGAGAGATAGCAGAGGCTATGAACATGTTAAAAGAAAATGTTTGTCACATATTGAATCAACATTTAGACGCGAAAATGCTGTCCGCGCGTTGGGTGCCGCGTTTGCTCACGTTAGACCAAAAACGTTTTTGAATGAACATTTTCAACGCTCTGTTGGCGCAGTGTAGGCGCAATAAATCCGAGCTTTGGCGCCGATTAATTACTGTAGATGAAACTTGGATACACCATAATACGCCCGAAAACAAAAATACAGTCTAAACAGTGAACTGCAATGGGTGAAGCGGCTCCAAAAAAGGAAAACTGTTTATTTTTTCAGCTGGGAAAGTGATGACTGTTTTTCGTGTTTGTCATGGAGTTATTATAATCGGTTATCCTCAAAAAGGATAAACCATTACAGGAGCATACTACGCATCATTACCTGACAAGCTGAAGGCAGCACTTGCGGGAAAACGGCCACATTTGCAGAAAAACAAAATTCTGTTTCACCAAGACAACACGTCGTCTCACAACTCAGCGGTTGCGATGACGAAAATCCACGAATTACGGTTTGAACTGCTTGGCTCACCAGATCTTGCCCCAAGCGACTTCTTTTTGTTCCCTCATCTATTCTCTGTTTTGCAGAGAAAAACGCCGAGTACTATTTGGACGGGTTACAGAGATGGGATCATCGCTGGGAGAAGTGTGTAGAGTTACAAGGAGACTATGTTGAAAAACACCGAGTACTATTTGGACGGGTTACAGAGTTGGGATCATCGCTGGGAGAAGTGTGTAGAGTTACAAGGAGACTATGTTGAAAAACGCCGAGTACTATTTGGACGGGTTACAGAGATGGGATCATCGCTGGGAGAAGTGTGTAGAGTTACAAGGAGACTATGTTGAAAAACGCCGAGTACTATTTGGACGGGTTACAGAGATGAGAGCATCGCTGGGAGAAGTGTGTAGAGTTACAAGGAGACTATGTTGAAAAACGCCGAGTACTATTTGGACGGGTTACAGAGATGGGATCATCGCTGGGAGAAGTGTGTAGAGTTACAAGGAGACTATGTTGAAAAACGCCGAGTACTATTTGGACGGGTTACAGAGATGAGAGCATCGCTGGGAGAAGTGTGTAGAGTTACAAGGAGACTATGTTGAAAAACGCCGAGTACTATTTGGACGGGTTACAGAGATGTGAGCATCGCTGACAGAAGTGTGTAGAGTTACGAGGAGACTATGTTGAAAAACGCCGAGTACTATTTGGACGGGTTACAGAGATGTGAGCATCGCTGGGAGAAGTGTGTAGAGTTACAAGGAGACTATGTTGAAAAACGCCGAGTACTATTTGGACGGGTTACAGAGATGGGATCATCGCTGGGAGAAGTGTGTAGAGTTACAAGGAGACTATGTTGAAAAACGCCGAGTACTATTTGGACGGGTTACAGAGATGGGATCATCGCTGGGAGAAGTGTGTAGAGTTACAAGGAGACTATGTTGAAAAACGCCGAGTACTATTTGGACGGGTTACAGAGATGGAAGCATCGCTGAGAGAAGTGTGTAGAGTTACAAGGAGACTATGTTGAAAAACGCCGAGTACTATTTGGACGGGTTACAGAGATGAGAACATCGCTGGGAGAAGTGTGTAGAGTTACAAGGAGACTATGTCGAAAAACGTCGAGTACTATTTGGACGGGTTACAGAGATGAGAACATCGCTGGGAGAAGTGTGTAGAGTTATAAGGAGACTATGTTTAAAAACGTCGAGTACTATTTGGACGGGTTACAGAGATGGGAGCATCGCTGGGAGAAGTGTGTAGAGTTACAAGGAGACTATGTTGAAAAACGCCGAGTACTATTTGGACGGGTTACAGAGATGTGAACATCGCTGGGAGAAGTGTGTAGAGTTACAAGGAGACTATGTTGAAAAACGTCGAGTACTATTTGGACGGGTTACAGAGATGAGAACATCGCTGGGAGAAGTGTGTAGAGTTACAAGGAGACTACGTCGAAAAACGTCGAGTACTATTTGGACGGGTTACAGAGATGAGAACATCGCTGGGAGAAGTGTGTAGAGTTATAAGGAGACTATGTTGAAAAACGCCGAGTACTATTTGGACGGCTTACAGAGATGGGATCATCGCTGGGAGAAGTATGTCGAAAAACGTCGAGTACTATTTGGACGGGTTACAGAGATGAGATCAGCGCTGGGAGAAGTATGTAGAGTTACAAGGAGACTATGTTGAAAAACGCCGAGTACTATTTGGACGGGTTACAGAGATGGGAGCATCGCTGGGAGAAGCTGTAGAGTTACAAGGAGACTATGTTGAAAAACGTCGAGTACTATTTGGACGGGTTACAGAGATGGAAGCATCGCTGGGAGAAGTGTGTAGAGTTACAAGGAGACTATGTTGAAAAACGCCGAGTACTATTTGGACGGGTTACAGAGATGGGAGCATCGCTGGGAGAAGTCTGTAGAGTTACAAGGAGACTATGTTGAAAAACGCCGAGTACTATTTGGACGGGTTACAGAGATGGGAGCATCGCTGGGAGAAGTGTGTAGAGTTACAAGGAGACTATATTGAAAAATAGATTTGAATAAATGTATTGTATCTTTATTAGGTCCGGAAACTTTTAAAGTGACCCTCGTAGAGGTAGTGTTCTTTGCTCTATTGTGGTGCCAGAAATAATTTTAGCGTGTAGTGTGACAGAAACGTGCAATACTACCAGGTTATAAAGCGGGATTCTCATTTAGTTGACATTAATTAGTTCAATGGAAGATATACTCATTCTAAATTTTGTATCACAAAATTACTACGCTTGGCTGAAGGAGGGAAAGTTATACGAGTTTGTATGTCATGAGGAAAAAATCAGTGCAGGATATTCGATGTTGCATTATTTTAGGAAAAAGAAGGATGGTTTGCACATGGAGCTTGACCCTGGATTTTCTGTTGGCGCCGGCACATTCGTTTACACAGAACACATTTACTCCCGCAACAAGATGTTTTCTCCACCTCTACATATAATATTCCCTTTAACACTCCCTTCTGCTTTCATATAATCTTCTCCCATTCCAGGTCACGTCGCAGACACCTCTTATCTTCATCACATTGCGGTCTTATGCATTAATAACAGCAGCAGTCCTCAGTGCATGTTGTGTAATGTACCTGCGTGTCTCGATTATTTGACTTTAAACAAAACGTCGAATTATATACTTACATAGCAAACAGAACCAGCCAACTTCGGGGCATTTCGGCGTTCCTTATCTCAATGAAAAACATACCGTTGTGTTGGAATGGATGTTTCAGTTATACAGGTCGAGAATATCAGTCCTGCAACGTGTACTGAGGCAATTAGAGTATTTTACAGCCAGTTTTAGAAGTAATGCTCTGACTGCTTTAGAGTATTTTGTATTTTATAATACAGGATATGTGCTGTACATGTGTACTCCGTATCGCTTTATTGTGAAGCGAGTGTGAACTCCAAGAGAAAGAATGCGACGGAGAGTTTGCCTAGCAAACACGGCGTTCAGTAGCAGCCAAAATAAGTTTTCTGAAACTAGTGATGGGACTTAAAATGGAAAATATCGGGTCATCGAAAAGTCGCTCTGTACCTCCTGTGTAACCAAGATTCTCCTAGAGTTGGGAATTCCGGTGACAGCACTGGAACACAAGCACGGTAAACTCTGTTTAGTTAACGCGTGTGCACGTCGGCCTCTGCCTTTGACGAACCCTTATAATCGTTTTACAAGACAGACCCTCCTTCTCGCAGTCCTTTCTGCAAGGTTGCCACCTTTCTCGATACGTCATGGATATCGTACGAGGTTTCGTCTAAATAAATTATCTTATGTTCATTACTGGGAAACTTCCTTAGTTTTGACACACACACACACACACACACACACACACACACACACACACACACACACACACACACACACACACATATCACCAAACTACAATTCTACTGGTTTCCATAATAACCCTTATCTTATTCGAAGTACGGTATTTAAAACCCAGCTCCTTTAAGAGACCGCGCAAAGTGCAGTGCCCATAAGGAAAATCACAAATTTCTTGCAAATGTGCAACCAATTCATCTAAGGTGCACGCTCTCCCTTTTGCATATAATCTACAAATTTCTCGACGAATTAAATCGTATGTGAAATTATCCACTTTAGAGAAACGTTTCCTTTTGTTTTGACACTTCATCGGCGTCTTTGGTATTCCTTTCGTCACAATATTTCTTACTGTGTTTCTGTGAATACCCAGAATTTATCATCAGGTTCATTGCATGACCCCTTCCCAAGATTATTTTTCAGCACATATTTATATATGTTCAAAGCAAGCGCTTGAATGTGCTTAGAAACAGTTCCCGTTATAACTTTGTTTTTTTTTTAGACTTTTCCACTGATATAACTCGGCCCAGTTATTCACACTATTGTTTTCACTTTGATTATTTTAACTTGACTGAAAGTTATCTCTACTTCATTTGCATTTAACACTGCATTTCCCTCCCACGGTCTCCACATCGTGACACACAACGAATTCCTGCACGGAATGAAACAGATCAACTTGAAGTTGTAACTTCGGCAACCGAGACTCCACGTGGAGTAGACAGGCGACTGTCACTTCGAGAAAATCAGGGTTGCTATTGGTCCTCAACGACAGTGTTTCATTTCTGAAGTGTGGAGATAGATTTATGACGGTCATTAGTGGGCGGGAGGCTCAGGTTTCTTTGACTCCGAACTGCACACGCATTAACTAAACAGACTCTACGAGAGAGAAGTAGCCTAGCAAGCACAGCGTTCAGTAGTAATCAAAATAAGTTTTCTGAAACTAGTGATGGGACTTAAAATGGAAAATATCGGGTCATCGAAAAGTCGTTCCGCACCTCCTGTGAAACCAAGATTCTCCTAGAGTTGGGAATTACGGTGACAGCACTGGAACACAAAATGTCCAGCACAGTGACTCACTGGCAGCCGGCGAGTAGATGCTGGAAACAATAACAACTGATTCGGAATGGAATGCAGAAAACTAGAGATGACAATCTTTTCTTTAGCGGTAGACTAGCACCCAGTGCGGAGGGAGTTATGGATGACCCGTTAGAATAAGTAAATCTGACATGTAATATTCTCTATCCATTATTTTACAAAACATTCTTAAAAGGCTTATGTTCTTTTTTGTAATTTACGTCCTCCAACATTAATATCGGACGATGAATGGAATTGGTGAAATGATGCTCGAATGAGTCCAGGGTCCTTAGAGCTTAGAGTTTCCCGACATTTGTCTTTTAGGATAAGGGAAAACGGCAGAAAAAACCGTATCCAAGTAACTCGCCCTGACCGAGATTCGAACTCGGGACCTCTTGAACGTGAGGCAGACATGCCACCATCTACGCTACTGAGGCGGGCATATTTTTTATTTACTTAATATTGATCCAGGAAAAAACGTTAAGTCATATTGGACGATGAATGATCCGGGTTCGATCCTAGGCGACTGCAACGTGAGATTTATGGTGAACAACACGGCGTAGGGGCGGGTTTTCTCCGGGATCTCTGATTTCCCCCGCCATCTCATTCCATCTTCATCTCATGTATCTTCAGTGTCACCTCCTGCAGTACTGCATGTACTAAAATTGGGCGTTAAACACTACACAGACACGTTTGACTGCAGTTGCCGAGACTCGAACTGACGACCTCTGGCTTCGAGTGGATGGCCAGTCCAGTTCGTGTCACAGTAGTGGTCATGGTTATTCAAGTCAGCTCGCTGAATGTTTCCCAAATGACCTTATGAAAACAGTTTTGAATTAGAGAAAGAAGAGCATAAATAGCAAAATAATTCCTGACTGAAAGAGTTCGAGTAGAGAGACTTAATCAAACACTTTTGTTTCGCAACCTTGGAAGGATTTAGAAAATATCAAAATGTGCATTTCTGGTGAAATCCAGATATAAGATTATTTCTTGTAATGGAATATTTTTTGTACAGAGTAGAGAAAACGAAAATCCTATATGACGTCAAAACGTACGTTTTTATCATATCTCGCCATGGAAGCTGTTGGTTTTAGTTCAGTGGGTACAGAAAGAAAAAACTAATTTGCTAGATAAAATTGAAAGCTGTGTGACATGTTATCATGTCCATCGTCCGGAGGTGTTCTAAACGGTTATGCAACCCACAATAAATAAAGTAAATTAGCAATAGGAAGGGAGGAGGAGCAGCGAGAACATGAACGTTTGCGTGACGTGATGTGAGCGCATTGCAGTATTGGGGAAAATCAGAATGTTCAGTCTCATGCAATTTAGATATGGGACACTTGTGTCTGACGCCGATACCCCTTGTCCATTTATGTCGCCCTTCACATCAATACAGCCAGAGGACATTGTCCCTATGCATATCCTGGAATGTTGAGATCCAGACGAGGAAATTAAAACAAATTAATGCTCTCTCTCTTGAATACTGACGTACTAAATAAAGAATAAAAGGGTCATGTTTTTCCCCTCCAACGAAAATAAAATTCTCTATCTGGAATTTAAGTAGTTACTTTCTTGTTTCTGAAAAACAGTTGAATTTCGATACGGTTTGTAGACTTGTATTGGAAAATTCGTTATAATTTGGTATAAAATCACAGTTGACTTCATTTGTTTTTATGTCAACCTCGTTTATAGTCGCTATGGTCATAATGCGACTGTACACAAAGTAATTACATAATATCTAGTTAACACAATTATTCATCCTGATACAATGTTCAAAAAGTTATATGAATATAACGTTGGCTTAATATACCATAACACTAAGTTCAAGCATATGAAAATGATCTTCAATGAAGCTGAACTTAGAATTTTGGTTGTATAAACATTTATCTAAGTTCATGGCCTCCTGATCTAAGATCAAACCTAACTGGTGAATTTTCTCCAGTTAACTTGATTGAACTTATATCAGCAGAATTGCAGAATTTACACAATAGCTTCTGAGAAATAATAAGTAGTGCAGCTTTAAATAAATAGTAAATAAAGCATTTTTGTGGTTGTATAAATAATTAGTCTCTTTATTTCACAAATTATGTTAAAGATGCATTGTTCGTGTTCATAACCTATACATTTTTTATTATTTTCGGAATTCAGATTTCTCTATTATGTCTGATGATTAGAATTTTCAATTTGAAAGGTTCCCTCATGTTTTCCAACATAGAGGAAATCCCATCTCAGAACTAACTGGATAATTTATTGATAAATATGAGTCGGTGACACATACGTGCTTGGTTTTGCTGCCACAGTTCGAGCGGAATTGGTGAGCTTCGGTCAATAGCAGTGATGAAGGTTAGGGAAGTTCTAACCGCAAAGTTACACCTTAGGCACTTATCCACTGTGGTAATATCGTCGTAAGAGTTAAAACGGCAATAAATAACAGATAAGAAAAGGGACATCCCCTAGTTGTTGCACGCACCTTGCAAAGTGCGTTTCCTTGTTTGGGGGCATAATATTAAATTACTAGTTGCCCCAGGCTCCCTCTGTATTTGTGGTTGTCACAGAAAGACACCTACCTAGCCTATGAACAAGATTATAATGGGAAATCTATGCAATATGCGCGACAATAAATGCTTGTGCCCGCCTCTGTAAGGTAGTGCCTCACGTTCAAGAGATGGCGAGTTCGAATCTGATCAGAATAAGTTATAAGGATAAGGTTTTTTTTTCTCCTGAAACATGCATTTTTGGTAACTCTAAGCTCTATGGACTCTGAGTACGAGGGGAGTGGTCCAAACATATGGACATCAATGGAAATTGTTCTTTCACACTAGCCGTGTGTAAGACATACTATGAAGGGCTGGAGTCAGACTGAAAAATTCAATGTCATAGCCGAGATTTGAACCACGGATCTTCTGGTCTCCGTCCAGCAGCTGTAACCATTGAGCTACTATGGCCAACGTGCCGATAACACAATAAATTCTCCAACTGACTCGTGTTTTTCCCGGTAAACCACTAGGAGTTCTCATAAACACATGAGACATCTACCTTAATGATGACTTACAATGCTGCAAGTACTTTAAGGCCCGGGCTTTATAGTTCGGACCACTATTAGGTACAATTAATTAATTGTTCTTTCACACTAGCCGTGTGTAGGACGCACTATGAAAGGGTAGAGCCAGACTGAAAAATTAAATGTCATAACCAGGATTTGAACCACGGATCTTCTGGTTTCCGTCCAGCCACTCTAAACCATTGAGCTACTATTGCCAACGTGTCGATAAGACATTAAATTCTCCAACTGACTCGTGTTTTTCCCGGTAAACCACTAGGAGTTGTCATAACCACATGAGACAACTACCTTAATGGCGGCTTACTATGCTGCAACTACTTTTAGGCCCGGGCTTTATAGTTCGGACCACTATTAGGTCAATTAGTGGAAATTAATTGTTCTTTCAAACTAGCCGTGTGTAGGACGCACTATGAAAGGATAGAGCCAGACTGAAAAATTCAATGCCATAGCCGGGATTTGAACCACGGATCTTTTGGTCTCCGTCCAGCCACTCTAAGCTATTGAGCTACTATGGCCAACGTGCCAACATGACATTAAATTCTCCAACTGACACGTGTTTTTCCCGTTAAACCACTTAGGAGTTCTCATAAACACATGAGACAACTACCTTAATGACGACTTACTATTCTGTAAGTACTTTAAGGCCCGGGCTTTATAGTTAACCACTAGGAGTTCTCATAAACACATGAGACAACTACCTTAATGACGACTTACTATGCTGTAAGTACTTTAAGGCCCGGGCTTTATAGTTAACCACTAGGAGTTCTCATAAACACATGAGACAACTACCTTAATGACGACTTACTATTCTGTAAGTACTTTAAGGCCCGGGCTTTATAGTTATACACTATTAATTCAATTAGTGGAAATTAATTGTTCTTTCACACTAGCCGTGTGTAGGACGCACTATGAAAGCATAGAGCCAGACTGAAATATTCAATGCCATAACCGGGATTTGAACCACGGATCTGGTTTCCGTCCAGCCACTCTAAACCATTGAACTACTATAGCCAACGTGCCAACATGACATTAAATTCTCCAACTGACTCGTGTTTTTCCCGGTTAACCACTTAGGAGTTCTCATAAACACATGAGACAACTACCTTAATGACGACTTACTATGCTGTAAGTACTTTAAGTCCCGGACTTTATAGTTCGGACCATTATTAGGTACAATTAATGGAAATTAATTGTTCTTTCACACTGGCCGTGTGAAAGAACACGGGCCTTAAAGTACTTACAGGTTGAAAGTCGCCATTAAGGTAATTGTCTCATGTGCCTGTGACAACTACTAAGTGGTTTACGGAGAAATACACGAACCATTTAGAGCATGTAATGTCATATCTGCACGTTGGCCATGGTAGCGCAATGGTTTAGAGGGGCTGGACATAAACCAGAAGATCCGTGGTTTAAATCCCGGCTATGACCTTGAATTTTTCAATCTAGCTACCGTTTCATATGGAAATCACTTGGGACAAGGTCTGGTGAGTATGGTGAATGGGAAGACACTCAATATGCAGGTCTATGATTGTTGCAACTGTTGTACGGGCAGTGTGGGTGGCAAAAGGACACCTGCTGACAGCAATCCACGTCGCTTTGATTTGATTGCAGGCCGCAGAAGATTTTGTAGGAGATCTGTGTGTGATGCACTGGTGACAGTGGTCCCTCTAGGCATGTAATGCTCCAAAATAACGCCTTTTTCGTCACAAAAGAGAGTCAGCTGATGGTTCTGTTCGAAACTTCTTTGGTTTTGGTGATGGATGGCGCCATTCCTTGCTCGCCCTCTTCGTTTCCGGTTGATGGAAGTGAACCAAGCTTCGTCCCCAGTAACGTTTCTGGCAAGGAAGCCATCACCTTCCCCTTCACAGCGCCGAAGAAGTTCATCACAAGCATCAACTCGTTCTCTCATTTCAGGAGTCAGCTGCCGTGTGACCCATCTTGCAGACATTTTGTAAAACTGAAGCACATCATGCACAATGTAGTGTGCTGACCCATGACTAATCTGTAAACAGGCAGCAATGCCATTCAGTGTCGGACGGCGGTTTTTCTTCACCATGGCGTCAACTGCTGCAATGTTCTGTGGAGTTACAACTCGTTGTGCCTGACCTGAACGTGGAGCATCTTCCACCGAAGTCACGCCATTTGCGAAACTTCCTACTACATTCGTAGAATTGTGCTGTGACAAACATGCATCACCGTACTGGGCCTTCATTTGTCAATGAATTTCAATAGGTTTCACACCTTCACTATGCAAAAACGGAATAAAAGAACGCTGTTGTTCCCTGGTGCCAGACGGAAGTGGGGCGGCCATCTTAATACTGATACTGTGATGGTATGTGTACGCCTGCACGATGCTGCCAACTACAGGTCATTCTGCACGCTGTTTGTACGAGGGCTGTTCAATAAAGAATGATTACTTTTTATTATTATTATTATTATTATTATTATTATTATTATTATTATTATTATTATTATTATTATTATTATTATTATTATTATTATTATTATTATTTTTTTTTTTTTTTGACAGTATACCTTTACTCATCCTCATAATTTTGATAGTCCTTCTCAAAATAGTCTCCCCTGAATGCGATGCACTTGTCCCAGTGTTTCTGCCAGTCAACAAAGACATGCTGGAAACCATTTTTGAGAGATCCTTCAAAACCGCCTCCGCAGACTTCTCCACTGCTTCTGATGATGGATAATGTCTCCCACGAAGGCGTTTCTTCAAGTTAGGGAATAGAAAAAAGTCACATGGGGCTAAATCCGGACTATAGAGAGGATGAGGAATGCACTTGACGTTGATTTTTGCAAGATATTCAGCAACAACTTTGGCAACATGCGGCCGCGCATTATCGTGGTACAGCATCCAACCTGCTTCACGGAAATGTGGTCTTTTGCGCCTGATATGAACTTGCAATGTTTTCAGGACATCCCTGTGGTATTGTCCAGTTACTGATGTGTGTGTGCAGGTACAACATGCTGATAAACCATTCCATGAATATCAAAAAATGAGCTGACCATAACTTTCCCAGCAGAAGCAACTACTTTTACTTTTTGGGGGGGTTGGTGATGAAGGAGATTTCCACACTGAGCTTTGCTGTTTGCTCTCAGGATCAAAATGATGTAGCCAAGTTTCATCAGCAGTGATTACGTTTGAAAGAAACTACGGATCATCCTCTAACATCAACTTTAACTGTGTGTTACCTCCATTGCAGCGGTAGCCGATACTGAACATGTCTGAGCTTGCCTGGTTCTCTCAGGCGGGAACCAGGAGTGCCAACAATGAAACTACTACGGCCTGTTTGTTTCAGATTAAGCTAACAGAATATCACGAGATTGAATTTTAGTGCAGAGAATTATGACCGTAAAAATTATGATCATTCTTTATTGAACAGCTCTCGTAGCACGCTTACCAACTTACAGGATAACGGTGCGAAATTTCCATTTGTTATTACAAATTGAAGGTTTTCATTTGACTCACCCTAGTAACTGCAAACTTAGTCTAAACGGTGTGGGGATAAACCGTCTTACAATGAGTATTTAACTAAGTAGGTTATAAAACGAAAATTTTGCGTCATAGGAATGTTCACATTCCTTTTTTTATGAGAGGAACTTTATTAGCACTATATTGAAGTGACAGTCAACGTAACTAGATAAAGAAAAAGCCTTAACAGGTAATTTACCCTAAACTAGATTCGAAATCCGGACTTCTTGAGTACGAACGGCTACGCTAAAACCACACCCGGAGGTGGGTTGTAGAAAATTCTATCAGTATATTGTATGAAGTTATAAATAAAATTGTATGGATAAAATATCATTATCTTTGGGAGCATTTTGTAGTAAATAACTTCAAAATGAAAGAAATCGATAGACTTAGCAAACATTGAGAAGGAGGCAAGAATTATTGGAAACGTTCTCTGCTCTTTGAAAGATTACGAGCCACCACTGTCGACAAAGGCAAGTGTGTTTGTACTCAAGAACCCTCCCCGGCCATATGTTCACGAATTAGATTCAAACCCCAAAAGATGTGTGCAAATATTTGCGACAGACCAGTGCTAAAGCAAACTTCTCCCTCCAGGAGAGTGAATGGCGCACTAATGGAACCCAATTTTCACCTAACGCAACCGTGTATACACTGCGGAGATTGGACAGATGCACATGTCAAACGAAACTGGCTCTCTCTTCAGCATCAGATAATCCCGCTACGATGATGGATCTATCAAATTTGTACGAAAGTTGCGATATACAACTACTGCAAAAAGTATTCGTTAGTCATAGCACGTAGAATATAAAAAGCACAATTAGAAAAAGTATAGATAAACGAACAATAAATATTTCCTTATATTGGTTGATATCTAGATTTAAAAATACAATACAATTTATGATCATATATTGCTTAGTTAGTGAACAGCTCTGTGTTATTTAAAATCATGTCCCATTTGATGTCAAGTATTCGTCTAATATCTGTTTCATATAACCTTGCCCCGCTGACGTGCATCAATCGGCGTTCTACTACCTTCCGCCTCATCCTAATTGGCTAATGCTTTCGCGCCATAGGCGATAGGCGGTGTCTTCTCGTCACATTTAAACCTGCAGTAAACGTCATAATTGCTAGGAAGATAGATAAAATCATACACCTAAGAACATGAAGGCATGCAAAAATTCAAGTTTATAATGAAACTGAGCAAGTTGAAACTGAATGAATGAGCAATGAAACTGAAACAAGTTTATAATGAAAGGCCTTTGTCCTTTTCCACTGGGATTTTTGTTTTTAAACCAGCACACATACCTTGCAAAAATGTTTGTCTTTCATTCTTAAAAGTCACAGTATCTGCTGACTACCATTTGTAGTTTTCTATCAGATCGCACATTTACTGTTCGCATTGGTGGCATGGAGTCATCTCAGCGCCATATTACAGCAGGAGTTCCTCAGGGATCCATATTGGCGCCAATCTTATTTAGTATCTATAGCTATGATCTTCCTGACTTGGCCCCTACCTCCATAGCCTTATACGCTGATGATACTGTTTTATATCATTCCGGCATAGATCTCCCTACAACTATTCACACACTACAAACCTCTCTACACTGCCTCGTGGAATGGTTCGATACTTGGCGCATACGTCTAAACACTCAAAAGACCGCAGCTAAGATTTTTAGCTTACGTCGCATCTCCAACTCTCCCGAATTGCATATTAAGCATGAATCAATTCCCTGGCTACCTCCTACCACCTCCGTCAAATACCTTGGAGTAATGCTGGACACTAAACTTACGTGGCGAGCCCATATTGATCGACTTATCTCGTTGGCATCAGGACGACTTTCAAAACTCGGTCCGCTACTTCACAGACACACTCCTCTTGGGATTGAATGCTCTCTGCTTCTCTACAAATCTCTTGTCCGGCCACTTATCACATATGCTTCCCAGGTATGGGGTTCGGCTAGCAACACTCATCCCCGAAGGCTACAGGTCCTGCAAAATCGATTTATGCGCATCGCCACGGATGCCCCTTGGTACGTAAGAAATCAACAACTGCATAAAGAACTTGGTCTCCTTCCTCTTCACCAGTACATAGGTCAGATCGCCTCTCGCTTCTTCTCAAACCTGCCAGATGTTCCAGGAGCTGTGATGTACGACATCGGCGTACGAACCCGCCAGCCCACGCGCCTGAAGAGACGACTCCCACAGGATCTCCTCCTTAGTGACTCTGATTGAAAAAAAAAAAAAACTATGAATATTGTTTCACAATGACTGTTGTTCTTATCTCTTTGATTACTTGTTTGTTTTAATTAACTTATTTTTCTCTTGTTTCACAGTGTTAAGAAGATAATAGGAGCCAACTTGGCTTTCCTTACATGTTATTATATAGTTCATAGAGATTCAATTAGCCAACAAGGATCTGTAAAGCATGTACTGCTGATCGATCATTCAATAAAATTATAAAAAAGAAATTCTTAAAAGTCGTGTCACGCCATACTTGTCGTGTGTCCTTCATTCACCCAAGTCTCGTCAAGGTAGTATATTTTGCGACTTGTATCCCGGTACAGTCTGATTGTCCTTAAATAACGTCTTCGCCACACAGCAATATCGTCCCTGGAGTGTTAAGTTCTCCTGTTGTCTCAATTTCACGTCGCGATGTTCTACGCATCTAACACTCACACCTGTAAGATCAGGGCACAGCTGTTCGACTTCTCTCACTGACAAAGACGGATTCTTCTTAGTGAGTGCATTAAATACATGCACCGCAATTCTTTTTTCGCCGCTTTGTAAAGGTTTTCCCTTGCGATGCTTCGGAGAAAAAACTGGTGGTAGACTCTGTCATTATACACGCGCAATAAATGATCAATAAAATAATTTAGCTCTCGCACTCAGCACAACACACCTTCGAATGGCGATATATGACTAATCCAATTCAAAGCAAGGTCAGTGACAAAAGTCATATAAACAAATATGTCATCACCACCGCTAAATCACGTGCTATCGTGTCATGTGCTTAAGAGCAAAGGAACCTCCTCTTTACTTCGTTTAAGAATTAACATGCATTTCAGATAAATCAACTCTGTTGCGTAATATATTTCATTAAAACAGTTACGAAAATGTAATTTTGACAATTCTCTTCCAACATATAAAGATATATCACAATGTTAAATAACGAAATGATTTTTACCGCACAACAATCTATACTACAACAGTGCCAATGAGAGGTGATTAGGTCACGTGACTGTTAAGAGATACGAGGCAAGCTTACGTGAAACAAGGATTAGTAAAGAAGATGCCAGGTATGGTGCCTCGTTGACACTCACCCCTCCCCTTATCTTATGCATTTGTAAAATAAGACGTAAAGCTTTCCTGGCGACAAATACTCTCACTTTCTTCTTGGGCAGCCAGTCAGATATCAATGTTTCGGGAGTGTACATCTCTCCCATTATCAGGATATTTATAAAATGTCATAACCACAATCGAAATACTGGATATAACATAACTATAAACGAAGACAAAAAACTATCAAAATTCGCATTACTGAACAAAAGACTGTTTTCAGTAAATTAAATGCCAGGTCAGGAGATGGCGTGAGTATAGAAAATTGTGTCAAAAAACTTAACTACTTACAAGCTGTATTGATCTTTGCTTCGTAAATCGACAGATTTCCATTTTTAAAGCCGGTTTCCAAGAGGAGCTGAACTGAAATCCAGCATCATAATTAAGCGTGCTCCTTTCAGACGAAATCGCAAAGCCTCCTTAATTCTCCACTGCCAGTAACTGTTGCAGTTTGTCGAGATGGTCGTTTCCGAAAGTTGGCTCTATGGTCGTTATGCCAGTCCAGACTTCTCAGGTTGCATTAAACGAATGCTCCGTTCATGTTCGATTATTCTAGTAGCGATGGTCCTTCCGTTTGTCCTATATACGGTGTCCCACGTTCACAGGGACTGCGGTACATTCCCGGAACTTGGAAGTCCAGTTTGTCTTTCACTGGTCTCAACAGATGTTTAATTTTGGGAAATGGCTTGTGGATGGTCCTGATGTATTTGGCAGTTATTTATATGCAGTTGTGTTTCATCCACTGTCATTTACAGTTCCATCTCTATTTTCAAAGCATTTAACTGCTATTTAAGTAATACGTGTCGAAAACGTCGTGAAACTTCAAAAGAAGAGAAAGAAATTTGCATCAGGATATTTAAAAAAGGAAAATCTTTTCAAGAAATTGGAGAAATCAGTGGAAGACCTACCAGTACAGTGAAGACTATTATATACAGGTTTGATCAAAACAAAACTTACAAAAATCAATCAAGAAGTTGTCGTCCTGTAGTTCTATTCGAGATGGGGAAACGACAGTTACTTACTAAAGTCAACAAAAATCCTAAACTAAGTGCTCCAAAACTTGCTATTGCAGTTCAAACACACTAGGAAACACAACACAAACTATAAGAAACGTGCTTTATGAAACTGAGTATGGAGGCCGAACAACCCGTAGAAAACCATACATTAGTAAAATCAACAGAAAGAAGCGAGTTGCTTTTTCAAAATAACACAAATACGATGGGTTTGATTTCTGGAAGAAGGTTTTATTTACTGACGAGGGTCAATTTGAGCTTTTTAAGTCAACAGGGCGAGTAATAGTGTTGAGAAAAAAGAATTGTGAGCTTGAGGAGAAAAATATAACAGCTTTAGTTAAACATGGAGGCAGTTCAGTACTTGTCTGGGGCTGCACGAGTGCAAATGGTGTGGGGGATTTGTGTTTTATTGATGGAATTATGAACTATAAGGTTTATATAAACATCCTAAAACACATCTGTCCAGAAATGTGAATAATAAGGGTCTCTTAGGATTATATTTCACACACAACTCTAGATACAAGGCTATGGTTGTATAATACTCCACGATGGATGTCGACATCACCGCAATCCCCAGACATGAATCCAATAGAGAATTTGTGGAGTATACTGGAGAAAAACATTAGGAATTATCAGATATCTAATATAAAGGATCGAAAGAACGCTATAATGGAGGAATGACGTAAGATTACAGTGGAAACAACATAATCTTTGATGAAATCCATGCCAAGGAGAATGCAAGAGATTATAAAGAGGAATGGGGGGCCTACTAAGTACCAACCGTAACATTCTACACCATTTTCTGTATGTAGACGAATAGTTCTTTTGCATCCTTTATTACATATCTTTACTTGTGAATGTTTGTGTGAATAGATACTATGTGTTTCTTTATTGTATTCTCTTTTTCACTAATCATTAAATAAGACAGTTTCCCTGCTGTACCTTATTCTGATGATTTTCCACTAATCATACATCCCTAAACATAAACTCATGCATTAGACGTAACTGTATATAGATGAACTGGAGTTTGTTAGTATTAACTCGAGAACGGCTGAACCGATTTACCTGATTTTGGTTTTGAAATATTTGTATAAGTCCAAAGAAGGTTTAACACGTGAAAAAAAAATCTTGAAATGATAATGGACCGGGTTATTAACTAAATATAAAAGTACCACGCGATCTTTCACGGAACGTGTGCACATTCTTTTATTTTTAACAAACAAAAGCATTTCAAAGTAGAAAGATATTCCACTCCTTTCCAAAGTCTTCAAAGATATTTCACTTATATTTTATTGAATAACGTTTGTCGTTATCAGGACTGAAATTTATTTCTGTAGTATGGTAAAGATTACACATAGAACTTATTTCTGAACCCAGTCTTAACACTACAAATATTTGATCACAAACAATTCTTATTAAATATTTGAGAAACCTTGGATAACTTATTTATAATTTGTATTTATGAATATGTGAATGTGAATTGAATTGACACAAAATTAATTGAATTCCTTTGTGACTTTGTGAAGTTGGCGGAAACTTTTGTACACGCCACAAAAAAGACAAAACACTGTTGTTTTTCAGAAAGCTTTAAATTGATTAACTTAGTTGTAAGTGTGTTGTATTTATTTAAGGGTGTTGTTTTAGTTATATAGATGAGTTAAGACAACTTTTATTGGTGATGCGAAGTTCGCCATATTATATATTTTTCATTACAAAATAATAACTGTAGCGTTTATGTAGACGTAATTTTGTTCCGTGTTAACTGAATGGTCAAGCGGATGTTTATTAATGGGCAACGCATGTGGCTTGCGAGTACGGAGTTCCCGGGTTCAGTTCTTGGTATCTGTCTACTTTGACCATTACATTTCGAGATTCCAGGTTCAGATTTCACACGAAATGTGTATTGTATCGACATATTTATAGAAAAGCGTCCATGCGTGTGTATGTGTGCCAACATGGCAGCTACATTTGATGAAAATGTCATACTACCCAGCAAATTTTCAAGTTTGGGAACAGGAAGAGGTCACTTGGGGCTAATTCTGGTGAATAAGATGGATGAGGGACCAAATCAAAGCCCAACTCATACACTTTCGCCATTACGATTGCTTATGGTGCGTTATCCTGTGAAAGAGCACTTTTTTGCTGTTCAATCTCGGTCTCTTTTCAGTCGACACATGTTGCAAAGGATCCAACAATGAAGCATAATGTGCTCCAGTTATGATTCTGCCTTTTTCCAAGTAGTCTATGAGGATTATTCCATGAGAATCCCAAAAACACAGTGGTCATCACCATACCAGCTGGCAAAACGGTCCTTTCCTTCTATAGGACACCTTCGCCAGCGTTTGTGCATTGTTTTGACTGCTGTTCTAACTCTGGTGTGTAACGATGGATCCAAGTGTCATCCACGGTCACAGATTGGCACAAAAAGTCTTGTGGATTGCGATTAAACATCGCCAGACACTCGAAGTATTCTTCAGAGTGTGCTTTTGGTCGACTGTGAGCAATGGCGGCACCCATCTTGCACAAGCTTTTAAATGACTAATTTTTCATGCAGGATATTTCGTACTCGCTCAGTTGACATGCCTACAGCCTCAGCATCTTACGAATTTTGATTCGGCGGTGTTGCATAACCAGATCGTGGAGTTTTTTCAGTGGTGTCCTGTGTGATGACCTCAACGGGGCCACCAGAGCGCGATTCATCTTCAGTACTTCTACGACCGCGTTTAAATTTACTGATCCAAAAGAAACTGGTCTTCAATGTTGGTGCAGAGTTCGCGTGAACTTTTTCCAATTCAGTTTTGACTTGTGCGGCAATCCAGCCCTTCAAATGAGCATGCTTAGTGACAGCAGGAAACTGTTTTTCCATTTTCAATCACAGCTATCGCACTTATCAGTTCAGATGGCTGTCAACAATGAACTATATATTGCAGCACGTTCAAATTTTCTGTAAATCTTTTGAATAATCAAGCTTACCACCCTCAAAGTTGCAACAAAAAATTTTCCTTTTCTTCATGGACATTTACCAGACTTATCAAACGACCCTCCTATATCGCAGTGTCGAATCCCCTCGGTAACAATCTATAGCGTGTAATATTAAGGCTAGCATGTAGCTTCCAGTTAAACATTTGACTACCGCTATTTCATTTGAATCTACGAATACCAGTAATAATTACACCAGAGGTCAGTAGAAGTTACGTGAAGGTAACAGTCGCGAACCGAACTCGGTCCTTCTGCTAGACCCAGTTTTGCTGATCCTGTTTACTGATTCATATCTAGACGGCCATGTAAAACGTTCATCCACAAACAATAAAACAACTCTTTGTTTGTAAGGAGCAAATTAGGAGTTATTTTACAACTTTATGTTGGGTAGACAAACTGTAGTTCGCATGGACGTGCACAAAACAAACAGAAAGTGCAGTGCTAATTAAATTTCTGGAGTACAGAGAAGCAGAAAAAAGCCGATTGTGGTAACGTAGAACAAATACCAGGCATCATTATAAAAACAAAAGAAGGTTGCACGTTTACATGATTATTCTATGGCGTATTCCGCGAGAAAACTGCTTATCTGGCATTTTTAATGTCCAATATGTACGTATAAATAAGAGTACGTTTGGGAAATCAGATGGAAAATCACAAACATGACGTTAGAGAGGCGTAAATAATAAAGGAATCTAATTCTGCGTTTAAAATTTGACGTTTTAGTACGCTGTACTCATTTGGACATCATTTCATTCATCGTCTGATATGACTCAACGTTGTAAGATGTTCACTAAAACAAAGAAGGAAAAAAAAAAAAAACAGACATATATCATGCTTCTTTTTTGTTCTTCTTTTCGTAATGTTACCTATGGAAATGTATCATACAGAAATAAGTGAATACGAAGGTTATAAATAACTGGTCGTGTTTCCCGAACTGGAAATCCTACCGAAGTAAAGGTAATATATTATTTTTGGACGAACTAAGCTTTGTAACACAGTCAAAAACAGTAACTCATTTTCATTAGGACACCAGAGAATTTATAGACAGTAGTAATATACATTTGTCAAGTTTTGCAAAAATATTAATGACAACTGCACCCGTATACTGCGTGTACCTATATATCACAGTTGGTTGAAAATCCCTGGCTTTCATGGGATAAACAAGAAGGATAAGCTACCGGAGGATAGAGAACGGAAGAAGGGACAAAGAGTAGCAAAGAAAATTACCAGGCAATATTAAACCCTCAATAAGGAAACTCAATTTACAACTTTCTAAAAGTTGCATGTAAAATTGCAACACCGGGGACAAGGAAAATTAACGACGTTAAAATAGTAGGGAATGCTGGGGAGGGTGGGGAATTGAAGATGAAGAAGAGGAAGGTGGAGGAAAAGACGCCTGCTGTACTAAGCTAATCACGCACTTCGTGTCAGAAACGGTAACACCTTGCACCTGGTTGTTATGTCGCTCTCAGAAGTTTGTCCCGCGACTTGATTGACTTGGACGTAGCAAAGCTATTGGTGGAACCTCTCTCTTTCTCTGTCCCTCTCTCGTATATAGGAGGGGGTGTAGTAAAGTTTTAATTACACCCTTTAAAAAATGTATCAGAGTTTGTGTTGATATGAGCTTGTTAGTAGTTACCATCCACATTTCCCAGCGTCTCTTGACCTTCCGAATACCTTAATTGTAGAAGTCTGCAGAATTTGCTTTAAACCATTCTTTCACTTCATTAATGACGTCATTTGTTTTGTCAAGTCGACGATCACGTAATGGATTCTTCATTTCCGTGAACAAGAAAGTCACTTGGTGCGAGATCGGGCGAATAAGGCTGATGTAAAGTCTCAAAGCCACATTCACTTGTTTTATCAACTGCAGCTTGAGATGAATGAGCTGGTGCATTGACAGACAGAAGACGAACAGCTTTGGAGAGCATACCGCGTCGTTTGTTAATCAGAGCTGCTCGTAACTTGTCCAGAAGATTGCTGTATATCTCTTAGTGATGGTTTGACCCTTGGCAAGATAATCTGTAAGGATGACTCCACGACAGTCCCAGAAAACTGAAACCATGACCTTCCCAGCTGACTTTTGCACCTTTGCTTTTTTTTCGGGAGGAGTATTGGTATGTTTCCATTCCATACTCATGGTTTTTGTCTCTGGATCATACTAATAGATCCAGGATTCATTCATGTTTACTAGATGATAAAAAATTATCTTCATCCTGTTCCAACAACATCAAAATCTGTCTTGTAAGCTCACGCCGTGTTTGCTTTTGGAAAGGGGTTAGCAAACTAGGAACCCACTGTACAGACACCTTAGACATGTGCAGTTCGTCCACACACTACCATAACTAAGATGTGTCTCATTCATGATGCTCGTCTGTCTTCCAGTATTAAACACTCCACTTTCTTCACTGTGACAGCTGACGGTCTACCAGCTCTTGGCTCATCTGTCAGGGACATGTGACCAGTTTGAAAATGTCTTTTCCACCTCACAATAATGTCATACGATGGGCAATCATTTCCATAAACAGCCGTCATCTCATAATGAATTTCCCGGGCGGTTTTGCCCTTCAAATGCAGAACTTGATCACATTACGAGCTTCAATTTGCTCCATCTGACCCCCCAGTCACTTCTGGCACTCACAAATCAATGACACTACCAACATTATATCCCGACGGATCAGTGATGGCACTGAAAATTTTTCATCCTTCCAGTATAAAAACTACCGGTTACAACACCACCTCGTGGTGTGTGTGTGTGTGTGTGTGTGTGTGTGTGTGTGTGTGTGTGTGTGTGTGTGTGTGTGTGTGTACCTGGTACCACCCGGCGCGTAGCCGAGTGGTTAGACCAAGGCGGCCCGGCTTCGATCCTAAGCGACCGTGTTGTGACATTTGGGATGAACAACACGGCGATAGGGCGGGTTTTCTCTGGGAACTTCCGTTTCCCACGCCCATCATATCACCAATAGCTTCATTGTCGTCTTTGCTTTCATCTACTTTGCCCCCATTCCGTTCATCTATTTCCCTCACTCTCATTCCGAGGACAGGGCTGCGCTCTCTCTCTGGTGCATAGTTGTGGCTCCCTTTGCCGACCCCTAAAATGATAATAGGGATCATCATCATCAACCTTCAAGATACTCCAGATAGGCCTGTTCCGGCTTAGAAGGAATCTTCCCAGCGTCTCCGTGGTCTTCCAACATCTCTAATACCAACTGCAAGACCTGTTTGGTGAGTCTTTCTTCTGGCATTCGAGAGAGATGATCTTACCATTTCAGTTTGCGCTCCCTGAGTTTGTCATTTAAAATAAATATTTTTAGTTGTAATGTGATTTTTAAGACTACAGCCAGCTACGTACCTCAAAAAATTCATTTGAGCCGTTTTAATTATTCTTTTATTAGTTCTGTTCAAGGTCCAGGTCTCGGTTCCATAAGATATAACAGGCACTGCCATAGTTTTATAAAACTTCAATGTGGTATCTGTTCTTGTTTTGTTATTCATTGTTCGTTTTATAGTGCCACATATGTTTTGAAATTCATATATCTTTTGTTTTAAATCTCTGTCAAATTCATAGGAAATATCACGTCCTAAGTAATTAAAATATTTAACTTGTTCTAGTATTTTGGACCGTGTTGGGTATTTACCAATAAAAGCTTTCACTTTCGTTTTCTCTGCTTAAATGATAAAATTATACTTTGACATTGTTTTGTCGAGTTGGTACAAAGCTACGAGGGTGGGTCAAAAAGAAATGCCTCCAATTTACGTGCCAAGAAAATTGAATCCAATTCACATAGCTTGAAAACTACAACATAGACGATTAATTTGTCACTATTCAATATAATCTCCGTCCTTTTCCACAGTTTTGGTCCACCTTTTAACTAGGACATGTATTCCAGTGTGGTAAAACACACGGTCTTGCTTCCTAAGCCATTGACGCACGGACGTTTTCACAGCCTCCTCATCTTCAAAATGAATCCCACGATGAGCTTCCTTTAGTGGCCCGAACAAATGAAAGTCTGATGGTGCCAAGTCAGGACTGTAAGACTTGCCATCCCAATTTCTCAATTTCTGCAGTGATGTAACGGCTGGTGTGTGGTCTTGTATTGTCATGCAAAAGAAGAACATCCGCCATAGTTTTTGTTGGACGAACTCGGCAAAGAAGTGCTTTCAGTTTTTTGAGAGCTCTGACGTATTGGACAGAATTTATTGTGCATCCCTGCTCCAAAAAATCAATCATAAGCACACCCTCTCCATTCCAGAACACTGTCGCCACAACTTTCCCTGCCGACCACTGATTTTTTAATTTATGTTTCTTCGGTGACGTTGTGTGATGCCATTCCATTGACTGCCTCTTTGATTCAGGTCCAAAAAAATGAACCCACGTTTCGTTTCCAGTAACAATTTTTTCCAGAAGCTCCTCTCCCTCCAGATTGAAGCGCCGCAAATGTTCGGAGGCTATTGTTTTCCTCGTTTCTTTGTTTTGGATGGTTAACATTCTTGGTACCCAACGTGAACAAACTTTTGAGTAACCCAGTTGTTGAATAATCGTCATCACACTGCCTTTACTGAGGGAGGTAATACGACACAATTCACCTGTTGTTACCCGGCAACTGAATGTTGCATGGAGTCACTGCAGTCACCGGCCTGCCGCTTCGCTTTTCATCTGTCAATGGTGTTTGACCTTCAGCTTCGTTACAGCGACGAACCCAACGTTGCATCACCATACACGTTTTTTAGCCTTTCGTGAATGCGAATTGGCGTTTCACCTTCCGCAGTCAAAAATTCAATCACAGAACGCTGTCTAATACGAATGTCGATGTCAGCCATTTTGCAAGAGGATGCAGTGCTGCCACCTGTTGACTTAGGAAGTTACTACTGCAGGGGGTTGGAGAAGAAGGTTTGAGGAATTGCTCCAAATTCAAAGTTTTCACATAGCTTACTTATTTAAGGAAAAAAGGCATTACTTTTTGACTCACCTTCGTATTTGTAATCTTGTCTTTAGTATCTGCCAGAATGACCTGATCATCTGCAAACAGGACTGTATTTAAGATTGTACGGCCTAACTTAAAACCTACTTTCAACTGAGTTTGCCATTCGGCAACTGCTGCGTCGATATAAATATTAAAAAGAGTTGGCGTCATTGGGCAGCCCTGTCTTACACCTAGGTTGATAGTTTCTGTCTTAAAACCATTATCCAAGCTAATACAACTCCCTTCGTACATTTTCTTTATCATTAACATTAAATGTTGAGGATATCCGTTTTCCGTAATTATATCCCATAACTTTCGCCGAATAACAATAAGGATACAGGACAATAAATAAACAGGACTGTGTCCTATATCCAGAGGAGGAGAAAAAGAACAAAATGTGTGTATACAGCTCCGGGAGGAACGGATGAGATAAAGCAACCGCAGGAATGGACAACTACCCTGATCACCCAACGTGCGGACATCTTTCTCATGTCTAAATGTTGATTTAATATGTGACAAAGACGTTCTTTTGACATGTTCATAGCCTCTGCTATCTCTCTCACTTTAAGTCGGCGGTCGTCTAGCACCATTTTGTGAGCTTTGGCGATGTTTTTATCGGTAGTTGCAGTTTTTGGGCGTCTCGAACGTTTATCGTCTCCCAAGTTCTTACGGCCAAGTTTAAATTCAGCTGCAGAGTCCCCATACACAGAATCCCACTCATCTTTGATTTGCGTAGGTGTATTGCCTTTCAAAAACAAATATTTGATGACAGCGCGATACTCGATTTTGTCCATTTTCATAAAACCACTTACTTCAACTCACTCAAATATTTGTTACTTAACAACTGAGCGTCCAAAATTGCTGAAACTGGAAATTCACTAGCTTTTATTTACGAGTGCTGCCCTCTTCATGTTGGGGTCGAAAACTTAACAGACCACCCTCGTAGAAACATTCAGCATTGTGTGTAGCGGTTTGGCTGAGAAAAAGTTCTGCTTATACAAGTTTGTACCGATTTCAGCAGCTTACGCACCAACACAACCGTTTGGCGGGGAACGAGCAGTAAGACTTTTTTGTACCTAGCTGTACAGTTTTTCCATTCCTTTTTCAGCACTAGCATTTGAGAGTTCTACATGTCTCTCTTGCTCTATCAGATATTCTCTTTTATATTTTTTCTTTTCATTCCATCCATTTCCATGCTTTCCCTCCCTATATCGTAGGTCCTCTGTACTGTCTCCACCTACTGCCTCTTGCTTCTTCCGGTTTTTTGCATCACCAGAGTTCTCTTTACTTCTTTCCGTCGCTCCTTTCCGCTTCCGTTTATAGTTATCCTTTATCTGCTACCCTTTCCCCCACACCTCCTTTTATTGATCGTGCTCGGGTACAAAAAGGTTACACGTTGATACTCGGGAGTGATTAATGACTCTAGCGGTAGCTAATGTTTGTGTGTACATCATTATTGTGCCCGCAGAGTTGAATTATGTAAGTACAAATTGATACACAGTTTCATTTCTCATATACCTACGTACTGAGTGGTTCTATGCAAACAGTCATCATATCTGCTTCCGTTGAATAATGCATGAGCTCTAGAAGGTGCTGCAAATGTCGCAGGACACGGAACAAATCGTCCTTCGGGTCCAAGGGGCGAACACAGATCTCGTACACATGCCACAGACATTTCTGTCGGTTGCATCTCTGAGACAGCAGAAATCTTGACAAACTAAGAATTCGAAATTAACATTTTCACTAGTAGTTCGTCATTTTCAGTTTTATAGACTTATTTAAAAACTTTTAATATAGAGGGCTGTTCAATAAAAAATGATCATAATTTTTTACGCTCAAAATTTTTCGTATTAAATTCAATCTTATTATATTCTTATTTAAGTTTGATTTATGAGTCACTACGTTTACACTCAAACTTCACTTACTTGTTGTTGTATAATTGAAACGTTTTCAAGATCCACGGGCTTTAGGAAATTTCAACGAATCTTCAAAAGACTAAACTTAAAACTAGCACCCCAAAACAAATTCAGTCTGAGCAACCTGCTAAATAAACCACTGAAAAATACAATCCCCAACAATTTGAAATCAGGAATTTATCAGATTAATTGTGAAACCTGTGAAAAAAGCTACATAGGAAAAACTAAGAGAAACTTGTTAACCAGGGAAAAAGAACACCAGAGGAACATTAAGTTGAAACAAACACAAAAATCTGCAGTTTCACGCCATTGTTGGACACAAAACCACAACATTAGCCACAACATTAAACTGTTAAAATCTTTAAGTACACCCATAGAATTGGATATTTGGGAAAAAATATTCATAAACAAAAACCGTGATAAAGTTATAAATTTTGAAATCCCGGCATTAAATGAATTATTAAAACTTAGTGCCCCTAACACCAGATGGCAGAGTGATCGGAGCTCCGTAGTAGTGGAAGAAGAGGAAGGTTCATTTAGTCACCAAACAGCTGAGGATGAGATCGAATGATCTTGAAAACGTTTCAATTATACAAGTAAGTGAAGTTGAGTGTAAACATAGTGACTCATAAATCAAACTTAAATATGAACAATACTTCACTGTTAATAATGCTTCTGCTTTTAATATTTATTATATTCTGTTAGCTTAATGTGAAACATGCACGCCGTAGTAGTTTCGTTGTTGGTACTCCTGGTTCCCGCCTGTGAGAACCAGGCAAGTTCAGACATGTTCAGTATCGCCAACTGCTGCAATGGAGATAACATGCAGTTAAAGTTGATGTTAGAGAAAGATCCGGAGTTTGTTTCAACCGTAATCACTGCTGATGAAACTTGGCTACATCATTTTGATCCTAGGAGCAAAAAGGAAAGCTCAGTGTGGAAATCTCCATCACCAACCCCCAAAAAAGCAAAAGCGGTTGCTTCTGGGAAAGTTATGATCATCTCATTCTTTGATATTTATGGAATGGTTTATCAGTATATTATACCTGCACACACATCAGTAACTGGTCAATACTACAGGGATGTCCTGAAAACATTGCAAGTCCATATCAGGCGCAAAAGACCACATTTCCGTGAAGCAGGCTGGATGCTGCACCACGATAATGTGCGGCCGCGTATTCCAATGTTGTTGCTGAATATCTTGCAAAGATCAACGTGAAGTGCATCCCACACCCTCCCTATAGTCCGGATTTAGCCCCATGTGACGTTTTTCTATTCCCTAACTTGAAGAAACGCCTTCGTGGGAGGCATTATCCATCATCAGAAGTAGTGGTGAAGGCTGCGGAGGCGATCTTGAAGGATCTCTCAAAAATGGTTTCCAGCATGTCTTTGAAGACTGACAGAAACGCTGGAACAAGTGCATCACATTCAGGGGAGACTATTTTGTGTAGGTCCAATAAAATTATGAGGATGAGTAAAGGTACGTTGTCAAATAAAATTGTGGTCATTCTTTATTGAACAGCCCTGGTCCTTTATACATTCCAAAAAATATTAGTCTCCAATTTTAGTGGCCAAATTAAATGAGAAGAAATCGAAAGTTTTAATTTTGATACCTGTAGCTTACATATTCTAAGGCGTTTTTTTTTTTCAGAAAGTTTTTTATATAATCTTTATTTGTATGCAGTTCAGCTATAGTATTGCATTCCACCAAGTTCATGAGAAATGTAAGACTAAGCTCTATGTACCCTGTACTCCTTTGAACATCATTTCATAAATCGTCCGATATGACTTAACGCTGGAGGTTTTCCCTTATCCTGAAAGATGAATGTCTAGTAACTCTAAGCTCTATGTACCCTGTACTCATTTGAACATCATTTCAGTCATCGTCAAAGACATGCTGGAAACCATTTTTTGAGAGATCCTTCAAAATCGCCTCCGCAGCCTTCACCACTGCTTCTGATGATGGATAATGCCTCCCACGAAGGCGTTTCTTCAAGTTAGGGAATAGAAAAAGGTCACATGGGGCTAAATCCTGACTATAGGGAGGGTGAGGAATGCACTTCACGTAACATCATTGGCAATATGCGTCTGCGCATTATCATGGTGCAGCATCCAGCCTGCTTCACGGAAATGTTGTCTTTTGCTCCTGATATGGACTTGTAATGTTTTCAGAACATCCCTGTAGTACTGTCCAGTTACGGATGTGTGTGCAGGTACAACATGCTGATAAACCATGCCATAAATATCAAAGAATGAGATGACCATAACTTTCCCAGCAGAAGCAACCACTTTTGCTTTTTTGGAGGTTGGTGATGAAGCATATTTCCATACTGAGCTTTGCTGTTTGCTTTCAGGATCAAAATGATGTAGCCAGGTTTCGTCAGTAGTTATTACGTTTGAAAGAATCTCCGGATCTTCCTCTAACATCAACTTTAACTGCATGCAGACCTGCATGCGAATGTCCTTTTGTTCAGGAATCAACAGTCTTGGAACCCATCGCGCACAAACGCGTCTTATGTGTAATGTTTCTGTCACCAATGTGTGGGTAGCGCCCAATGAAATGTTCAATATTTCAGAAAGTGATCTTAAGGTAATTCGTTGATCCCCTCTCACAATGGCAGCAGCATTGTTGATCTTTTCTTTCGTAAGAGCAGTTAACTGGAGCACCGGGCCCACCTTCCTTTGAAATAGATTGTCTCCTCTCTTTAAACATTTTAAACCACCTTCGAGCTGTGCTGTAGGGAAGAACAGACTCTCCATAGGCCTCCTGTAACATTGTATAGGCCTCGACTGAAGATTTGTTGAGAGGAAAGCAGAATTACAAAGCTGCATATTGTTTCTCGCGTGTTAGCTCCATTGCAGCGGTAGGGGATACGGAAGATGTCTGAACTTGCCTGGTTCTCACAGGCGGGAACCAGGAGTACCAACAATGAAACTACTACGGCGTGTTTGTTTCACATTAAGCTAACAGAATATAGTAAGATTGAATGTTAGTGAAAAATATTATGATCATTCTTTATTGAACAGCCCTGGTAATTGAATTATATATAACTTTGTAAATAGGAGTTGTGATAGAGTAATCCATCTAGAATTGAAGACTGGTATGTTAAGGGGACGCGGTGACGGAAGCGGACGCCGCGGCAGTGTGCATATGTTGGAAGTGCACCTTTGTCTCTATTCAGGCACTTCCTGTTCGCATATATTACTGAAAAATGGTTGTTGCCATCGTAACGTCGACAGCGATGGTGTGAAATGCGCGTTACACAAACAAAATGTCACAGTTCCTGCACAAACAAGCTTCCAGCGACTTGACGCAATGATAGCCACCACCCCCTCAACGGGGTAATAATAGCGACGGGAGTGAAATTGAAACCCGGGCGCAAGTTGTTGGACCTGGAACCAATTTTCAGGGCCAGTGAACGCTAGTTTCAACCTCCTAGCTAATCGGGAAACCCTGGCAGTGTCGAGGGGGAGGATATGGAAGACCATTATGCCTTCACTGGAAAACAAGATTCAGATGGCAGCGCGCAGGAAAACAATCTTCTTTCGGCCATAACGGGAACTACATCAAATATTAATACTGAAGTAAAAGTGCTAGAGACATTCCATTTCTCTGATGGGCCATAGGACTGCGTCACCTATCACAACTTCCATCGCGGATAAGGAAAACATTACATTCAATAATCTATAAACTGCCTTTGAACATCTAAATAACTGTCTGTAGGGGGTTACGGGTAAAATACAAGGGCTGTTCAATAAGGAATGATCATTTTTAGGTCATAATTTTTCGCATTAAAATTCAATCTTATTACATTCTGTTAGCTTAATGTGAAACAAACACGCCGTAGTAGTTCCATTGTTGGTACTTCTGGTTCCCGCCTGTGCGAACCAGGCACGTTCAGACATGTTCAGTACCGCTGCAATGGAGGTAACATGCAGTTAAAGTTGATGTTAGAGGAAGATCCGGAGTTTCTTACAAACGTAATCACTGCTGATGAAACTTGGCTACATCATTTTGATCCTGAGAGCAAACAGCAAAGCTCAGTGTGGAAATCTCCTTCATCACCAACCCCCAAAAAAGCAAAAGTGGTTGCTTCTGCTGGGAAAGTTCTGGTCATCTCATTCTTTGATATTCATGGAATGGTCTATCAGTATGTTGTATCTGCACACACATCAGTAACTGGATAATACTACAGGGATGTCCTGAAAACATTGCAAGGCCATATCAGGCACAAAAGACCACATTTCCGTGAAGCAGACTGGATGCTGCACCACGATAATGCGCGGCCGCATATTGCCAATGTTGTTGCTGAATATCTTGCAAAAATCAACGTGAAGTGCATCCCTCAGCCCCCTTTAGTCCGGATTTAGTCTCATGTGACCTTTTTCTATTCCCTAACTTGAAGAAACGCCTTCGTGGGAGGCATTATCCATCATCAGAAGCAGTGGTGAAGGCTGCGGAAGCGATTTTGAAGGATCTCTCAAAAATGGTTTGCAGCATGTCTTTGAAGACTGGCAGAAACGCTGGAACAAGCGCATCGTGTTCAGGGGAGACTATTTTAAGAAGGACCATCAAAACTATGAGGATGAGTAAAGGTACGTTGTCAGAAAAAAAAAAAGAAATTGTGATCATTCTTTATCGAACAGCAATTAAATTTTACGTTATAAAGGGCCTCGGGAATTGTTTGCTTGTGCGTATCTTCGCCATGGTGCATTGTTTTACCTCGCATTTTAAGAAAATAATGTACATTTTTCTTATTAATTGATGAGATCGACTTCCTAAATCCTTGTTTACATCTTCAGCCATCAAACAACTTCATTGTCAACGTTACAATTGGTGGAGGTCACTACGTTTTTGCCAGTACTACCAAAATCTGAAAATGAAATAAACTTAAAAACAGAATTCCAGCGATCTCCAGAGTAACTCTAATAAGGGATGCTGTAGTACTTGAAAGACATTATGTGTTACGAAGGTACGCCTGTAGAGACGTCGATACAGGATCGGAAGATGCTTTAGTAAGGACTATCCATCGTCAGGATATGATGTCCTCCCGGGAGATAGTGAAAATGTCGCAACATTCCACGGCCACCTTGTACAAACACAATGCATAGCTGACCTGGCGTTCTTGTTGGATATAACAATTGCATTGCAGGATAGAAACAAGTTGTGATAGAATTCAGATTTAAAAACTACAGAGGTTGTTTAAGGACATCAACATAAACACGGAAGTATTGACAATTTTCCTTCATTATATTCATTACATTTGTGACCTTACTGAAACTTGGAGAATACCAGATGTTACAGGCTTTGAATGAGAAATCAGTGCCGAAAATTACACATAAACAAAACTTTTACAGCGTTTTCAGTGCCTTCTGAAGAAGCATAAATTACCAAAGTGGGCTGTGAAAACGAAGAATGATAATCTTGAAACAGAGACAATGCCACTACTACGGCAAAGATGTTGATTTACAGAAATGCACACTTGCAATTATGTCTATTTTCGGTACTTTATACGCATGCGAACAGAGGTTTTCAGTTATGATGATACGAAAGCCTATTGACAAATCTATTGTACCGGATAATGAACAACAGAAATAGATCGATCAAAATCGTCAATGTGCAGAGCTCTTCTTTGAGCATATCATTTGTAAAGACCTGAGTTCTTTCATAAGTAATGTCGATTGTTTAATTGGATTTATTTCAGAACAATAGAATACAGTGTGTATTGGAATGCATATATTACAAATAGCAGCAGCAGACCAGCAGAAGAGACGGGTCGTCCAGGTTTATCTGGGCGGAGTGTTTGCTGCCCAGCAGCTAGCCGCTTAGTGCGGCTTTATCTGGGCAGTATAATAGAATTGTCTTGTGTCTCAGACGATTGTCTTGGGCAGCGTTATGTCTAGCCTTAAATGGGCGCTATTGCCTCGTGAGGGGTGTGCACCCAGTGCTGGCTGCACTCTTCCGCCTGCCTGGGGGGCATCTGAGCACAGTCCGCTTGACAGGCTAGAGGAAAAGGAACTAATGTTCAGGGCTTGGGGTTATGAGGTCAGGGGGAAGTGGCCCTGTTTAGTTCTGGTTACCCAAAGCATCTTTGGGCAACCGGTAGTTTGGTCGGCGGCGATGAACCCTGTGGTTGTAGCAGCCAAGGGTGTTCACCAGGTTATTAGGATGGGAGTCTAGCTTACTATAGATGGTGCGGGATCTCTCCCGCACAACGTCCGCAGTGTACGGGACTCCGGAATTGGTATGAAGGATGTGGAACGGGAATCTACGCCCGGTATCATAGATCATTCGCAGTGCCCTGTTCTGGACGTACTGTAGTCTGCGAATAGTGGTGGGAGCCGCTGATCCCCAGACTTCGCAGCCGTATAGAATCAGGGGCGGTATAATCACCCGATACAGGCGTAGCTTGAGGTGCGTCGGCATGGTGGATTTTAGTACAGGGTACAACTGCCTGAATGCTGCATGCCCTTGTCCGGCTTTTACCCGGACGTGAGGGGCGTAGGTGAGGCCGCGATCGAGGAGGACGCCGAGGTATTTGGCAGAGGGAACCCAGGGAATTCGCCTCTGCTTCAACCTCAGCGACTAATCCGGTCGCCTAGCTTGGACCTTAGCCAGGAGAAGAGCGGAGCTAATAGCCATCCTCCACTTCTTAGTTAGGGGTTGAGATGCCTGTACAGGCTGGCTCTCTGGGTTGGGACCAGAGTTACTCCGCCGTTGTCCCTGTACGACGGTGAAGCCTTCCTGGTCGGCAGCATCATCCTCTGACCCTGAGTCAGGCAGAGGGGGGTAGCAATAGGTCACAGGAGTTGGTGCCTCCGTGACCGGGGCAGGGCCTGAGGTGGTGCCGAAGCTTTCCTCCTCGTGGCCCTTGTTTTAGCGATGGCAGATGCCACGGGATCGGGAGTGTTATATGTAGATGGTTTTGCCCATCGTCTGCTGTCAGTCTAGTCTAAACAGTTGCCCTCCAGCAATCCGCAGAGGACCGGACCCTCCGGAGGGAGGCGCCTGAGCGAGTCATAGACTCTGGGTTTTATGACCATTGGTCCGAAAACCCTTGGCTCTGGTCTTGCGGACCCTGCTGTTGCGTTGTCTGTCAAGTCTTTGTCAAGGAAAAGCAGAGGACATCAGAGAGGAGTAAGAAGTTTGTCTCGCTCTTCCGCTGGCTGCCGCTGCTGCGGTGGCTCGCTCTCTGGTGGCCGGACTAGATGAAGGCCCACTGCTGCTCCGCCAGTAAGACCAGTCTTCTGCTGGTATCGATTCGTACACTAGCGGAAGCTTGAGTATACGGTACACTGACCACTGCCTTCCGCTAGTGAGCTGCCAAGAAGTGCCGGTGGCCTATTGCACGATGGAACTGTGTTGCGCTGTGTCACGGGATAGAAATGCTGTCCAAATACACCAGTCAAGATGTGGCTCGAGTGACCCAATTAATTGAAACAATCGATATTAGAAATAGGTCCAGAGGTAGTCCTAGTCGGGCGGGGCTTTCCCCGTCCGGGTGTCATATGCCGCAGTACCTAGCCGCTTTGCGGCTTAACCTGCGAAATGAACTAGTAGATCCATGTTCTGCTGGGGTGTTTGAATTTGTTTACTGTTTGAAATTTTGGAGAGGTTTGGAATGGGTTGCCCCTCTTTGTCGTGGGCAGCTGTACTTAATCGTTCTCCCTTTTTGGGAGACACGAATTAGTTTTTTGCCCCGTTTTGGATACGGGTTGTGTAGCGCTTGTCCTTTGGCGTAGAAGTTGTTCCCAGAGACATCTGGGGTTTTCCTTGGGTTACCCAAGGGGTCCCAGGACGTCTCTCGGCAGTCTGAAGGACGGCAAACGCCTTTGATCTCTCGGGTCATACCTTCCCAGGGAGTTCACTAAAGGGTTGGGGTGAATTTGGATTTTCTCGTACATTGATCGTGCCCTCTCGCGAATGACATCGACAATGTACGGGATCTGGGAGTGCTCATGTAGGATATGAGCCGGGAATCTCCAGCCTGTATCGTAGATGATGCGTAGTGCCTTGTTCTGCAGCGTCTGGAGTCTGACGAAAGTGGTATTAGCCACTGTTCCCCAGATCTCACAGCCGTACAGAATCATAGGCGGAATGATCGCCCGATACAGTTGGAGTTTGAGACGGATCGGCATGGTTGATCTGAAGATAGGGTATAGGCTCCGGAGTGCGACGTGCCCCAGCTGGACCTTGCCCTTGACGTGCGGAACGTAAGTTAACTTACGGTCCAGCGTCACCCCGAGATACTTCGCCGTTTGCACCCAAGGGATTCGACGGCGCCGTAAAACGAAGTTCTGCTGCAACCGGTTGGCTATGGTTTTCGCCAGGAGAATAGCAGAGCTCTTCTCCGGGTTAATTGCCATTCGCCATTTTGCGCTCCATTCGCCAATGGCCCGGAGCTGGGTTTGGATTTGCCGGAAGCTGTACCGTGTATTCCTATTGACTGCGAAGATCATGAGATCGTCCGCATACTGACAGGTTTGGGTGTTGTGATGAGTTGGGATGTCGGCCATGTAAGCTGCGAAGAGCGCCGGCGACAGCACGCTGCCTTCCGGTACTCCAGCGCCAATGGGCCGCTCGGTGGACAGCTTCCCCTCCATCTTTACTCGGAAGCTTCGGTTTCCGAGGAAACCGGCCACCAAGGAAATGTATGGACGGGGAATTTCATGCTCCAGGAGTTTGTAAATGAGTCCTTCATGCCAGGTAGTGGCGAATGCCTTCTCCACGTCGAGCAGCACTGCTACCGTTTTAGACCTTTCCTGGAAACCCAGGGAGGCCTTCTCGGCAACCCGCAGTAGCTGCTCGGTCGTGGAGTGGCCAGAACGGAAGCCAAACTGGTGTTCCGGGATTAGGCCCCTTTCCTCCAGATGAGGAAGGAGCCGGGAGAGGAGCAGTTTTTCGAATACCTTCGATAAAACTGGGAGAAGGCTGATTGATCGGTAACTGGAAGGAAAACCCGGATTTTTCCCCGGCTTTAAAACGCACACCACGCGCGCCTCCTTCCAGATAGCTGGAAAGTGGCGCATGTATAGGCACGCGTTATAAATCCGGGTTAAGTGAATCACGGCTCTTCGTGGAAGGTGCTTGAGCATTTCCGCTGTCACACGGTCCTGCCCAGGTGCTTTGTTGGTTCTTAGAGAGTTAAGCGTGGTCGCTAACTCTCTAGGGGTAACGATGGGAATGTGGAACTCCTCGTGGTCAGGGGGCGGAGCTTCTAGGAAGTCCTCCACCACCTGTTCCACGAGGTCAGCATGGTCATCGTCCATTGGCTCTACCCTGGGTTGGAATTGAGCCTCCAGATAATCTGCTAGCGCCTCTGCCTTTTCTTTCGACTCGTAGACGAGTCGACCTCTAGGGCTATGTAGGGGATGCTGGTGTACGGTTTTGTCTTTCCGCAGGCTACGGACTATTCGCCATGGTTTTCTCTCCTGGAGATTGGTTTGCCTTAACATGTTTTCCCAGGCCTCTTTGCGGTGTGCTCTTAGGAGTCGTCTTGCCAGGGATTTGAACCTCTGGTGTACTTCTCCTATCCTGGGATGGCGAAATCTCTGCCACAGCTTTCTTACGGCGTTTTTAGCCCTTATGAGTTGTTTGATGGGTCCTGGGATATCTGTGGGGTTTGGCGTGTCTATTGGGATGCGGTGTGTGTGAGCACGGACCGCGTTGAGGATGGATGTGGAGAACTCCCTGGCTGCCGCCTCGAGCGACTCCACAGAGTCGATTCGAGGGCAGGCTTCCACGGAGTTTTGGATGTGAAGAATGGCGGCATCCCAGTCGACTTCATCCACCCAGTCAGCCGTTGCCAGAGCTGCGACGGTAACGTCTGAATTGATCACAACTGGGTTGTGGTCAGAATCCAGAGCATTCACCGCCGTGAGGTCCAGATGAAATGGAATGTTCTTGGTGATTGCGAAATCTATGACGTCCGCCCTGCCACGAGGCGGGAAGTGCGTTGGACCCCGCGGGCCATGCGCATGAAGGGTTGGATCTCCGCAGATGAAGCGGTAGATGCTCCTTCCCCTATCATTCTGGGTTCGGCTGTTCCATCCTGGGTGTTTGGCATTGAAGTCACCGGCTATGCACACTCGGTGGTCTAGGTTGAGGAGTGCCCTGTAATCCACTTCATAGAAGGGATGGTTGGGCGGATCATACACCGCCACAAGCACTAGGTCTGAACCGCCCAAGGAGAGCCTTATGGCGGTCGCCTCCAAGTGTTGAAGCGGGGGGATGGTAATGGGAGTATGGGTGATGTGATTTTTGATGAATATAGCTGTACCGCCGCCCCGCCGGCCGACTCTATCGGCTCGGTGGACGGCGTAACTTGGCAGGTTAAATTGTATACCAGCATGCAGATGCGTTTCGCATACCATAAGGAGGTCAATCCCGTGGTCACTTACAAACTCCAAGATGCCCGGTCTCTGTTCCCGGACTCCGTTTGCATTCCAGAACGCGGCTCTCAATGTTCGCTGAGTTCTTCTCAACGCCATTTACGAGCTGGAGTCAGGGAAGAGGAGCCGTGCAGTCTGTTGCACAATGCTGTGCTTTTGCAGAGCAGGGATGCGGGGATCTGTCAGTTGCTCCCTGCAGCGCCTCAGAATGGGGAGGGAGCGATGAATTAGTTCGGCGAACCAGGCAGAAAGCTCATGGAACTCCGCCAAGTCCTCGTTTGAGACGCCAGTGTCCCAAATTGTCGCGGGTGTTGTAGCGAGGGGTGCCTCTCCCTCATTGGCTGTTGCAGCCACTGTAGCTGGAACTGGTAGAGGGGGGAGAGCAGTTGCAGCAGGGCCGCTCTGTCTCCCCGCAGATTCTTGGGCTGGTTGCCCGGCCGTTGCTGCCGCAGTTGCCGGCGGTTTCTCCCGCCGGGCTGCGGTGGCCTTCTTCTGGCGAGGAGGCCGCTGTGGCTTTGCTGCAGATGCAGCTGGTGGTTGTTTGGCGGTAGATCCAGAGCTTACTGACTGGGTCGCTGCCGGAGTCTGGCTTGCCTCGGCCTGCTGCAGCACTTTTTCGTGCTTGCCCAGCGCCTGGGCAAAACTTACTCCAGGCCGAACTTGTGCTGGCTCCCTGTTTGTGTTCCTGCCCTGTCTTGCCTGCACAATGCGCAGTCTAGCGGGACAGCCGCCGTAGATGCCTATGTGGGCCACTCGGCAGTTGGCACACTTTTTCTCCTCTCTGGGGTTCGGGCATTCGTTGACATGGTGAGGGCCTGAACATCTTATACAGGCGGTCTTCCTCTCGCACGCATGGCTCGAGTGGTGGAAGCCCAAGCATCTGTAGCATTGGGCTGGCCCCTCTCTGCCATGGTACGGTTCGATTCTGATCTTAGTGTTGTAGAGGTGGGACACCTCGTCAATTTTGGGGAGACCTTCTCCCTCCTTCTCCACTATTACGAGGAATAGTGGCATGGGGGTCCTTACGGGCTCCTTGCCTTCCTCGCGGACTTGCCTGGTCAGCTGGACCACGGTACGCGGCGTAATGCCGTGTTCTTCCGCCAGGCCCACCTTTATGTCCTCCGGGTCGGTGTCAGAGCCAAGACCTCGGATGACTCTGCGCACCAGGTTAGGTCGCTGCAGCGAGAACGTGTGGAATTCTATCCCCGCTTCGCGCAGCACCCCCCTGGCGGCTTCATGGTCCTCCGGGGTCGTGGTCTTTAGGATCACCCGACTTGGAAAACGGGTGGCCTGGAAGCTAGCCTGGAGCTTGGCCCTCAGTTCCCTCATAACCTTTATGTGGTTGGGGAACGGGTCCGACACAATTGGCGGGATTCTGGCCGCCTTTTGTGTGCGGGAGCTCTTGGCGTCCGCATGCACTGCAGGGGTGCCGGGAGCAGCACCCTCCGGCTTCGAACCGGAGGGCCTCTTGCGCCTTCCCTGCACGGTGACAAAGCCTTCGGCGTCTGTGTCGCTCTCCGGTAGGGGAGTTGAGACGCCCTGGAGGGGGGTGATGGTGTTGGAGCTCCCTGGTTTGGGGACTGGAGAGATCGGGACAGCTATCCCTTGGTTAAGAAGGCGGGAGGCCTTCTTCTGTTTCTTTTGTGCCTGGGCCTTGGCCTTCACGAGGTTCACCCGTGGGCCGGAAGAGGATGAGGATGCAGAGATTCTACTAGTCATCTCGTCAGGACTTACCTGGCGGCTGGTACTTGGCTTGTCTGAGTCTGTAGCAGGTGCCATCCGGCTCCCCACAGAGGGTCGAGCGCTGTTACACGCGCCGATTGGGGCGGACCCCGGGTCCCAACCTAAGTCGGGACCCTTGGCTTTGACCTTGTGGGCCTGCAGTTTCGTCTGTCTGTCTGTCGGTCCCAAGTACTGTGTTCCTCTGGACTCTGGAGTTGCTGCTCGCCGCGTTAGCTCTAGCAAGTCTGCTAGGAGAGGGTTGGCTGGGCTGCTGCTGCTTGCCAGTGCAGGAGAAGGCTCTGCTGGCTGGAAGAGGGCAGGCGCTGCTGTGCCTGCAGAAGAAGGCTGTTGCGCAGGCTACGCTGCGTAGAGAGAATGCGCTGCTTCGCCGGGCTGCTGCTTCCTTTATGGGCACACTGCAGAGCACGCGTTTTACGATATTAGAAATAAATCGAATTTGTTCAACTTATACAAGTTTCTATGACTTTCGTTCTGAAACACAATTATTCTTGTTGCTTTATATTAACCTTTATATACAGTGTAGCCAAAGCTGGGTATTATCCTACACTCTTTTATGTTTTGTATCAAAATAATATATCTTCTCTCTAATGCTTTGAAAAGAATTCAGAATAACTAAGACATATCAATATACACATAGCAACTACAGCCTCCGCGTCATCTATACTTTCCTACATGTACTTGGTGTTACATGAGACTTCCACTGCGTGTCGTGGTGGTCGCAGTAAACACGCGAGACATTTGTACCAGTTATCTCCTTTGGGCTTTACTTTAGAGTTAAAATAATACTTTCTGTACCTCGTACATACAAGCAGGTAGAGGAGGAGTTGCATTCTGTAAATAAATTCAGTGTTTAGATTGTTAGTTGTAAATATTTTTGGATCACCTGAATCCAGAAAGTTTCTTTAAGTAAAACCCAAAAGTGGAAAGTCTGTTAAATACCAAACTTGCATATAAGTTCAGCAACTTCAAGGATGACAGGCGAAGATGTTCAAGAAAATTAATAACAAGACTAGAGGTAATGGAAAGTCATTCGAAATTTAATTTTTTTCAAAAGTAACTCTAAGAAATTTATATCAGTTTACTTATAACAAATAAAATGTGCAAGATAAAATAGCTGCGAAGGTTCTCAGAAGTCTGTTTCATTGTTGATCATTCTGTACAACTTGGAAACCTTAACAGTTACACAAAATCTGTTACTATTCCTGCACATGTGTAACACAGGGATCAGTTCAAACAGGAATCGACTGGTGATATTTCCAATTTCATTACGCGATGTTTATTTTTTTTAAATGAATATATTTTCCCAAACTATTAAATCTATCAAACCATTTGATTGTTTTAATAATTTAACTTCTGGATTTCTTTCATTTCTGCTACGGCTGATTTATCAATTTGTTTATACTTAATATTAGGAAAATGTAATTTCGTTCTGGTTTCCAAATTACGTTTCGTCTTTCTAATATGACTGTATCTAGGTTTATTTTTTACGTAATTATTAGTTTTTGATATGAATCATTGTTCAGTTACTTTCGCTTTTAGGTTACTATGGATAATTTTGCTTAGTAACGTTGACAAGGAAGTTGTTCGATGGTTGAAGATGTAAACAAGGGTTTACCAAATCGATGTCATCAATTAATAAGACAAATTTACACCATTTTCTCAAGATAAGTGAAGTTTTTATTGCAAATAGTTATATTTGTGTAGTATTTGTTGCTTTACTGTAATTAATTAGCTTTATTTTTTACGTAGGTAATTACTAGTATATGTTTTGTTCAGTTTCTTTTCGAATTTCTTTGAAGTTTCAATAAGGGTTTTCAAGGAGCTTCTTGATACCAAGTGTAATTTTGGGTTTTATTTTATTATGGCGCTTTAAATACCAGTTGTGGCGACTTTTGAAGAATAATTTATCATGAGTTGCGTGTAGCAAAGTATTAAGAGTCGAAAGTTGGTAACATTGATTCCGCAACTTTTTAATCTCATTTCGTTAATTTTGTTTTTAAATTGGTTTAAACGATGATTTCCCAGCCGGAACATGAAGACTCTTATCTCAAGGTGTCGTCTAGGACAGGCGTCTCTTCCTCAAGAAATTATTTACCAAATAAAAAAATGAATGTTTTGTTAGTTGAATGAATTGTTATTTTTTTTCAATTATGTTAATTTTAATTCTTGATCAGTTAACGCAAGATGATATAACACAAATGAAATTATAATCTCTGCAGCAATTCCTGCGATTAGAATAAAATTACTTTGAACAAGAGTGGCATATAGTATTTTTAAGACAGTACTGAATATTTATAGATATATTGTAGATGAGTAATAGTTTGTTTGACCTATTTTGTAGTCCTGAAGCTTAATATGCTGCGATGTTCAGTTATTGCTTTGCTTAGCAACGGTGTTGGCAAAATGACAAAACGTTCTATATAAAATCTTACATAAAGGAGGCTATGAAACTAATAAAACGAAAATAATGTAATAATGGCACTTTAATGTATCAATAGGTTAAAATTTTCACAAACAATATTTTAAATTATTAACGGGTTACAAGTTTCAGTAAACCTACTGTTCTTTTGAGGATATACTGATGTTTATAGTGCAATTACTGCAGTTTGAAATACTTATTTCACAGATCGATACCGTAGCCTGTGATGGAAACCTCATTGAGCCACTACTCAGAGATGTCCAAAGCCGGGCTTTTAACGTCATGTCTAAAAATTACTTGTATCAATTCCTAAGCTTCCTTCTTCCTTAAAATCTTTTACGTTCCTCTTCTTCTTCGATCCAACGTATTCTCGTCGTGCCTTATAGGAAGATTATTGATTTTCTTCCCCATAGCAACCACTGCGTCATTCGTAGCAACCTATACACGCATTTTATTTATTTTCACAATTTCACTTCCTAAAATTAATTTAAATTAAATAATTTTGAAGTTTCATAACTTCATAAATGAAATAAACAACAATGATTTTTCCTTTCGATGCTGAATTCAATATAACTGTTATAAATTTGATACACAGTTCGTTTTTGTAAAATTAGAAGTGTTATATTTTTCAGGAAAAGTTTTAATGTTTCGCAACAGTTTAATTTTGATTTATATTCAAGGAATAATCTGCAAATTTCTTTCACTTGGTATCTTTATCATAATATGAACTTTTTGTTTTGAACATTATTATCTTTCTCTCTTTTTTGTCTTTCTTTTCTTTTCTTTCTTTCCTTTCTTTTTATATTTCTTTCTTTAGTTGCCCTCTTATACACCACTACGTGGTGCCAGGGTGTTCTTGTTTCTCTTAGCCCTTATGTCCGTAGGTGGCGGGTCGACAAACGCAATCTGTGTATCAGAGAGAGAGAGGGGGGGGAAGAGAGAACTCAGAATGTTCTTTTAATTACGTGCTCCAACGTTAAGTCATATCGGACGATGAATGGAATGGGTGAAATGATGCTCAAATGAGCCCGGGGTCCATAGAGCTTAGACTTACCCGACATTCGGCTTTCAGGATAAGGGGAAACCCCTGAAAAATCCTTCTCAGGGTAACGCACCCTGATGGAGGTTTGAACTCGGCACCTGTTGAGCGTGAGGCAGACATGCTACCACCACGCTACCAAGGCAGGCCCCAGGATGGGTGAGCACCCTGATTCCTGATATGAGAGTAGACACGTGCATGACAGAAAGAGGCCGAGATGAAGGTTAAGAAAGATGATAATGGAGAATTGGTGGAATACTGGCGGGGGAACCCGAAGGACCCGGAGAAAACCCTGGCCAGTGCTGTGTTGGAAAATTGTCTTTCGAAGTTATATCTTCAAAATGAAATGTGCACTACATCTAAGCTGATGAACAATTTAAGATGAACTGGTTGAAATTAGCAGTTTCTAAACGTGTTGGACATCGTTCTGATAGTTAAGCTCAAGGGTATCTACCAGGGCGATCTACACAGAGTGAAGACTGACCTCCCCACTAATGACCAGGGAGGTACCGAACTGTCCCCGAAGGGCGTCCGACACCTCCGTGGTGCTTTCCATAGGGCAAGACCTAGAGACTAACAAGCTAATCTGGTCATATGGACTCAAGACGGGATGGAAGTGGATACGCCACTTACGCGCGCCAACCCCATAGGGGAAAGCTACCGATTAACCTCGGTGGGGCCGCCTGGTGATCTAGCACACCTACTAGTTATGCAGGCTAGTACGCGGGAATATATGGCTTCCCTCAACCCCGTCCTGAGACGTACCCGATCTCCCACGGGTATCGGAAACCACTGCCCCCTCGAGTCCAATCCAATCCGAACAACTCCCTTTCAGGTAGGGGCTCGAATTTTGTGCCCGAGGTTCCTCTAGTAACGTCAGAGGTACCACGAGTGCTAAGGGTCCGCAGCGCCCGCACCACGGCAGCTGAAGGGTACGGGGCGTTCTGATAGTTGCTAAATGTCGTATGCAGCTATGTGTATAGTCTACCTTACTGCAGTGTAGCGCAACAGTTACCGGGGGCTTGCCGTCGGGTAGTTGCCCAGATAAACAGAGTTCTGGATAGATAACCAGAATCTTCTAGATGTATACTTTCTCCCTGCTTCTCGAACATTTTGGAAATCTGTAACGGCTGTCGTATATAAGTGAACTTCTAGTGAATGTTTTAATGAAATCCAGCACGTCCCTTGGTTATTATGGGTCACTATTAGAAAAAGTAATAAAAAAGAAAAAAATAACAAACTTCTGACTAGGCGAATCTTGTAAATGCCATAGTAATAATGGCACACAGTAAATTTAACAGTTGAGAATCAGACGGAAGTTTCGTGTTGTGACAACAGATGCGGTTTGTCCAGGAAGACAGAGAATGATGACATTCCATAAGAGAGCCTGTGTTGCGTTATATTAAACCGAATGTCTGCCGTTATATTATTTTGCCGTAGAGAAATAAATTCCAAGGGAAGAAGAAGCAGCAGCACATGGTTGGCTTTTTGTTCGGGGGTGCCAGGTGGAATGGCTACGATTCCTCTTTTCTTGGCTCAACGCGGAGGTTTTAGAGTAGCGATAAAAAGGAACGCAGATGATATAATAACTAGTCTTTTTGTGCTCGGGCCCTAAGTCCATTCTTCTCAGGACGTGAACTAAATGAATGCATACGACTCGTTACACCGTTCCTTGTTTAGCTCTAAAGGGGTCTAACTGTCTTTTGTTTTAATGCCTTTACATATATTGGCGGGCAGCCTGAATTGAGCTTGACATTGAGAGGTTTGTTTTGTAACTAAATGTAAAGTTTTAATGTTCTTTAACCGGAAAATGTATAAAAAATGGGTGTAGGAATGCCGAGGGTCTTAGACCTTTGGGTGTCCTGACATTCGGCTTTCAGGATAAGGGAAAACCTTATCAAAATAACTCATACGGATGTGAGTGATTGTTTGGTGATTGATTAGTTGTAAGTATAAATTTATCTTGATGTCATACAATTATTTTTCGTGTAGCTAGTTAGAAGCTTGTTTTTCAAGTTGTTGATTGCCACAGGTGAAGCCGAGATAGGAGAAATGGCAACAAGAGATTTTAGTTCTCCACCCGAAAATAGAGGCGCTGGTGTACTGGATCACGAAGGCGATTGGCTGATTCAAGTTATGCTACAACTTTTAAATTTGTAGTGGTTTGATATTCTGTGGCTTGGCCATCTTGAAAATTTCGGAGTGGAGGAAGAGTTGTATGGTCCTGTGGAAGAAAGAGCATTTAATACATCATCGCGTGATCTTGGCTACTTACTCCAGGTACAGAGAAATGAGAATAATGAGTCTTAAAATTGTCATTATTATTGGAGGTGTTCTGTGAATAGCTGTTGTACTTTAAGATGCTATAACGCGTTATTCAGTGGATTGCTGTGAAAACTAAAAGCATTACTTACATTACTTTGATAGATACAAAAATCAAAAAGTGAATGTTCCAATATTGAAGCTGAACTTCATTGAACTTCGTTGGAGATTTCAATCACTTGCTAACTTAACCTACAAGTTAACATACGTCAGTGGGAATCTGATGTTAGTTTTACAAAACCTCCACGATCACTTATATGAATTTCTGGATAATTTTGGCCATACTAGTTCTCTGGAGGAACGCTTTATCTCAAATTTCAAAGTGCCAGATAGCATAAGACTATGTGCAAAACATGGAATGCACATATACATAGTTACGACATTGTCCCATTTCTAATTTATAAATACATTAAAGATAAGAAAAATAGCATTTGTGAATAAAGGACGGCTACCACAGGCCATGAAAAATAGAGGAAAATATTCATATCTGTATAATTCCAGTCCTTTTTTGTATTTGTTTTTGTTGACCAATTCAGTGGTAGTTGTTTTATATAAGTTGCAGATTTTTAAATACATAATGATTTGAAATTTATTTAGGCAGTTACACAAGCAGTAAATTGCCTAATTAAAGTTATTTCTTCAAATGTTGCAATTAACACTCACTTTTTTAATGTACCTATATAATGTTTACAGTTTCTGGATGACTAGTAGTTAATATTATTAAACTAATCTTTTGCCTAATAGCAGTCATTCCTCTCAAACTGCTTAGTGATATGGTATAGTGTAATACTGTGATTATATTGATTTAATTGTTTCTATACTTTTATTTGTGTATTTCATTACGTGTTTGACGTTCTTTCTAAAGGTTTTTCTTTAACCGGAGGTGAATGCCAGGTAATTCCCGAGGCAACTAACCTCATTAATATTGAAACGTGTATTATGCTTAATGCATAGCTAAACTGTTATGCTAAACTTTCGTTGTAATACTCATGTTATTCATCACATTAAACCTTTCAGCAATTCCTGCGGCATTATTACAGAAAGTTACGTTTTTGTGATTTATATCACTTTGTGCAACAGCTGCAGTTTTATGTTAGTGTCTTTGTTTTAAATGAAACACGTTACTCGTGTTATTCATATATTTAAATGATTTACAAATGTATGTATTATTACACAGAATATTTTGCTAAAGTTTCTTTGTAATTAAATGAATTAACCATGTTGCATCACTTTTAAGTGTTTTGAGCTATAGCTACAGTGTTTAACTAGTGTTGTGCTATAGATTCTTTGTAATTGATTTAGATGAACTACTCATGTTATTTAAGTAAATATCAAAATAATTTGTTATGCTAATGAGCCAGAATAATAAAAGGAAGCAGTAACTCAAAGCAATATTATTAAAATTTTCCTGTCTAATACCACATCCTATTGTTAATTCCTTGAAAGTTCATACAACATAATTGAATCAGAAAGTAATGTACAGCTGCCATTCAACAAATTCACTGCAAGACTCAGCTGATTGTATGTTCTAATACTGTATTGCTACACAATATAGACGATAATTATGTGAGCTTTTAGAATATGCGACAACTTTGAAACTACAGTCACAACTCTCAAAGATCACGTAATTATCTTTGTACGTCATCTGTAGCAATACGGTATTGGAACACATCACCCGCTGACAGCTAAGCAATTATGAAAAAAAAAAAAAAAAACAGCTATAGCATTCCGGTGACGTAAAATATATGGGCGCGCGATTTTTCATAATTTAGTTTGCCACCCGAAAATAGGGGCGCTGCGATCACCTCGTGCTGCCAACCATTAACATGGGAGGTTCATTTCTAATAATTATTTATTCTGTGCTTATTGGAATACCATTGTGGATTAGAAGCTTATATGAACTATCTATATTACAGAGTGCTGGATTATGGAGTAGTTGTGATGCAGTTTCTGACTGATATTTTAGTGCCGACTTTGATTTTCAGTTTCTCACAGCTATTTCACATAAAGAAACGAAACTTGATTCTAATACAGCAAACTTTTCTGAATATAATCGATATACGGGGGGCATTACTTATATTTTGAGCCTTGGCATCCCTAAATGTTGCTGGTGCCATCTAACGTTTCCAATGGAAAGTTTGACATAGTTGGCTATAATCTACTTCAGGCACCGAATTATCGATTTGCATCGAATCGCATTGCTAGTTTTGTATAATTCTAGTATAGTAGTGCGTGATGAACAATATTTCTTTTTTCTTTTTTGTTTTTTTTTCATTTGATTGTGTTGTTCACACAAAGTAGTGTTATTTTGTGCAAATGACCTTTGTTGCCTCAGTGCCGTATTTTTGGCGAATCTAAGTGAAACTTTAGGATTCCCTATTAATTAAAATATCGTGTGAAGTGTGATTGGTGTGCCCTTGTGCAAGAAGGGCCAGCGTGCACGCATACATATCTACAGTAGGATATTGTATTGGGTCAAATCATTGGACGGTATTTACTGCCAGGTTTGTGCTCTCTTCGCTCGGCAGCTCTGGCCTACTACATTAACAGTGGGAAAATCCGTTGGCTTAAGAAGCAAAGATCTCTACTGCTTGATAAAATTAAATTAAGTAGTTACGTTTCTTTGACCTAATTAATTTTCTATACTTACGCCATCTCCTGACCTCGCATTTAATTTACTGAAAACAGTGTTTTGTTCAGTGATGCGAGAATTGATAGTGTTTTGTCTTTGTTGCTATTTGTGTTATATCCACTTATACATTTGAGGTTATAACATTTCTTAAAATATCCTGATTTCTTTCCCGAGAACATCTTGTACACATTCATCGCCAGGAAAGCTTCAGGTCTTATAAATAATACAGATTTTAGTAAACTGCAATTGAATATGTGCACATAACAGCAGTGACTCAACAAGCTAGTTCAACCAAATTTAAACTTATCAGCTGAAAAACCCAACAATGTCATATATATCTTTTGAAAGCTCAGGTTTTCTAGTTTTTTTTTAAGCACGAAAATCAAAAATAGATGTTTTAACACAAACAACTTCCCAGTGTCCTTAAAACAAGCGGCCATTGGTCTGGTATATATGAAATCTCGCCGGTTATTTTATTTTTGGACATTGTTTTGTTTACAGTAACATTTGATGTTAAAGACAGTAACAGCTCCTGTATACGCAAGTTGAAGATATCTATAATTTAAATGAACGGTTGCTTTGTTCACATCTCAAACTACCCCTAATGAACATTCACCCCTCACAGCTATTTATGGAGTTAATTGTTTATAACTATAGATACTAGCGGCTCCAGAACCTTGGCGAACTAAAAGTAACATAAAAATAAACCCTATCTGACGTGATGCTCCGCTGTTTTAGATATTTTAATTTCAGAACTTTATAGTTGCTCCTGACAGCTTCATTTTCTTTTCTTTGTACTGTACCCGGAGTTTTGAACGGAGATTTCGACATTAGATGATTAATATTCCCTTTCAGTTTTCTTCTGCTGAGAAGTTTGAATATTCCTTTTGTAGAAAGAGAGAAATAAACTTCGACAAAGCTGAAATGCGCAGCGGCGTAACTCATAGAGTGCCTTCAAACAGGTTAGTTTAGTTAGGTTAGGTTAGTTTTCAGAATAACATTTGCAAATTGTGAGTATTATACGGTAAAAGAAAATTAGTATACATATGCAGGGGATTCGAACCACCGTCACAGCAGACAAATAAGATTGTAATTCTACGCTCGTTCCAACTGAGCTACCTAGTAAGTAACGTGTAAAATAAACATTCCGCCTAATATATAGTATTCGCTGGTTCTAGTGAACATTTGCAGACGTGCGAACGTCAACTGTCTAGTTGCGAATATACTACAAGCGATGTGATAACATCTATATTAGTACTAATTTCATTGAGTGTTTAACATCCATGTTAAGTACGCGGGTAGAACATAGTACTGGCGTCGATATTTTCATGTTGGAGTGTAAAATGCGGATTGCATAAAACTCGAGAATAAGGTGCAGCTGACTCACCTGATATAATGCTACGGATGGCTCCTCTATATTTGCGATCCCTCGATACGCACCATAGTTGCATGCTATCGACATCGAAAAAATACTTAAGAAAATCTCTCGATATTTTTCGATCCTTCGGTGGTCCTGCAATTTTTATTTTATTTTAAAATAAACAAAATAATTTTGCCACAAGTAGAATATTACTTATGCCGAGAAGTTTTCAGGAATGTGGTAGCTGTACAGTAACATACAAGAAAATAATCGTGTGTCAACTGTCAGTTAACAGTTGCCAAGAACAAATCACTACATATCTCACTTCCTCTTTCTAGTACGCTGTATTACTGGAAAAACGTTTTCTTTCAAAGAATATTTAGCATAGCAGGACTCACATGTGACCAAAAGAAGTAGACTTGACCCCGAAAGAGTGAAAAAGCTAGTATTTTTGAACAAAAACTTATAAAAGTGGACTTTTTTTGCTTTTAAATGTCTACTGTAGAGTTAAAAATAAGAAAACTGATAATTTTAAGTTTTGTCTCATTAAATTTCTGCACCTATTTAATTTCATTGGCATTACACAGTTCTACCAACGTTCTACGAGGGCTGTTCAGTAAAGAAAGATCACAATTTTTTACTGGCATAATTTTTCGCACTAAAATTCAATTATATTCTGTTAGCTTAATATGAAACAATCACGCCGTAGTAGTTTCATTGTTGGTACTCCTGGTTCCCGCCTGTGAGAACCACGCAAGTTCAGACGTGTTCAGTATCGCCTACCGCTGCAATGGAGAAAACACGCGAGGAACAATATGCGGCTTTGAAATACTGCTTTCGTTTCAACAAATCTTCAGTTGAGGCCTATACAATGTTACAGGAGGCCTATGGAGAGTCTGTTCTTCCCTACAGCACAGTTCGAAGGTGATTTAAAATGTTTAAAGAGGGGAGACAATTTCAAAGGAAGGTAGACCCGTTGGTCCAGTTACTGCTCTTACGGAAGAAAACATCAACACTGCTGCTGCTATTGTGAGAGAGGATCGACGAATTACCTTAAGTCACTTTCTGAAATACTGAACATTTCATTGAGTGCCACCCACACGTTGGTGACAGAAACATTACACATGAGACGTGTTTGTGCGCGATGGGTTCCAACACTGTTGATTCCCGAACAAAAGGACATTCGCATGCAGTTAAAGTTGATGTTAGAAGATCCGGAGTTTCTTTTAAACGTAACCACTGCTGATGAAACTTGGCTACACCATTTTGATCCTGAGAGCAAACAGCAGAGCTCAGTGTGGAAATCTCCTTCATCACAAACTCCCAAAAAAGCAAAAGTGGTTGCTTCTGCTGGGAAAGTTATGGTCATCTCATTCTTTGATATTCATGGAATGGTTTATCAGCATGTTGTACCTGCACACACATCAGTAACTGGACAGTAGTACTACAGGGATGTCCTGAAAACATTGCAAGTCCATATCAGGCCCAAAAGACATTTCCGTGTAGCAGGTTGGATGCTGCACCACGATAATGCGCGGTCGCATATTGCCAATGTTGTTGCTGAATATCTTGCAAATATCAGCGTGAAGTGCATCCCTCACCCTCCCTACAGTCCAGATTTAGCCCCATGTGACTTTTTTTCTATTCCCTAACTTGAAGAAACGCCTTCGTGGGAGACATTATCCATCATCAGAAGCAGTGGTGAAGGCTGCAGAGGCGATTTTGAAGGATCTCTCAAAAATGGTTTCCAGTATGTCTTTGAAGACTGACAGAAACGCTGGGACAAGTACATCGCATTCAGGGGAGACTATTTTGAGAAGGAACATCAAAATTATGAGTATGAGTAAAGCTACGTTGTCAAAAAAAAAATTGTGATCATTCTTTATTGTATTGCCCCCGTACTCACTTATATCGAGTATCGATGATCAATGCGTTGTTTTACTTTGTCAATTTAATTAGTACCATCAGGATGTAGTGATTGTAAATAAGCCGAGAAAGCTTCAAATCCTTAAACTCTGTAATTGTTATTTTCCCTTAACACTTACCAAGTAAGTTTTACCGGTAGGATAAAAGGTTTGGGCTTGGTCTATAAGGTTTCTCTTTGGGTTTTGCCAGTGTAAAACAGCGTTAAGGTGGTTGTCAGGTGCTGAGTTAGTTGAACTTAGCCACAAGAAGTTGGAGTAGGGCTGACTTTAAAATAAAGAGTGTGTATGAGAACATTATTAAGTTTGCTCGCTTGTTGCCTCCAGTTAGAAGTGTTTGTATCATAGCGACTCCCTTCCGGCAGGGAACGAGGTGTTCGTCCGTGTTCCTCACTTTGCATAACACTCTCATTCACATCGTGTTTCGTTCCTGAACGGAATGCTAAGAAGCATAATTGTAGAGACAAGCAGATAACGAGCCCCAAAAGAAAGAAGGGGGATTAAATCAACAGGCTAAGGAATAGAGAGAAGAAAGACGAAGAAAGCATTTGGGGGAGTGGAAAAGCCCAAATGAAGAAGAGGGTTCGTTCTTTTGTGGCACTCACGAATTGATATCGATTCTGTGCGATGTGAAAGAAACTAGAGGCGACAGTAGTTCGATGCGTGGATTACATCTTAAGTGTCCTTAGTTACAAATATATTACCCTCCTCCGTAGTGTGAGGGTAGCGCGTCTGTCTCACGTTGAAGAGTCCAGAGTTCGTATCTCCTTTAAGGTGAGTTATCTGGATAAGGTTTGTTTTTGGGGGGTTTCGTTATCTGAATTATGAATGTCCGCGAATGCTCTAAGGACCCTGGGCTCATTGGAGCATAATTTCATTTAATGTCCTATATGACGTAACCGGTTAAAGGATAAACAAATGCAAGGGAATCATCCATATTTTCAAATGCTTTCTTGAAAAGGATTATAATGCTTTTTACTGAAAACGCTTTGGAAAATAATAATTGTTGAATAGGTATGATTATTTGTTCCCTTTGTTGATATGGCGAAGACAAAATTTTACGCAGGTAAAGGTCATTAATAGGTTAAAATTGTTTTTTTTATAATTTTTTTTATTGATCGATCAGCAGTACAATGCTTTACATATCAGAGTGAAAAGAAGGTAACAGTACAATAAGAACAATAACACTCAGGGGTAGGCTAACAGGCCGCCCCCTAACTACATTAAGTTAGAACTCCAATAATACTCTCTGAGAAATTATGTCAATATTGAAGATGTAAGACAGACATCAAGCACTAGAATCACTCGAATCAGATGTATCACTTAGAAGCAGGTCCTGTGGTAGTCTCCTCTTCAAGCCTGAGGGCTGGCGCGTGCGGTCGCCGATGTTATAATGCACAGCTCCTGGAACTTCTTGCAGCGTGGAAAAGAAACGACGAGCGATCCTGCGAATGTAGTCGTGAAGAGGTAATAGTCCTAGTTCGTGATGGAGCTGCTGTTTACGGATGAACCATGGAGCGTTGGTAGCGATGTGCATGAAGCGATTCTGTATAACTTGAAGACGACGCAGATGACATGTGTGTGCGGCCCCACATACTTGGCAGGCATATGTAATGAGCGGACGAACGAGTGATTTGTAGAATAGTAATAAAGACAATAGGTTAAAATGGGTACAGAAACTTAGACACCAAACTTTAATTTTTAAAATTTCAACACATGGGACATTTTGAAAATCACCTGTAATTTAGACATAAACTGTTAATTCCTCAGAAACTAATGTAACTAGAAAGTTGAAGCTTGGCATTATTCCATTCTTGATCGATCACGAAAGTAAATGGTATAAATTTCAAACAAACCTAACAAAAGCTTCAGATATTTCAATTTTCACCCATAAGGCCCCCCCCCCAAACCATGTTTTTGTTTTTTGACTTAGTTAATTACTTCACACCTTTCTGCACATTATGGTTCTTACTTAGTGAAGTGGATTTATATGTATTTTAATTATGCGACAATATCTGTAATTTTAACTTGCTGTGGAGCCATTTATGAGATTTGAAATAAATGTACAACTATTTCGGCTAGAGAATAGCAAAATAGTATGTTTAGCGAATTTGTTGCGGCATATGTTGCGATGATTGTCATTTTGTTATAGTGCATTTTAAGAGACATTTTACTAAAATTGTGTATTTCTAAGTGTTTACTTAGTATATTTGTACTGCCTATTTAAGTGCCCATTTTTAATGCCTTTTTGCCTGCCTATTTCACACATTTTTAGTGCCTGTAAAACCGCTCCCTAGCCATAAAAGATAGGATTTACTGTAACCATCTTATATACAAATCTAACATCTGCAAAAGTATAGCATGAAGTACAAAGTTTCCCTTCTGAAGCAAATTCAAGATAATTTGACTCTGTTAACAACCTAACAAAAAACAACTTCTCTACAATATTTCTTTAGAGTCTCAATTTTACAAAGTGTTCCATCAATTTATTATGTACACAGTTATATTTTAGCTTTATTAAGTGCCAAGTCACTCAGCTAGAACAACTTTATATTTTAAGTTTTCTGAAAACAGTATTTATGTTAGAATAATATTCATACTTGGAAGAATTCCCAATATACAGATGGCAGTCTTTAAAGCCTTCCATGTATAAATATGAACAGATATTTTAAATATTGGTGTATACAAATACAACCTGCAAATTTTGGGGTTTTATATAGAATTCCTAGCATTTAAGATTTCATCATTTCCTAATTCATTAATTGACTGCCAATGATGAAGATGTACAAATTGTCACACTCAGCGGCAGTGCAAACTGGAAATGTTACAAATACTGCAGTTGAAATAAACGAAGATGGAAAGGTGTACAAACGTTTCCTTGTTGTTATTCCATTCTTGTGTGCTATTTCCTACAGCTTTCTCAGATATAGAGAAGACCGGCCAGCTGCATGCGCCATTAGTGCATTTGCTGCCTGTTGTGTCTCCAGAAAGTACGTGTTTCATTCATCCACTGCTGAGCAACTGCTCTTTCATAAGATTCATGTAACTTAATGTCATGTTGAAATTACCTCTGTCCATCCAGTACCTTGCCCTTTCCAGGATATTATACGTATCAAGCTGATCCAAATCAATTGGTTCATCTACAAGTTCTGTATCTGAAATTGGAATATTTGTCTTCACCAATAGAAAACTGTGAAGAATCGATAGTAAATATAGAGGCAATTTTTCTCCACTTTCAGGGACTAATGCTAATCTTGGAGCAACTTTTTCTACCTTAAGAAACCGCTCTCGCATTGTAAAAGATAGGATATATAAACACTATCGTAATGGAGGAAGAGGTTCAAACCGAAGTATCCGCCGTTTAATCCATACAATTATAATGTAAATCTGACAATTATCTTGGAATATATTAAGACAAATAGCTATGTCAGATAGGGAAGATTGTTGTACCACAAAACAAGCTACTGCAGTAAGAGACGAGATAAGGCCCAACGGTAGCCAGAGCTTGGGTCTGGGAAGGTGCGTTGTCTAAGATTCCCATGTCGAAGGTATGCAAATGGTGTGGCGTTACTACGTTGTTGTTGTCATACCGACATTTTGGTGAAGATAAATCGCCACTTCCTGGTTTTAAAGAGCACACGTGCCGCCAGAGGTGGGAACGTTTTAATAGATCACGCGTCACTGGTCTAAATCAACTTGTCTCACACAAGTGGATAAGTGGAAACACTTTTCTATATTTCGGTCCCTCCACGTTCAACGAACCCGACACTACTCACGTCGTGTGTTATTGACAATCGATTTAACGTCGCCCTAGCACGCAATCGCTCCTTATTCCGGATCAGTTCTAAAAAATAGCTAGTTACGGAGACGTTAAAGCAACTGAAATATATTGAAACATTAATACCCGATTTCAACAGATGTTAACAAATGTAGCAGCGCTAACAAAGCTGTTAAATTTCTTGCATTTCACAAACCTCTTTTCTGAAAAAATGTTAACAAACACGTGTGAATGCCAAGACACCTGTAAATATTACAGCTATAGAAAGCTATGGATGAGTTGTATTATTTTTCTGAACGTATTGCGATGCGCTTTTGTTTTCATTTTCGTTTGCACACAGTTGAAAAAAAATGACGGGTGAGCAAAATCGTTAGAGAAGCCGTGCGACAAATTTGTCATCGATGGAGAAAGAATTGCTAATGGAATTGGTGACGAAGTATAAGGATGTGGAAAATAAGAGGATGAATGAGAAAGATATCACGTGGAAAAAGATTGCAAAAAAATTAATTAAAATGCTTGTGTGACTAATGACTTGAACGTTTCAAGACGAGACATGGACAATGTATTATCCACAGAATTCAGTGAATTATAAAATCGCAAAGTTATTAATACATGAAGCAAAGGCGAGATCGGTATATTCCTTTCGATGCATGTTCTAACTGAGTATTTACGTAAATTTAAAACGAGGAGTGAAGGACAAGTGACGAGTGACTTAAACGTTTCAAGACGGGAGGTGGACAGTGTATTTATCCACATAATTCAGTGAATTATAAAATCGCGAGGTTATTAATAGTTGAAGCAAAGGCGAGATCGGCATATTTCTCTCTTGTACTTCCGCAGTAACCTTCATAGCAACTTGTTTGGACAGTCCATACCTCTGTAGAAAATTTTCTTCTGATAACTCCTCAAAATAATTTCTCGTCATAGGCCGTACGCTATTATGAATGTCATTTAGACGGTCTTAAATATAGCAAATCGACATCAACAGCTGAGTTTACGTCTGCCTTTTTGACTACAATTGTTAAAGACTATCAACAGAAATATGGCTTGTTGGTTTAACATGAGATTTAACACGAATGTTACACTAACACTTAGTGAATTTGTTTTAACGATTGCAAAAACTTATGTTCATTCGTAACGTCTGTTGGTGAAATCGCGCATAATTCTTCCTAACTCTTATTCCTATATTTATTTCATGTTTATGGCGATAATCATTTGCAAAGATGATTTTATTGCGTATTTTCTTGTAGGTACACTGGAATGGTACATTGAGATTTATTTGTGGTCAACGCAAGGGCCAAACGCACAGAAAATTGTAGACACAATCATCGGAATACGCGGGATCAAGGTATCCTCTCCTTAAATTATGTAGCACTAACTTTTATATATAATCTTATTTAATCCAGTTAACTGTTACTTGATTAACCATTTTGATATTGAAATGGTATGCGTCTTCCATCTGCCTGAAAATTAATAGATATTGTAAGACGTCATAGATCCTGTGCGTTTCAGACACGTTTAAATTCATCAATCAGACGAATGAAGCACGATATCTCGATTGCAAATTTTCTCCGAGGAGGTCAAGGACGAGTGAAATATCTTTGAAGACTTTGGCTAGAAGTGGTATATCTTTGTACCTTTTAATGCTTTTGTTTGTTGAAAATAAAAGAAGGTGTATGCGTTAAGTAAAACTTATGCATGTACTTTTGAAATTAGTTACTAAACTTGTCCATTATCACTTCAGGTTTTCTTTTTTCGCCTTTTAAACCTTCATTGGGCTTATACAAATATTTCAAAGCCAAGAGGTCCCGTGTTTAAAACTCGCTTAGCTTGTTACCTGATCAGAGTTTTGCGAGGTTTTCCCTTATACTGAGAAGGGGAATGTTGATGAAACCGGGTCGATTTTAAGTATCGTTTTGTTAGTTTACTGTTCGATATGATAGGCCCGTTAACGGAGCTTAATTAATAATAAAGGTAAGCTAATTGCTCCTGCTGCCTAAATACAGTGCGTTTTTTTTTTAAACAAAACGAATGTAGTGTAAGTTGCCTAATCTATTCTACATTATTTTCAAGTATTTGTGTTTACAAAACATTCTTTAACAACGTAACATGATGCTTGGCGACTGCAGATAGGTATTATTAGGTCGCCAGCTGAAGAATTTTGGGGCTGTGTGCTTTAGAAAGCAGGTTAAAGTGGTGGAAATGTCCGATGAAGTTAGAGGAATTTGACAAGTTTGCCTTTTTCAAACCACTCGGTTTTTTGCTGGGATTTCTAAACGTTTCCCTCCCTCGGCTGGTTATAGATGCAACTTGAATGGAATGTCAGTAGGACTTGAAGGTACGGCATGAACGATTTTACTTTCACAACCGCGGTCCATTGTCCGGACTGAACAAAGAGCATCGGGATAAAATCGGGCTTAAGAGGGAGTACAGCATGATGAAAAGAGATCCAACCATTACTAATGTGTGCCTAGATGCCAGTGGTAGGCGAGTCCAGCATTAGTTACCAGCTCTGTCAAGTCGTATCTTATCGGTTAAATACTTCAGAATTACTGATATCAATCTTATAATTAGGTATAAATCCACATTCTGAGATGGCTGTACTAAAGATCGCGTTCTATACGTATTCACTTGGTTATCACTTCATTCAACACAGATAAACCTGAACAGCACTAGTATTACTTACTCCGAAATTTAAACGTAGAGTATACCATGAAAACACACTTTCCAGTTTTAAAGGAATAGGTCAATATTCCATTCATTTTCAAAGTAGTAGTGTTTTATCTTACTACCAAAATGAACAGCCATGTGTTAATTCGTGTTTCAAACTCGAGCTGAAATATGTATTTATCTTCTTTGTTTTGTTTAAATTAACGTCCTATAATGTTCAAATGAATGCAGGATCTACAGAGCTTACAGTTAAAGACCAGTATAAGAGAAAACCTCCCAACCTTAAGACATATCAGACGATGAATGCAATGATGTACAAATGACTACATGGCATATAGAGCTTAGAGCTATCAGACATTCATCTTTTAGGATACATTGATCATTCTTTATTGAACAGCCCTCGTACAATGGAATTCACTGTTACCCACATTAGGTTTCCAACATTTATTTACTAAGCCTAATCCCTGTTTAGAACGTTTAGAGGATCTTTTGCCCTTTATCTATTCATGATCCTATGTACAGTCAACAAAAGCTCTGTTGTTTCAAAAATGTTTTACCTATAACCTATATAACAGTTATATGCACGTTTATATATATAAACACATTTATAAATGTTAAATGACACACTAAAACTCATTAGTTATATACAAACAGTATGTAGTTTAACGAGACACACAAGCAAATCCCGACCAAACTAGAAACTCTCACAAAAACAAAATATAAACATTACTATTTGCTTTTAATGTTTGCAGCCTGTGTTTTGTTTCCATGGTGCCACAAATTGTAAGAAATAATCATCATAGCAACACACAAAATTCCACCAGAAACTTTGCCCGCTAATTTCAAATGAATTAATTTAGTACATTTGTCGAACTCAAATTATAGAATTTTGTGAATCCAAGGGCCGGCATGGGCATTAAACTGTCATGTGAGAGTATTTGAATGCCTGTAGCTCATAAATTTAATTGGATTATGATGCTATAAGGATCAAAGTATTTTATTAGCTCAAAAAATATTTTTCCTCATTTTTAGCCAATTTTGCTGCTGCATTCCCTTAAAGACACCCTCTAAAACGTAGGGTTGCAAACGTTTTGGGAATTATAGCTTAGTAGAAGAAAGCGTTTATACAAATCATAATGAATATAGAATGCCATGATGTTAAACAACATTCTTTTGTTTGTTTTTCAATTTATCGAGTGCGTATGTTATAGCTAGCTCTGTATTCTCCATGTTTACGCACTTATGAATGAATACACGGCATGGTCGTCATTGTTTACAAATACGTAACATTAATATTTCTTTTGTCTTGCACGTCACGTAGAAGCACGTATACGTTACGTGTTGACGTGGTACATAAAAACCAAGTGTTTACATGTCAGCATTACACATTTTTTGATGTCATTTGCTGAGGCTGGCCGCTGACTGTTGATGCGCTCGGTACAAACATTTGAATGAGAAGAATAAGTGAGCAGTTCGGTCGGGGCTGAAGACGTCAGGAGGCGGTGGCGGCGACGGCTAATGACTGGCTTCCTCAATTTAAACGAGTCCAGCAACAGTGTCTTCTTCCGCTCTCCTCATTGTGTTCAAGATGAGGCAAGGTACGCCGTGATATCGATTGTTTTGTTTCAGCCCAACCACCGGAAATGCGTATTTGAGACCCGCGGAATTAAACAAAATGGGGGGTGAGGGGTGGGATCATTTTTAGAAAAATATGTGTGTATAATTTATGTCCTGCAACGTTAAGTCATATCGGACGATGAAAGAAATGATGTTCAAATGAGTGCAGGGTACATAGAGCTTAGAGTTAATACACATTCATCTTTCAGGATAAGAGAAAACATCCAACGTTAAGTCATATCGGACGATGAATGAAATGATGTTCAAATAAGCACAGAGTACATAGAGCTTAGAGTTACCAGACATTCGTCTTTCAGGATAAGAGAAAACCTCCAACGTTAAGTCATATCGGACGATGAATGAAATGATGTTCAAATGAGTACAGGGTACATAGAGCTTAGAGTTTACCAGACATTCATCTTTCAGGATAAGAGAAAACCTCCAACGTTAACTCATATCGAACGATGGATGAAATGATGTTCAAATGAGTACAGGGTACATAGGGCTTAGAGTTACTAGACATTCATCTTTCAGGATAAGAGAAAACCTCCAACGTTAAGTCATATCGGACGATGAATGAAATGATGTACAAATGAGTACAGGATACATAGAGCTTAGAGTTACCAGACATTCATCTTTCAGAATAAGAGAAAACCTCCAACGTTAAGTCATATCGGACGATGAATGAAATGATGTTCAAATGAGTACAGGATACATAGAGCTTAGAGTTACCAGACATTCATCTTTCAGGATAAGGGAAAACCTCCAACGTTAAGTCATATCGGACGATGAATGAAATGATGTTCAAATGAGTACAGGGTACACAGAGCTTAGAGTTACCAGACATTCATCTTTCCGGATAAGAGAAAATCTCCAACGTTAAGTCATATCGGACGATGAATGAAATGAAGTTGAAATGAGTACAGGGTACATAGAGCTTAGAGTTACCAGACATTCGTCTTTCAGGATAAGAGAAAACCTCCAACGTTAAGTCATATCGGACAATGAATGAAATGATGTTCAAATGAGTACAGGGTACATAGAGCTTAGAGTTACCAGACATTCATCTTTCAGGATAAGAGAAAACCTCCAACGTTAAGTCATATCGGACGATGAATGAAATGATGTTCAAATGAGTACAGCGTACATAGAGCTTAAAGTTACCAGACATTCATCTTTCAGGATAAGAGAAAACCTCCAACGTTAAGTCATATCGGACGATGAATGAAATGATGTACAAATGAGTACAAGGTACATAGAGCTTAGAGTTATCAGACATTCGTCTTTCAGGATAAGGGAAAACCTCCAACGTTAAGTCATATCGGACGATGAATAAAATGATGTTCAAATGAGTACAGGGTACATAGAGCTTAGAGTTACCAGACATTCATCTTTCAGGATAAGAGAAAACCTCCAACGTTAAGTCATATCGGACGATGAATGAAATGATGTTCAAATAAGTACAGGGTACATAGAGCTTAGTTACCAGACATTCGTCTTTCAGGATAAGAGAAAACCTCCAACGTTAAGTCATATCGGACGATGAATGAAATGATGTTCAAATGAGTACAGGGTACATAGAGCTTAAAGTTACCAGACATTCATCTTTCAGGATAAGAGAAAACCTCCAACGTTAAGTCATATCGGACGATGAATGAAATGATGTACAAATGAGTACAAGGTACATAGAGCTTAGAGTTATCAGACATTCGTCTTTCAGGATAAGGGAAAACCTCCAACGTTAAGTCATATCGGACGATGAATGAAATGATGTTCAAATGAGTACAGGGTACATAGAGCTTAGTTACCAGACATTCATCTTTCAGGATAAGAGAAAACCTCCAACGTTAAGTCATATCGGACGATGAATGAAATGATGTTCAAATAAGTACAGGGTACATAGAGCTTAGAGTTACCAGACATTCGTCTTTCAGGATAAGAGAAAACCTCCAACGTTAAGTCATATCGGACGATGAATGAAATGATGTACAAATGAGTACAGGATACATAGAGCTTAGAGTTACCAGACATTCATCTTTCAGGATAAGAGAAAACGTCCAACGTTAAGTCATATCGGACGATGAATGAAATGATGTTCAAATGAGTACAGGGTACATAGAGCTTAGAGTTACCAGACATTCATCTTTCAGGATAAGAGAAAACCTCCAACGTTAAGTCATATCGGACGATGAATGAAATGATGTTCAAATGAGCACAGAGTACATAGAGCTTAGAGTTACCAGACATTCGTCTTTCAGGATAAGAGAAAACCTCCAACGTTAAGTCATATCGGACGATGAATGAAATGATGTTCAAATAAGTACAGGGTACATAGAGCTTAGAGTTACCAGACGTTCATCTTTCAGGATAAGAGAAAACGTCCAACGTTAAGTCATATCGGACGATGAATGAAATGATGTTCAAATGAGTACAGGGTACATAGAGCTTAGAGTTACCAGACATTCATCTTTCAGGATAAGAGAAAACCTCCAACGTTAAGTTCATCGGACGATGAATGAAATGATGTTCAAATGAGTACAGGGTACATAGAGCTTAGAGTTACCAGACATTCATCTTTCAGGATAAGAGAAAACCTCCAACGTTAAGTCATATCGGACGATGAATGAAATGATGTTCAAATGAGTACAGGGTACATAGAGCTTAGAGCTACCAGACATTCATCTTTCAGGATAAGAGAAAACCTCCAACGTTAAGTTCATCGGACGATGAATGAAATGATGTTCAAATGAGTACAGGGTACATAGAGCTTAGAGTTACCAGACATTCATCTTTCAGGATAAGAGAAAACCTCCAACGTTAAGTCATATCGGACGATGAATGAAATGATGTTCAAATGAGTACAGGGTACATAGAGCTTAGAGTTACCAGACATTCATCTTTCAGGATAAGAGAAAACCTCCAACGTTAAGTCATATCGGACGATGAATGAAATGATGTTCCATTGAGTACAGGGTACATAGAGCTTAGAGTTACCAGACATTCATCTTTCAGGATAAGAGAAAACCTCCAACGTTAAGTCATATCGGACAATGAATGAAATGATGTTCAAATGAGTACAGGGTACATAGGGCTTAGAGTTACCAGACATTCATCTTTCAGGATAAGAGAAAACCTCTGACGTTAAGTCATATCGGACGATGAATGAAATGATGTTCAAATGAGTACAAGGTACATAGAGCTTAGAGTTACCAGACATTCATCTTTCAGGATAAGAGAAAACCTCTGACGTTAAGTCATATCGGACGATGAATGAAATGATGTTCAAATGAGTACAAGGTACATAGAGCTTAGAGTTACCAGACATTCATCTTTCAGGATAAGAGAAAACCTCGAACGTTAAGTCATACCGGACGATGAATGAAATGATGTTCCATTGAGTACAAGGTACATAGAGCTTAGAGTTACCAGACATTCATCTTTCAGGATAAGAGAAAACCTTCAACGTTAAGTCATATCGGACGATGAATGAAATGATGTTCAAATGAGTGCAGGGTACATAGAGCTTAGAGTTACCAGACATTCGTCTTTCAGGATAAGAGAAAACCTCGAACGTTAAGTCATATCGGACGATGAATGAAATGATGTTCCATTGAGTACAAGGTACATAGAGCTTAGAGTTACCAGACATTCATCTTTCAGGATAAGAGAAAACCTTCAACGTTAAGTCATATCGGACGATGAATGAAATGATGTTCAAATGAGTGCAGGGTACATAGAGCTTAGAGTTACCAGACATTCATCTTTCAGGATAAGAGAAAACCTCGAACGTTAAGTCATATCGGACGATGAATGAAATGATGTTCCATTGAGTACAAGGTACATAGATCTTAGAGTTACCAGACATTCATCTTTCATGATAAGAGAAAACCTTCAACGTTAAGTCATATCGGACGATGAATGAAATGATGTTCAAATGAGTGCAGGGTACATAGAGCTTAGAGTTACCAGACATTCGTCTTTCAGGATAAGAGAAAACCTCGAACGTTAAATCATATCGGACGTGAATGAAAGATGTTCAAATGAGTGCAGGGTACATAGAGCTTAGAGTTACCAGACATTCATCTTTCAGGATAAGAGAAAACCTCCAACGGTAAGTCATATCGGACGATGAATAAAATGATGTTCAAATAAGTACAGGGTACATAGAGCTTAGAGTTACCAGACATTCATCTTTCAGGATAAGAGAAAACCTTCAACGTTAAGTCATATCGGACGATGAATGAAATGATGTTCAAATGAGTACAGGGTACATAGAGCTTAGAGTTACCAAACATTCATCTTTCAGGATAAGAGAAAACCTCCAACGTTAAGTCATATCGGACGATGAATGAAATGATGTTCCATTGAGTACAGGGTACATAGAGCTTAGAGTTACCAGACATTCATCTTTCAGGATAAGAGAAAACCTTCAACGTTAAGTCATATCGGACGATGAATGAAATGATGTACAAATGAGTACAAGGTACATAGAGCTTAGAGTTATCAGACATTCGTCTTTCAGGATAAGGGAAAACCTCCAACGTTAAGTCATATCGGACGATGAATGAAATGATGTTCAAATGAGTACAGGGTACATAGAGCTTAGAGTTACCAGACATTCATCTTTCAGGATAAGAGAAAACCTCCAACGTTAAGTCATATCGGACGATGAATGAAATGATGTTCAAATAAGTACAGGGTACATAGAGCTTAGAGTTACCAGACATTCGTCTTTCAGGATAAGAGAAAACCTCCAACGTTAAGTCATATCGGACGATGAATGAAATGATGTTCAAATGAGTACAGGGTACATAGAGCTTAAAGTTACCAGACATTCATCTTTCAGGATAAGAGAAAACCTCCAACGTTAAGTCATATCGGACGATGAATGAAATGATGTACAAATGAGTACAAGGTACATAGAGCTTAGAGTTATCAGACATTCGTCTTTCAGGATAAGGGAAAACCTCCAACGTTAAGTCATATCGGACGATGAATGAAATGATGTTCAAATGAGTACAGGGTACATAGAGCTTAGAGTTACCAGACATTCATCTTTCAGGATAAGAGAAAACCTCCAACGTTAAGTCATATCGGACGATGAATGAAATGATGTTCAAATAAGTACAGGGTACATAGAGCTTAGAGTTACCAGACATTCGTCTTTCAGGATAAGAGAAAACCTCCAACGTTAAGTCATATCGGACGATGAATGAAATGATGTACAAATGAGTACAGGATACATAGAGCTTAGAGTTACCAGACATTCATCTTTCAGGATAAGAGAAAACGTCCAACGTTAAGTCATATCGGACGATGAATGAAATGATGTTCAAATGAGTACAGGGTACATAGAGCTTAGAGTTACCAGACATTCATCTTTCAGGATAAGAGAAAACCTCCAACGTTAAGTCATATCGGACGATGAATGAAATGATGTTCAAATGAGTACAGGGTACATAGAGCTTAGAGTTACCAGACATTCATCTTTCAGGATAAGAGAAAACCTCCAACGTTAAGTCATATCGGACGATGAATGAAATGATGTTCAAATGAGTACAGGGTACATAGAGCTTAGAGTTACCAGACATTCATCTTTCAGGATAAGGGAAAACCTCCAACGTTAAGTCATATCGGACGATGAATGAAATGATGTTCCATTGAGTACAGGGTACATAGAGCTTAGAGTTACCAGACATTCATCTTTCAGGATAAGAGAAAACCTCGAACGTTAAGTCATATCGGACGATGAATGAAATGATGTTCCATTGAGTACAAGGTACATAGAGCTTAGAGTTACCAGACATTCATCTTTCAGGATAAGAGAAAACCTTCAACGTTAAGTCATATCGGACGATGAATGAAATGATGTTCAAATGAGTGCAGGGTACATAGAGCTTAGAGTTACCAGACATTCATCTTTCAGGATAAGAGAAAACCTCGAACGTTAAGTCATATCGGACGATGAATGAAATGATGTTCCATTGAGTACAAGGTACATAGATCTTAGAGTTACCAGACATTCATCTTTCAGGATAAGAGAAAACCTTCAACGTTAAGTCATATCGGACGATGAATGAAATGATGTTCAAATGAGTGCAGGGTACATAGAGCTTAGAGTTACCAGACATTCGTCTTTCAGGATAAGAGAAAACCTCGAACGTTAAATCATATCGGACGTGAATGAAAGATGTTCAAATGAGTGCAGGGTACATAGAGCTTAGAGTTACCAGACATTCATCTTTCAGGATAAGAGAAAACCTCCAACGGTAAGTCATATCGGACGATGAATAAAATGATGTTCAAATAAGTACAGGGTACATAGAGCTTAGAGTTACCAGACATTCATCTTTCAGGATAAGAGAAAACCTTCAACGTTAAGTCATATCGGACGATGAATGAAATGATGTTCAAATGAGTACAGGGTACATAGAGCTTAGAGTTACCAAACATTCATCTTTCAGGATAAGAGAAAACCTCCAACGTTAAGTCATATCGGACGATGAATGAAATGATGTTCCATTGAGTACAGGGTACATAGAGCTTAGAGTTACCAGACATTCATCTTTCAGGATAAGAGAAAACCTCTGACGTTAAGTCATATCGGACGATGAGTGAAATGATGTTCAAATGAGTACAAGGTACATAGAGCTTAGAGTTACCAGACATTCATCTTTCAGGATAAGAGAAAACCTCTGACGTTAAGTCATATCGGACGATGAATGAAATGATGTTCAAATGAGTACAAGGTACATAGAGCTTAGAGTTACCAGACATTCATCTTTCAGGATAAGAGAAAACCTCCAACGTTAAGTCATATCGGACGATGAATGAAATGATGTTCCATTGAGTACAAGGTACATAGAGCTTAGAGTTACCAGCCATTCATCTTTCAGGATAAGAGAAAACCTTCAACGTTAAGTCATATCGGACGATGAATGAAATGATGTTCAAATGAGTGCAGGGTACATAGAGCTTAGAGTTACCAGACATTCGTCTTTCAGGATAAGAGAAAACCTCGAACGTTAAGTCATATCGGACGATAAATGAAATGATGTTCAAATGAGTGCAGGGTACATAGAGCTTAGATTTACCAGACATTCATCTTTCAGGATAAGAGAAAACCTTCAACGTTAAATCATATCGGACGTGAATGAAATGATGTTCAAATGAGTGCAGGGTACATAGAGCTTAGAGTTACCAGACATTCGTCTTTCAGGATAAGAGAAAACCTCGAACGTTAAGTCATATCGGACGATAAATGAAATGATGTTCAAATGAGTGCAGGGTACATAGAGCTTAGAGTTACCAGACATTCATCTTTCAGGATAAGAGAAAACCTCCAACGTTAAGTCATATTAGACGATGAATGAAATGATGTTCAAATGAGTACAGGGTACATAGAGCTTAGAGTTACCAGACATTCATCTTTCAGTATAAGAGAAGACCTCGAATGTTAAGTCATATCGGACGATAAATGAACTGATGTTCAAATGAGTACAGGGTACATAGAGCTTAGAGTTACCAGCCATTCATCTTTCAGGATAAGAGAAAACCTCCAACGTTAAGTCATATCGGACGATGAATGAAATGATGTTCAAATGAGTACAGGGTACATAGAGCTTAGAGTTACCGGACATTCATCTTTCAGGATAAGAGAAAACCTCCAACGTTAAGTCATATCGGACGATGAATGAAATGATGTTCAAATGAGTGCAGGGTACATAGAGCTTAGAGTTAATACACATTCATCTTTCAGGATAAGAGAAAACATCCAATTTTAAGTCATATCGGACGATGAATGAAATGATGTTCAAATGAGCACAGAGTACATAGAGCTTAGAGTTACCAGACATTCGTCTTTCAGGATAAGAGAAAACCTCCAACGTTAAGTCATATCGGACGATGAATGAAATGATGTTCAAATAAGTACAGGGTACATAGAGCTTAGAGTTACCAGACATTCATCTTTCAGGATAAGAGAAAACCTCCAACGTTAAGTTCATCGGACGATGAATGAAATGATGTTCAAATGAGTACAGGGTACATAGAGCATAGTTACCAGACATTCATCTTTCAGGATAAGAGAAAACCTCCAACGTTAAGTCATATCGGACGATGAATAAAATGATGTTCAAATAAGTACAGGGTACATAGAGCTTAGAGTTACCAGACATTCATCTTTCAGGATAAGAGAAAACCTCCAACGTTAAGTCATATCGGACGATGAATGAAATGATGTTCAAATGAGTACAGGGTACATAGAGCTTAGAGTTACCAGACATTCATCTTTCAGGATAAGAGAAAACCTCCAACGTTAAGTCATATCGGACGATGAATGAAATGATGTTCAAATGAGTACAGGGTACATAGAGCTGAGAGTTACCAGACATCCATCTTTCAGGATAAGAGGAAACCTCCAACGTTAAGTCATATCGGACGATGAATGAAATGATGTTCAAATGAGTAAAGGGACATAGAGCTTAGAGATACCAGACGTTCATCTTTCAGGATAAGAGAAAACCTCCAACGTTAAGTCATATCGGACGATGAATGAAATGATGTTCCATTGAGTACAGGGTACATAGAGCTTAGAGTTACCAGACATTCATCTTTCAGGATAAGAGAAAACCTCCAACGTTAAGTCATATCGGACAATGAATGAAATGATGTTCAAATGAGTACAGGGTACATAGGGCTTAGAGTTACCAGACATTCATCTTTCAGGATAAGAGAAAACCTTCAACGTTAAATCATATCGGACGTGAATGAAATGATGTTCAATTGAGTGCAGGGTACATAGAGCTTAGAGTTACCAGACATTCGTCTTTCAGGATAAGAGAAAACCTCGAACGTTAAGTCATATCGGACGATAAATGAAATGATGTTCAAATGAGTGCAGTGTACATAGAGCTTAGAGTTACCAGACATTCATCTTTCAGGATAAGAGAAAACCTCCAACGTTAAGTCATATTGGACGATGAATGAAATGATGTTCAAATGAGTACAGGGTACATAGAGCTTAGAGTTACCGGACATTCATCTTTCAGGATAAGAGAAGACCTCGAACGTTAAGTCATATCGGACGATAAATGAAATGATGTTCAAATGAGTACAGGGTACATAGAGCTTAGAGTTACCAGCCATTCATCTTTCAGGATAAGAGAAAACCTCCAACGTTAAGTCATATCGGACGATGAATGAAATGATGTTCAAATGAGTACAGGGTACATAGAGCTTAGAGTTACCGGACATTCATCTTTCAGGATAAGAGAAAACCTCGAACGTTAAGTCATATCGGACGATAAATGAAATGATGTTCAAATGAGTACAGGGTACATAGAGCTTAGAGTTACCAGCCATTCATCTTTCAGGATAAGAGAAAACCTCCAACGTTAAGTCATATCGGACGATGAATGAAATGATGTTCAAATGAATACAGGGTACATAGAGCTTAGAGTTACCGGACATTCATCTTTCAGGATAAGAGAAAACCTCGAACGTTAAGTCATATCGGACGATAAATGAAATCATGTTCAAATGAGTACAGGGTACATAGAGCCTAGAGTTACCAGACATTCGTCTTTCAGGATAAGAGAAAACCTCGATCGTTAAGTCATATCGGACGATAAATGAAATGAAGTTCAAATGAGTACAGGGTACATAGAGCTCAGAGTTACTAGATATTCATCTTTCAGGATAAGAGAAAACGTCCAACGTTAAGTCATATTGTACGATGAATGAAATGATGTTCAAATGAGTACAGGGTACATAGAGCTTAGAGTTACCAGACATTCATCTTTCAGGATAAGAGAAAACCTCGAACGTTAAGTCATATCGGACGATAAATGAAATGATGTTCAAATGAGTACAGGGTACATAGAGCTTAGAGTTACCAGCCATTCATCTTTCAGGATAAGAGAAAACCTCCAACGTTAAGTCATATCGGACGATGAATGAAATGAAGTTCAAATGAGTACAGGGTACATAGAGCTCAGAGTTACCAGACATTCATCTTTCAGGATAAGAGAAAACCTCCAACGTTAAGTCATATCGGACGATAAATGAAATGAAGTTCAAATGAGTACAGGGTGCATAGAGCTTAGAGTTCCTAGATATTCATCTTTCAGGATAAGGGAACACGTCGTAGTAAACCGTATCACTGTGACCGAGATTTAAACTCGGGACCTCTTTAACGTGAGGCAGTGTCCGGCTGCATCATAAACATGAGTATCAGAATACAAAAAGTCGATTACACACCAAATTTTTATTTAGGTTAAGCGTTTTTCTTGATGGGGGCACGGAAATAATAATTCCTTTATCTCCAAAACTAATCTACGTGGATATTTTCCACCAATTTTGTTGTTCTAAAACAAATGCTCATAAATTATGATATTAAGATAATTGAATAACAATTGAAGTGTATATTTTTATTAAAATACCATAGATGTTATATATAGCGTAAACGAAACGTATATTTGAAATCATTTTCGTGTGGATCCAATTGAAGGGCATAATTTATGTAAAAGAAGGAATATATTATGTCTTAACCACTTTCGAAAATATATTTTTGTTTATTGGTTTAAAATTTAAAATATATTATGCGTGATAAATATAACCACATTTTCTTTTTTCTTCAAAACACGTTTATTCATTTATTAAATCTACTCGTAGCCTACAAGGTAATTCCCCTTCGGATATTAGACACTTGTGTCAGCGGTTTTTCCAATCTTTGGAGCTCTTCTGGAACTGGCTGTGTTCAGCTTCTTCAGCGGTTCTGTTTTTTCTCATCAATGGAAGCAAAAATGAGTTCCTTTCACAGTTTTGTTGGGCATCGGAAATAGAAGTCACAGGGGGCCATGTCCAGCGACGACGGTGGCTGAGGCAGCAAAACTGTTACATTTTTCAACAAAAAATGGCAAATAAGCATTGAGGTGTGATCCAGTACCATTTGTATTGGCTCAAAATTTGAAAAAAAGTCAAAAGTTTGTAAGAAATGTTTGTTTTTTAAACATATTTTATAAACATTGAATGGTTCTAAAACGTATTTAATTCTTATTGCGGCTTCTGTCAGCTATATAATTGTCAGTCCATGACAGTGGATTAGGTAAAAGCCGTATGATTTGAAGTTACAAAGAAATTGTTTGAAATAACAGTTGAAGCACAGCCTTTTCCTTATACAGGCCTACTATATAGTACTCCCCATCCCGCTATATATAATGTAAGTGAAGTGCAGTATTACTGTGGGCCATGCCTAGTTTTCTTTTTCTGTGCAGCGCTTATAAATTTGCAGTTTTAAGTAGTGCTAATTAAGATATGCATGTACTACCTCGAAAGGATAGTACATGTCCTTAATTTTATGTAGTGTATATGATTATCTGTGTAAATATACGTAAATTTTTGTTAGAAGGCGATTTGAAACGATTTCTGTCTTTATATGTATTGGAACAAGGAATAAATATTGAGAATTACGAAAATGTGATACTCTATTTTTTGAACAGTTGAATCTTACAAAGCTCTGCTGCGGCTTACGCCACTGAGGGATCGTAAAATTTATTTCAAGAAATATTTGAATATAGATAATTAGTAAAGGATTGTGGATTGGCTGTATGAGATTTTAGTAAAAGGGAAAACTTGACAAGTAAAATGTTTGCGTCAGAACCCTATACGTTGGAAGAACTAGAACAAAATTTCAGAAGAGACATGCACTTAATTTGGAACTCTGGGTGTAAATGCAAATGTTTTGAGATGCCAGAAATGTGGGCTTATTATCTTTGGTGGTGGTTGCTTGTCTGCCTCGCATTCAAGATGCCCCAAGTTCAAATCTCGGTCAGACTGATAAGGTTCTCTTCCCCCGGATATGTTCCCTTATTCTGAAAGATGAGTATGGAATAACTTGACTCATTTAAGTATCATTTTACCCATTTCATTCATCGTCCTATATGACTCGCCACGAGTTCTTTTCAAATCATCAATAAAATCTCTTGTCTTAAATTGATGACACAATTTATGTCGGGAATTCGGAACTCAGATGTGGTGTTTGCCAAGACAATTTCATGAATAAAACGAAGTGGTTAGAATAAAATCATAAAATATTTAGGTATAATTGTTTGCAACTTTTTTTTTTTTTTTAATTTTACGTCCTCCAATGTTAAGTTATATCGGACGATGAATGGAATGGGAGGAATTATGCTCAAATGAGCCCAGGGCCCATAGAGCTTAGAGTTACCCGAGATTCGTCTTCAGGATAAGGGAAAACCCCGGAAAAACCTTATCCAGGTAACTCACCCTGACCGAGATTCGAACTCGGGACCTCTTGAACGTGAGGCAGACACTCTACCACCACACTATCAACTCGGGCTTGCAATGTAAGTGGAGTTGTTTTGGTAAACAACTTAAAATTATATGATTACGTTTCGCTACTGTTTTATCTTCCACTAAGAATGCTTCGTTTACAGAGAAAGTGTATTAAATGTTAACATGTTGCTTTTATTATGGACTTTATTTGAAAATACAGTTATTAAATGTTAAATTTGAGGCAATTTGTCGGTTATTTCATGTCCTTCGTCTTAAAGGCATCTGCATCAACCCTTCTTTTTTCTGGTAATTTTTGAGCAGGTTTCTTTTAGCATTATTTGCTGCTCTCGTCCCTTGAAACTCCGGGCTTCGTAGGGATTGCATTTTATGCTATTTTAGAATAAAAAGAAGCGATTTTACACAAAAATAAAGTTTTCATAAGATGTTTATATGTATCTGCAGTGTAAGTGGCGTTGTTTTGAAAACAAGTTAGAATCGTAGATTCCGTTTCCCTATTGTTTTATTTAAATTAACGTTCTCTGACATTAAATCATATCGGCGATGAATGGAATGATACTTTTTCAGTCTTGAACGTGAGGCAGACACGCTACCATAAACTTATTGAGTGATAAACTTATTGAGTAGAATCATAGCCTTGAAACAGGAAGCTGTTGTGAGGATGTTCTTGCTGTTTTGGCCGAGGCAGTTGCACAATGTTAGTGCCCAGTGCATAATGGAGAATTTGAGAAATCTCCTAAAAAGGCCGCAGTGCTCGTTAAAGCGTTATGGAACATAAATGCCTGAGTATGAGTAAATTCGCTCAAGTCCATCAAATGGTTGATAATTTTCAATAGCTCCGTGGTGCATTGCTAGGCAAGTCACGAACCAGCGGGTCAGGCCAGACGATACCGACATGCAATTTCTGCTTCATAAATTTCGATGGTTACTCCGAGATAGTGATCGGCCTACCTTAATTTTAATTCACTGTTTCGTAACATGCTTGAAAACTTTGTTATGTTTCCTCAAACAGAAGTTGTCTGTTAATTGCGGTAGCGTTTACAATTGGAAATTGGAGCTCACGCAGGCTTGCCAACATTATGGCTACCGATTGTATCTTAACATGTCCATCACGACTGTAATGTACTTAGTTGCAATTTTGCGGCTTTGCCCTAGGGCGAAAGTTGGCCAAAAATATCATTTATCTTTTGTTTAGCCTTAGTTAATCTATTGTTGCTTTAATTTTATATATGTATTGTGTCAAACACGAGGAAAGTTTGCTTCGAACTGCTTCATTTGTCAGTAAATTGTTAGCACAATGTTGTACTGGCACAATCAACCTTTCTTTTATACAAATGCAGAACTTCGACACGCTAACCCATTAACTCCCAGCGGTCTATTTATAGACCGATACGTATATTATTCATTTACTTATTTTACATGAATTCTTGAGAGGGTTTTTAACCGTGTACGAGGGGGTGTAGTAAAGTTTTAAATATCACCCTTTAAAAAATGTGATAGAGAGTTTGTGTTGATATGTGTTTGTTAGTACTTCTCTACGTAGTCTTTACACATTTTCCCCAGCGTTTCTTGACCTTCCGAATACCTTGATTGTAGAATTCTGCAGAATTCGCTTTAAACCACTCTTCCACTTCATTTGTGTTGTCAAATTGGCGCCCACGCAACGCATTCTTCATTTTTGGTAACAAGAAAAGGTCACTTACTGTGAGATCGGGCGAATACGGCGATTGTTTTAAGGTCTCAAAGGCACATTCTCTTGTTTTGTCAACTGTAACTTGAGATGGATGAGCTGGTACATTGTCAGACAAAAGACGAACAACTTTGGAGAACATACCACGTCGTTTCTTAATCAGAGCCGCTCGTAACTTGTCCAGAAGATTGCAGTAGTATCTGTCAGTGATGGTTTGACCCTTGGCAAGATAATCTCTAAGGATGACTCCATCACAGTTCCAGAAAACTGAAAGCATGACCTCCCCAGCTGACTTTTGCACCTTTGCCTTTTTGGGAGGAGCGGAATCGACATGTTTCCATTCCATGCTCATGGTTTTTGTCTCTGGGTCATACTGATGTATCCAGGATTCACCCATGGTTACTAGATGATAAAAAAAAATAATCTTCATCCTGTTCCAACAGCATCAACATCTGTCTTGAAAGTCACGTTGTGTTTGCTTTTGTAAAGGGGTTAGCAAACGTGCACACACCTTAGACATGTACAGTTCGTCCACACACTACCATAACTAAGATGTGTCTCATTCATGATGCTCGTCTGTCTTCCAGTATTAAACACTCCACTTTCTTCACTGTGACAGCTGACGGTCTACCAGCTCTTGGCTCATCTGTCAGGGACATGTGACCAGTTTGAAAATTCCTTATCCACCTCACAATAGTGTCATACGATGGGCAATCATTTCCATAAACAGCCGTCATCTCATCTTGGATTTTCCGGGCAGTTTTGCCCTTCAAATGCAGGAACCTCATCACACTACGAGCCTCAATTTTTTATATCTTACACTTCAGTCACTTCTGGCACTCACTGTAAAAAAACAAAAGTACTCAAATAACTGAAACTACCAACACTGAAAAATGTTCGTCACTCTAGCTTAAAAACTACCGGGTGATAATTAAAACTTTACGATACCCCCCCCCCACATCATCCTGAAGCTATCTAATTATGTGAACGCATTATCTTATTTTAAACTTGTGCATATGCTGTAGTTTATTTATTTGCACTTGTAAGGTGCTAACGACAGCAATGTGTGTGATATATTATTGCATTTTCCTTGTTACATTCCCCTCTCAGATTTCTGTAAATGCCATAAACTGTTGATAAGGGTACAACAATAACGGTAAGTTACTTATTCCAAAAATATTCGAGCATCACACACATGTTTTCAAGGAGTAGAGAAAGATACATAAAGGGTCATGTGTGATTTCTTGGTCTTCCGAAATTTGTTGGATACAAGCTGTATGCATTGGTCCAGCCCTTAGTAATGTAACGTCACTAATTGCTGAGTAGAGTCGTTGCCTAGCCACTGTGGGCAACAAAGTACAAGCTAAGATTAATGCGCATTATCCTGTCGTACGCACGTTCACCATTAACTAAGAAAGAACTTAATCCTGACGAAGTGGCTGTGATATGAAAATAAACACCGTAAATATACCCGAGTTGGAAGAGGTTCAAGAAACAAAGTCGCTAAGTTGGCAGCATTGGTCACGATCCCCAGAGAAAGTTTCATCTCGGAATACTCAGTGTTGAGGATAAAATCCTGATCCCACCCCAATTATCGACCCGTGATTCCCACGGGGAGCATTCAGTTTATGCCACACGAATTCCCTCTCAGAAATCACGCGATTCCCTTGCTCTTTTCTTTTGTCTTGGCGAAAATATCTTGTGATTTCCATTAAACTCTAGTTTCGAGATAAACATAGTCTGGTTAGAAATATTGTCCTTCGGGGAGCTACTCTCTGACTAACTACTTTCTCTAATTAGTCTTCCGTCTAAAAAATCGATATGTAAAGCTCACCTGAAATAAATGTTTTAAGATCCTCTGATTTCAGAAGAAGCCGTTTGTCTTTCTCTTTTGCATTTGGTAATTAGGGAATGTAGCGCTTTCCACCGAACATTTGAATAACGGAATCTCACCGCAAAATGTTTTCATCCTTTGCATAAACAATTACAAAAAAATGTCTGTGCATATGAACAGAATAAAATAGGTACAGTCGTTATTTTGTTTTTAAATTAAGTAAAACTGTTCCTTAATAGAATGGTGCATTTTGTTATAATTTTAGTTTAGGTGTACAATACCCATATATTTACAAATCTAAATTAATTCACTTATGCTAGGCTAAAAATTAAGAATAATCCTGTTGGATTATTGTTGGGGTTCTTGAAACATCTTAACATTTTCAAAATGTTTCACGGGATACAGTGTGAAATTTGTTATGTATATTCTCAAACCGCAAGCAATGAAATATGTTCTAAAAGTTTATGTTTCTTTTTTACTGTCTTTGTCTTTTTTATTTTTTAAAGCTATACAACAGTTTAAAAGTTCTGTTCTTTGGAATGAAAACAAGTATAACAAACTCGTTAATAAAAGCTAGTGAATTTCGTTGTTCGTCTGTTAACAGTTACTCATCAAGGTATCAGCCATTTTGGACGCTCAGTTGTTAATGTAACAGTCGTTTGAGTGAGTTGATGTGAGTGTTTTTATGAAAAAGGACAAAATCGAGTATCGAGCTCTCATTAAATATTTGTTTTTGAAAGACAATACGCCTACGCAAATAACATACGAGTTGGATTCTGTGTATGGGGATTCTGCACCATCATTTATCACAGTAAAATTTGGGACAGCTGAATTTAAACGTGGCCGTAAGAGCTTGGGAGACGATGAACGTTCGGAATGTCCAAAAACTGCAACTACCGTCGAAAACATTGCCAAAGTTCACCAAATGGTGCTAGACGACCGCCGAATTAAAGTGAGAGAGATAGCAGAGGCTATGAACATGTCAAAAGAACGTGTTTGTCACATATTAAATCAACATTGAGACATAAGAAAGCTGTCCGTGCGTTGGGTGTCACGTTTGCTCACGTTAGATCTAAAACGTGTTCAAATGAATATTTCCAACGCTCTGTGGGCGCCGTTTAGGCGCAATAAATCCGAGTGTTGGCGCCGATTAATTACTGTAGCTGAAACTTGGATACACCATTTTACGCCTGAAGCAAAATTACAGTCCGAACAGTGGACCGCATAGGGAGAAACTACGCATTATTACTTGACAAGCTGAAAGTAGAACTTGTAAACAAACGGTCACATTTGCTGAAAAAAGCAAATCCTGTTTCACCAAGACATTGCATCGTCTCACACCTCAGCGGTTGCAATGGCGAAAATCCACAAATTACAGTTTGAACTGTTTGACTCATCAGATGTAGCCCCAAGTGACTTCATTTTGTTTCCTCATCTGAAAACAGCGCTCGGAGGACAGAGATTTTCGTCAAATGAAGAGACAATCACCTTCGTGAACAATTATTTTGCAGAGAAAAACGCCGAGTACTATTTGGACGAGTTACAGAGATGGGAGCATCGCTGGGAGAAGTTTGTAGAGTTACAAGGAGACTATGTTGAAAAACGCCGAGTACTATTTGCTCGGGTTACAGAGATGAGAGCATCGCCGAGAGAAGTGCGTAGTTACAAGGAGACTATGTTGAAAAACGCCGAGTATTATTTGGACGGGTTACAGAGATGAGAGCATCGCCGAGAGAAGTGCGTAGTTACAAGGAGACTATGTTGAAAAACGCCGAGTACTATTTGGACGGGTTACAGAGATGGGAGCATCGCTGGGAGAAGTGTGTAGAGTTACAAGGAGACTATGTTGAAAAACGCCGAGTATTATTTGGACGGGTTACAGAGATGGGAGCATCGCTGGGAGAAGTGTGTACAGTTACAAGGAGACTATGTTGGAAAACGCCGAGTACTATTTGGACGGGTTACAGAGATGAGAGCATCGCTGGGAGAAGTGTGTAGAGTTACAAGGAGACTATTATGAAAAACGCCGTGTACTATTTGGACGGGTTACAGAGTTGGGAGCATCGCTGGGAGAAGTGTGTAAGTTACAAGGAGACTATGTTGAAAAACGCCGAGTCCTATTTGGACGGGTTACAGAGATGGGAGCATCGCTGGGAGAAGTGTAGAGTTACAAGGAGACTATGTTGAAAAACGCCGAGTACTATTTGGACGGGTTACAGAGTTGGGAGCATCGCTGGGGGAAGTGTGTAGAGTTACAAGGAGACTATGTTGAAAAACGTCGAGTACTATTTGGACGGGTTACAGAGATGGGAGCATCGCTGGGAGAAGTGTGTAGAGTTACAAGGAGACTATGTTGAAAAACGTCGAGTACTATTTGGACGGGTTACAGAGATGGGAGCATCGCTGGGAGAAGTGTGTAGAGTTACAAGGAGACTATGTTGAAAAACGTCGAGTACTATTTGGACGGGTTACAGAGATGGGAGCATCGCTGGGAGAAGTGTGTAGAGTTACAAGGAGACTATGTTGACTAATAAATGTGAAAGAATGGCTTGTATCTTGATTAGTTCGGAAACTTTTCAGACTACCCTCGTAATATAGGATTAAAAAACCATTTTTATTGCATCCTCTGGAGCATTTGGTATACGATGAAATTAAGCTTTACAACATTGAAAATATATTTTCCGTTAAATTGTCTGGAAACTGAGTATAGTACGATCTGGAAGAAGTACGTTATTTATATTGAGAGCTTCCTAGACTGTAAATTTATAATTCAGAAAACACTCTTACAGATAGGTTGTAATTTTATCTCTGGTCCATAAATAAAGTGGGTACTTTGATTGAAAATGCTGTATTTTCAGCGTTATACGTCTTAGCGGTGGTTATTTTGGACTGAAGCAGAAAAGGTATGTTTTATTTATTTCGCACACAATTCCAGACACGTAAAAGGAGAAGCTCTCTCAGCTCAACACGGGGTTTTTTCCCGCAACATTCAAATGCTGTGCAGCATTCGATTTCCTATAACCCGATATCCACTTCTTCAGTGTGTCCCCATTTCCGTTCTCAAGCATTTTAATAGATTTGCCTGCTGACATAGTGGTGTTGTATCGAGATTTGATCGCAAATAGGTGTTTTGACATTGTGTAAGTAGTCTACAAATGACTTACAAAATACAAGTGTGAGATAATGTTTCTGTAATAGAAAAAACTGAAAGTAATGTACAGAATAAAATATTAGAAGAATACGAGCGAAGCATTTCAGTGATGGCATTTTCAGTAAAACAGACAATAAGAGCGAAAATAATAGTAAACGATCAAATAATGAAGGAATGTAAACTTGTAATTAATTTGTTCAAGATCTTCTGGAGAAATGAGCCAGGTGGGGGGGGGGGGAGATAAGTAATCGACGTTTCGTTAGCGTACATCTGTCCCATCATCAGGGTATTTTAAGAAATGCTATAACCACAAATGCATTACTGGATATAACACAAATATCAACAAAAACAAAACACTATCAAAGTTGTATAAGCGTAAAGTTGTATAAGGTACAGGAATTGTTTCGGATGTTGGAAGGACAGTAAAGCCTCCTTAGTCCGGACGAGTTTTGAAAAACAAAATGTGTGTGCTTAAAGCCACACGACAGAAGTGAAATCGTAAAAACTGTTCATTATAAATTATTCTTAAAAATTATTTTAAAAAATGTAATGTTGACACTCATTGTTGCGCAAAGAGGCCAGTTGTGAGCTAAACATTTGATGTCTTACGCTAAGTGTACTCTGAAACAACTGAATCACGACGGACTTGCGACCGTGCAAAGAAAATTATACATAAAGGATGTATAGAGGAAGTAAAATCAAATCACATAATATACTGTTTTACCTGTATTTTATTTGTATATTAAAATACATGCTATTTCACTATCATTTTTCATATTTTGTTCCTTGCTCATACACATATTTCATTGCATTTTTATTTTTAATAAAAATTCAAGTTCATACATATCTTATAACATAATTATATGATATTCATTTGCTTGTATGCATATTTTTTTAACATTCGGAAGTGTTTGGTTACGTATACATTTTGCACATGTTATTACATATCTGTACATATACTCAGTACTCCATATTTTATTACACGTTCGTACATCTTGTATTACATGTCATATTCATTTCAAATGTTTTGTCACAATTGATACTGATATGATATACATTTTCAATACAATTCAAATGTTTTTATTAGATGTTTTTGTCCGATGTTTTGTCTTAAAATTTTTATTTTCCAAACTAAATAATATATATTTAAATCTTCTTTTCTATAAAAAATCTAATTTATGTATAGAATCTTTTGACCCCTGGGTCGGTTTTTCAGTTTGTGGAAAAACATAACCTATAATTGTAAATGAAAATAAACGCAAAACGTCATTTTAATACGTGATAATTTTATTATTTACGTGTTATTACATTTAATTTATTGATCTTTTACGTATTACTACGTACAATAAAGAGAAATTGTCTATAAAAATAACCAGTTCATCTCTTTCACGAATTCCTAACACTTTTATTTCCAATTAGCACACTCGTTTTATTTTTCGTTATTATGGTTTTAATTATTCAAATACAGAACTTCGGCAATATTATCTGTTCCTTTTGACTATTGTTATTGTTTACAGTGGAATTTCACATGTTGTCGACTTGTTAAATGATGGAAGGTTATCTGACCGGATCGGTTACCGACACTTGACAGACGTTTGTAAGAACAGCACTAAGACAATTATTTTTTTTTAATGAAACTCCTGTAGGGTCTCTGAATTTTTCATAGTATTTGAAATAGGTTAAAACATACCTGAATGCGTGTTGTTGATACCCTGTTAAGTGCGACAGAAAATCTACGTGTATAGCGGTATGGACATAACGAATGAGTGTATGAGGGGGGGGGGGATATTTCGGATTGAGCCGACTCGAACCGACTTCACCTGAATGAACGTCACATATTCCAGCGTGATGGCTCAGTTTAATTCACTACCCACAAAAAGTGGTAAACGCGCCTAAAGAAGTTTTCGCTTGAAAAATGCATTTATTTTGAATGGATGCATTTCACAGATACACGCACGCACGCGCGCGCGCACACACACACACACACACACACACACACACACACACACACACACACACACACAAAACTCTTTCCGCAAATGTTCTTTATTATTTTGTTTGTTTCTGTATTCAAAAAAGTACCAAAACATCTTTTCTGGCGAAATTTCAGTATCACATTTTTCTATGAAAAAATGAAAGCGCATTTCCTGCCGTTCTTTTCTTCTGAGAAGTGCTCCACAATTGAGCTAACATCAAGTTTTAACGTTTTTATTGCAAATCCCACAAACATGTGATACTTTTCCGATCATGAAAAATGCAAATTCCAGGAGTACAAGTCTTGTGGAACATTTAGGCATCCTTAAACACGAGAGAAATCACTGTAATATAACCAATTACTGATAGTTTGGAAATCACGCTGTAATAAGATGCACTTTGGTTAATGTTGTACGGGAAGATTGGGACGAGCTTCAGAAGCCTACATCATGTGCGATGTTCCATTACTGGCGTAACCAGATTCATTCTGTAGCTTGATGAATTTATGCATGAGTGGGAACCTCAGCACTCGACCTTTCATAAGCACCCTTAGTCGGTCTGGCGGCTCCACTTGTATGTCGAATTACATACAGCACCGCACTTCCTTTACCCTGTTTACGACTTCCTCCCGAAACTGGCTCACACCAACGTCACTTATTTGGTCTCTCATCTTCATGTTAATCCAAAATGACATTTACCATTTCGTTATAGTTATAACAAGGCACAGTGGAACTAATCCGACAGTCAGATGTCTCAATCGGTGTGTGTTGCCTTGGTAATTCAGTGCACCTTGCATGACAATGGGAAGAATTAAACAAAACTATAGTCAATTATGAGTCTAAACAATGTATACGAATTCAGACCGATAAAGAACAGTACCCTTGAAATACTAAACCCCCAAGAAATTGAGAATTATGCAGTTTAAGGAGATCCAGATTTCTACAGAATAAAAACGACTTCACAATTTTATTGGTCAAGGAGTAATTTTATGTTAATAGAGCAGTTTAAATGGTAAAACAAGTTTTGTCTAAGGGGAGTTCGTCCTGCGTCGTGACGCTCTAGGCAGGAGTGTGGAGTTATGGTTCCAGACCACGGAAGACACCCGGGTGCGGATTTGAAAGACCGATGTTGCACTTCCAGATTAGTGAATAAATTTAGGAGCTTCGATAGGTAGCGATCTCGGGTAGCATTTCATCTGCGTCACATCAGCATCTCGTATCACTTGTTTTTGTGTGTTTTTACGTTTTTACGTCCTCCAACGTTAAGTCATACCGGACGGTGAATGAATTGGGTGAAATGATGCTCAAATGAGTCCAGGGTCCGTGGAACTTAGAGTTACCCGACATTCGTCTTGAAGGATAAGGGAAAACGCCGGAGAAAAGCCTTATCCAAGTAACTCACCCTGACCGAGATTCGAACTTGGGACCTCTTGAACGTGACGCAGACATGCTACCATCTACGCTACCGAGGCGGGCTCGAGTCACTTCTGTGGGTGTATTGCTGCCGACGAGGCTCTGGTTCGACCCTAACTGTGGAAGTGGAGGGGGGTTTTTGGGGGTAGAATTCTTTTTGTAAATCTTAAATACCATATTTTAGTCTGCAAATATTTCTGCCTCTCCCGTCCTTCCCCAAGAAACCTCAGGATGTAGATTTTGCACATCTCTGTATAAAGTTTTTAGTGGAATGCAGTTGTTTGCTTTATTTCCAATGATTAAACCGTAAAAAAGGAGAAGTTGTATATCAAACTTTCTCCCAAGGATGCAGACTGAAGATTCCCAATAATATCTCGCAACCCAGAACTACCTTATACACGTAACAAAATTGTTTTATTTCCCCAAAAATATCTGTAACGATCTGCATTAGAGTGGGTTTTATTTATTCAATTTCTTGTATGACCAGTGTCTTCAATTTTCTAAGAATAGTCGAAGTAGGTTTCTTAATTCTGAATGAATTTTGCTTTATAATTGGCATAACATATTTTCTAGTTTGGTCAACATTCAGTTGTTTCTTCCATTGTATAGAAAGACTATGCACTTTTAAGGCAGCATATGATGTACAGTTGTTAAACATTTGATTATCACTATTCCCCTTGTTTGAGACCTTCTCGAGAAACAATCCATGTGTAAAGACGATTAGAAATGGATATTGCGGGAGCGTACATATCTCCTATTATCAGGATATTTTAATAAATTTTATAACCACAAATGACACTCTGGATATAACACAAATATCAAAGACAAAACACTATCAGCAGTCGTATTACTAAACAAAAGACTGTTTTCAGCAAATTAAATGTCTTATATGTATAACGAAATATGTAGTGTACATCTCTACAGTTTCCTCTCGAATAAAATGACGAATAGTTGCATAGTTTTTACGCTAACTAAAATGATAGAGTAGAGAATGTAAATATATGATTTTTAATGGGGACGAAAAGCATTGTGTTGGTGTATCAGTTTGGCGCATGTGCCTAAGCGTCTCAAGTCCTGGCTTACAGTTAACCGTAATCTCGTGAGGTAATCCTCTTTACGTGGTCGATGTAGCGAGGTTAAGTTAATACCGTGTTTAGTTGGCTTTATTTTCTACTGCACCCTCTCCCGGTTGTAAGCTTGCATGACGTGACGGTTCTACCCCAGGGAATCCTCACATACCACATGGCATTGCCGTCGGGGTCGAGGGGGAAAAAAAGTATTCCTCCTTGCTTCGGCATCTCAACCCAGTATAATTAATTAACGAGGGCACAGCAGCTGATGGATGGCTGGTAAAAACCAGAAGCGGCACCTGAAAATACTTCCTCTGTCGTGATTCTGTAGCAGTGTGCCCACTGATGATAACTGGATTCATTCTCTATCTTACATAGCTAAGCTATCTGTCTACTTATATTAGTCACTCCGAGGTATTATGCTTGTTAAAGTCGGTTTTGGTTTTAAGTCCCAAAAATTTTACAAGAAGGATCAAATGACAGTTTTACCCATTTAGATATCCAAACATGGCTCTCAAATTGTAATACCTAAGTTTGTACATTACTGTGTGAAACATTTTATCATTTCAAGATATTCTGGAGAAACAAGTCAGGTAAAAAGGCAATTGGAAATCGACGTTTTGTGAGCGTACATCTCTCCCATCATGATATTTATAACAAATGTTATAAACAGTAAATAGATATAACACCAAAAAATCCACAAAGACAAAATACTACCGATATTCGCAACACCGAACAAAACACTGCAGTAAATCAAATCCAGGTAATTTAAGGAGGCTTTGGCCAGTTCCTCCGAGAGGAAAATATTCTATAGTGCTGAGGCTATATATCGCCGAGCGATTGGTAGTGACTGATTTAATGAGTTTTTGATGTTGGAACTTAAGTGCCGGTTTTGTGTTCAGCGTGCAGTAGGAGAGAAATCCTGCGTTCGACACTCCCGAGTGAAGCGGATTAATAACAAGTCAAAATTGGAAAATATGTATTATAAGGTCTCTTATTTTCTCTAGTACTTGTAATATGTGCAAGTATATTATTCCTCTTAAAAGTTTGATAGCAAACAGAATAAGCAGTTTTAGGGAAAAAACGTAAATGTATTTCTGAACAGTATAACTCCAAAACTAAAAGTTGCATAATAGTTCATTGTCTTTCAAGAAGGCAATGCCAAGATATTGAAGAATCTAACCAACGCCAAAATAATTTTGCATGGCAAAGTTTTCGTTACGTATAATTTCTCATAAAATAGTTCCGATTATTTATATTAAATACTATTTGTAAAATAAAAAATGACTATATATATATCTTGAGTTCTCTACGAATAACGTATGAAATGTTCGAGATCTCGGGAAAGAAGCCAGATGCAAAGACGATGAAGTAGTTAGGTTTCTTTGGCCAACTTTAACTCCAATACTCAGACCATAATACGAGAATCGATTGTAGGAAAAATGGCGGCGCTCGTGGCCCAATTTGTTATGTTGTGCTTATATCTACAGAGTAAAGTGTGTGTTTGTTTACTTTGATTGTGTGTTTGAAGAATTAATGTAATTCATATTACAGTGGCAATTAGAGACTAACGAGTTAGTTTATAGTTAAGTATTTAACATAAAGTGATAACGTTTACCTAAATATATACAGTGAAGTATTGTCGAAATGCATCGTTGTTGTGTTCCCAGCTGCAATCTAACTATGGTAGTGTACCTCACACGACATTTAAATTTGCGAAGGAAAAATCGTAATGGGATAAGTGGACCAGGATCATACATCGTAAAGATTTTAAAGTAAATGACAAAACTGTAGTTTGTATTCATCATTTTGAACAGTGCTTTGAGGTTAAGGAAGACATATTTCCTGTAAATGATGGTGAACCAATTCGTGCCCTTCGAAAAGTACAAAAATTAATAGATGATGCCTACCCCACGATTTTTAAGAATCAGCCATCCTATCACACATTAAAGCTCAACCAGAAAATACAAAATCCTGAAGAATGCATCCAAGACATTTTACAGAGAGTGAAGATAATTTTAATATTTGGTGTGCACAAGATGTTATCGACAGTTTTGAGTCCTTAAAAACAGAAGTGGTGAGGAGATTTTGACCCATTGATAGGCATTATTAAAGACGATTAGTTACGTTCTTTTCAATAACATTTCAAGATCCCAGCTTCACTGATGTTCCTTCACTTAATAAGTTTCAAAGTATTTCATAACCTAGATGGAATATTATGAGCCTATCAGTGGAAAATTTTAAATGGATCTTGCAGTGTGAGGGAACTTGACACCTTCAAACGTGACAATTGGAGTAAACTGGACAATCTGGTGAGTTCTCTTAAATATTGTAGTATATGCAGTATGTCCTTGCCAGAAAAGGTTACTATGTAAACAATATAAAAGAAACTTTAGTACTTGCTACAGACGATAGGATGATACAGTCCAATAAGATAAAGTTTGCTGTGTTTAATGCTTATGAGTTGTCATGCCTTATAAATTAAATTTTGATTGGAAGTATAAGGTGGAAAATGCATAGCACTGGTCGTGCTACTATATAATGTGATAAGCTCTTAGGATTTGTCATGATGCTCTTTATTTATGTTATTACACGTTTTAGTTGAAAGTATAAAGTGATAAATGCTTAGGAGTTACCTCGCTGCTCCGTTAATATGGATTATATTATGTCCATTGTGTATAGTTTCCTATTTTGCGTAACCAGAGTCGCTGGGCTTCGACGGGCGCCATCTTGGAATCTGTATTATGGTCTGAGTATTGGAGTTGGTGTTGCTTTGGCCCAATTAATTTTCTATACTCACGCCATCTCCTGACCTGGCATTTAATTTACTGAAAATAGTCTTTTGTTCAGTAATGCAAGTATTGATAGTATTTTGTCTTTGTTTATATTTCTGTTATATCCAGCTATACATTTTGTGGTTATAACATTTATTAAAATATCCTGACTATAGGAGAGATGTACGCTGCCGGAACTTCGATTTAAAATCGTCTTTTCACGTGGCTTGTTTCCGGAGAAGATCTGCAATATACTCGTCACCAGGAAAGCAACAGGTCTTATTTTGTATGAAATATTGTTTATTTGCAATGCGTTTGGAATAATTTAAGTTAATATTTCAAAAACGTGTGTGGTGTGTGTGTGTGTGATATTTTAGGTCTGTAAACATTGAAGAGCCCAGTTCTTTCTGACTCACAGCACCTCTAAAGCATCTTCTAATATTTCATCGATTCCTCAAAGATTAAAAAGTATTTACTGAATCCTACCATCCATTTCTAACAGGTATGATGTTATTGGTTATTTTTTGTCATTGCGTTTGTCATTTTTCATAATGCTACTATCATTCAGTTGTTTCTGGGGATGTTATGGAAAGACAATGGGATTTCAAAGAGAGCATATGGAAATCCGCCTTTTAAACGTTTTATAATCGTGTAACTTCCTTATCATGAAGTACAGAATATTTTGTGGCGGAAGCTAAAAAATGAACAGATAATGTTGAAAACATAAAAATTAGTTCATTTGCTGAAGTTATTTATCATTGTGATCCACGTGGACACCTTGGGGCACATAATGTGGAAGATCAAAGGTTTACTGGTTGCTTTGGTAAAGATAACGTTGTGTAAACATGCACTTTTGAAAACAAAACAACAACGCCACATTGTTTGCTCATCTGGTGCAGTACAAGCCTAAAGAAACATGTTTTATTATCAGGAATATTGTGTACTCCAACGAACTGTTTGTAAATGACAAAAGTGGAGTTGACCCGCGGCATCAAACAAAACAAAACTAACATTTAATGAGCAGACTTGCTAATGATATGCCCTAGCGTAACATTTTGCGGATTACGTACAACTTTGGTTTTGAACACAGTGTTAATTGAGAGCTTCTGAATTAGAAATGTTTAACTGAACGTGGCGTGGCATGACGAAGTTCCACGTTGATATATTCAGCTAGTTTAATTATTTATTTACTCTGGTCATGAAGCATGATCTTGCATTCTGTCAGGCAACACAATACATCATAAAATGTAACTGTACAAGTATCTAACAAAGATATTAAGGCCTATACCTAATTAAAATGATAAGAAGAACAGAAAACAAGACGTTTGAAGTCCATTTTGAGGTTAGGTTTTTCGTAGTCTTTATTTTTTTAATGTTTACTCTCGTTACATGATACCATATCTCCAAAACAAACAAAATGTCGGTTATGTTCAGTGTCTTCTAACGATAAAAATATTAAAAAATATCGCTGTATTGCAATCCATCTTTTACTGGAGGAAAAAGGTTTAAAAATTTTATTTTTTAAAAAGTGGCTCTATTGTGATTAGAATCGCATGTTTAGATATTTTCGTAAAAAAAAAAAATGAAAACTATATGTTCAGTTGTTTTGTCGTCTACATTCTGCATGACTTTTGCATAACTGGTACACTGTGAAAGTTACACAAGTAATACCACGGAATAACACAAAATCTCGGCAATAAATGATTCCAAAAATGAGTACAAATTGTATTCATAACATTTTCATTTTTGCGTACTAAGATTTTTCTCTTATTGTGTGGGTGTCACACTTTTTTTTTCTAAATGTGCTTAAATATTCCTGAGGCCTCAAACCACATATTTCTAATTTAATGACCAACAGGAGGAAAACTCTAAGCTCTATGTACCCGGTACTCATTTGAACATCATTTCATTCATTGTCCGATATGACTTAATGTTGGAGGTTTTCTCTTAATCTGAAAGATGAATGTCTTTGTAACTCTAAGCTCTATGTACCCTGTACTCATTTGAACATCATTTCATTCATTGTCCGATATGACTTAACGTTGGAGGTTTTCCCTTATCCTGAAAGATGAATGTCTGGTAACTCTAAGCTCTATGTACCCTGTACTCATTTGATCATCACTTCATTCATTGTCATATATGACTTAACGTTGGAGGTTTTCTCTTATCCTCAAAGATGAATGTCTGATAACTCTAAGCTCTATGTATCCTGTACTCATTTGAACATCATTTCATTCATCGTCCGATATGACTTAACGTGGAAGGTTTTCTCTTATCCTGAAAGATGAATGTCTGGTAACTCTAAGCTCTATGTACCCTGTACTCATTTGAACATCATTTCATTCATCGTCCGATATGACTTAACGTTGGAGGTTTTCTCTTATCCTGAAAGATGAATGTTTGGTAACTCTTAGATCTATGTACCCTGTACTCATTTGTACATCATTTCATTCATCGTCCGATATGACTTAGCGTTGGAGGTTTTCTCTTATCCTGAAAGATGAATGTTTGGTAACTCTAAGCTCTATGTGTCCTGTACTCATTTGAACATCATTTCATTCATCGTCCGATATGACTTAACGTTGGAGGTTTTCTCTTATCCTGAAAGATGAATGTCTGGTAACTCTAAGCTGTATGTACCCTGTACTCATTTGAACATCATTTCGTTCATCGTCCGATATGACTTAACGTTGGAGGTTTTCTCTTATCCTGAAAGATGAATGTTTGGTAACTCTAAGCTCTATGTGTCCTGTACTCATTTGAACATCATTTCATTCATCGTCCGATATGACTTAACGTGGAAGGTTTTCTCTTATCCTGAAAGATGAATGTCTGGTAACTCTAAGCTCTATGTACCCTGTACTCATTTGAACATCATTTCATTCATCGTCCGATATGACTTAACGTTGGAGGTTTTCTCTTATCCTGAAAGATGAATGTTTGGTAACTCTTAGATCTATGTACCCTGTACTCATTTGTACATCATTTCATTCATCGTCCGATATGACTTAACATTGGAGGTTTTCTCTTATCCTGAAAGATGAATGTTTGGTAACTCTAAGCTCTATGTGTCCTGTACTCATTTGAACATCATTTCATTCATCGTCCGATATGACTTAACGTTGGAGGTTTTCTCTTATCCTGAAAGATGAATGTTTGGTAACTCTAAGCTGTATGTACCCTGTACTCATTTGAACATCATTTCGTTCATCGTCCGATATGACTTAACGTTGGAGGTTTTCTCTTATCCTGAAAGATGAATGTTTGGTAACTCTAAGCTCTATGTGTCCTGTACTCATTTGAACATCATTTCATTCATCGTCCGATATGACTTAACGTTGGAGGTTTTCTCTTATCCTGAAAGATGAATGTTTGGTAACTCTAAGCTGTATGTACCCTGTACTCATTTGAACATCATTTCATTCATCATCCGATATGACTTAACGTTGGAGGTTTTCTCTTATCCTGAAAGATGAATGTCTGGTAACTCTAAGCTCTATGTACCCTGAACTCATTTGAACATCATTTCATTCATCGTCTGATATGATTTAACGTTGGAGATTTTCTCTTATCCGGAAAGATAAATGTCTGGTAACTCTAAGCTCTATGTACCCTGTACTCATTTGAATATCATTTCATTCATCGTCCGATATGACTTAACGTTGGAGGTTTTCTCTTATCCTGAAAGATGAATGTCAGGTAACTCTAAGCTCTATGTACCCTGTACTCATTTGAATATCATTTCATTCATCGTCCGATATGACTTAAAGTTAGAAGACGTTTAAAATGTGTCCTGTATTTCTAAGTACTTAAGTAGTAGAGAAATTAAGTGCCTTAAATGCCCTGAAAGGTATTAGTAGTTGTATAATGCATGTGCTAATTAAGCAATGTATATTCAACAGCAAACTAGTGTACTTTATTGCGTAATAATGGATTACATAATTAAGTGTTGTGTTTGCGATATTTTGTTGTGATGATACACAAAGCTGCATTTGCATACATGCAGTGCAAAGTTTATGAAAGTATCATAGGCGACGTTGCCCGTGACTTGACGAGTTATATCTGCAACTTTTGGGTACTCCAGAAATGGTTGTTTGATTTTATTTCATTAGTGCCATGTAGGAATAAATATCGTTGTAGTTATATACAAATATAATTGCATTATTTGTTGGATACAGTGGAGTACAGTCAACTTTAAGCGAGCGTCAGTTGTTTTAAAAGCATGTCGCTGTGCGATTGTTTAGAGATTTCGTTCTCTTTTATATACAAATATAACAATTTGTAACTTAAAACTTCACTTATCTTATAAGAAATGATGATAATTCTTATAAATTCTACAGGATCGCGATTTTATGTATATCAACTGGAAAAACAAAGCTGTCGCCATAGTCACTAAACATTAGACGTTGATATGTTCTTGTTAGTACTACCAAAATCTAAAAATAAAACAAATTTAAAAACAATCCACTGCCGGTGTTTCAAAATTCATTACGCGATGTTTTTTTTTAATATAAATGTCTTTTGCCAAACCATTAAATTTATCGGGCCATTTAATTGTTTTAATAATCTAACTTCTGGATTTATTTCATGGTAAAATGACCAAAAATGATCTGCTATGGCCGATTTATCAGTTTATTTATACCTAATGTTACGAAAATGTTCTTTCGTTCTGGTTTCCAAATTACGTTTAGTCTTTCTAACATAAACCTGATCACAATCTAAACAATTAACTAATAAATACCAGATTTTGTTAATGGGAATTTTATCTTTTTTAGAGAAATGCAATAAATTTTAATACTATATTTATTTTGAGTTATACTAAAATCTTTAAACATATTTTTGAAAAATGTTTATTAATGCAAGGATGGTAAGTAAATTTTTAAAAATTTTAATCGTCTTTTATTTTTTTAAAGATAGAAATATCATTGAGTTTTTTTTATATTTGAATTTTTCAATTTTTTTATTTATAAAGTGTTTAATAAAACCATTAATTAAAGCAGTGTTAATATGTTTAAATTCTTTATTAAATTCATCTTTATTCAGGGGTATATTTATTAATCGGTAAATTAAACTACAGAAAACAGCAAATTTCTGTGAAAAAGGGTTAAAACGTTTATTTTTATGTAATTATCAATATGAGTAGATTTCCTATAGTTACCAAGGTTTAATTTATTATTATTTTTTATTATCTTTAGATCTAGAAAAGGAAGAAATCCATTAATTACAGTTTTTAATGTAAATTTTATAGCTTTATCCTGCAAATTGAGTAATTTTAAAACATCGTTTATGAGTTTTTCAGGAGCAATTGCAAAAACATCAACATATCTATACCAAACTTTAAAAATTAAAGAGAATGCTTTAGTGTCCTGCATTTCGAAACACTCATAAAAAGATCAGCAAGAAAAGGTGAAAGAAGATTACCCATTGCTAAGCCAGAGGTTTATTGAAAAAATTCACAATTAAAAGTGAAATTTTTTTTATGTAAACGAAATTCAGTAATTGATTTATTGAATTTAATAAATTTATTGAATTCAACAAATTTTTTAAGTAAATTAATTTTTTTTCTCTAGGAATACTAGGAAATAAGGCAGTTGCATCAAAAGAAACAAGTTTATCAGTTTAAGATAATATAACATTGTCAATCTTTTTAACTAATTCAAAAGAATTTTTAATACTTTAACTCTCAAATTTATCAAAATTACTAAATTTTTTATGCAACCATTTAGCTAAATTATAAGTTGGTGAATTTACACAATTTACAATAGGTCTCATTTTATTTCCAGGATTATGAATTTTAGGAAGAGCATAAATTCTAGGTAAAATAGGGTTACTAACTTTTACTAAATGTTTTTTTTTATTTGATTTAATTTTCACTTCATTAAGCATTTTAGTAAAATTTGAAATAAGGGATTTTGAAGTTAAATAAATTTGGACTCATTTTGCATCCTTGCCTTAGACCTATTTTTTGTTCTGTCATCTTCGTAATTACATTTTTTCCCACCTTATGCAAAACTTCACCCCTTCGTATATTTTCTCTACTTTTTTTACGAGGGGGGACCCAAAGAAACCGGATTGTTGTCGTAAAAACTTTATTGATGAACCTTTTTACAAAATTACTTCAGTCACCTACAAAATACTCCCCATTACATGCGATGCACTTGACAAGTCTCTTTTCCCACTGTTGGAAGCATGTTTGGAACTCTTCAAGTTTGATATTGTCCAGTGCCCTTTGTGAAACTGTTTTTACCACATCCACGTCGTCATAACGCTCCCCTTTTAGCGTTTTTTTCATTCGTGGTAATAGGAAAAAGTCGCACGGGGCTAGGTCCGGCGAATACGGAACTTGGGGAACGACAGACCACCTCTGAGATGACAAATAGTGGGTCACTCATAAGGCCGAGTGTGCTGGAGCGTAGTCGTGATGCAGAAGCCAGTCACCTGATCGCCAAAGTTCCGGGCGTTTCCTCCTCACATCCTCTCGCAGACGCCTTAAAACATCCAAGTAAAAGTGCTGGTTAACAGTCTGGCCAGGGGGTACGAATTCCCGATGTACAATTCCACGAACATCAAAAAAGACAGTGATCATCGTCTTCACATTTGACCTCACTTGCCTTGCCTTTTTTTGTCTGGGAGAGTTGGGAGTCCTCCACTGGCTTGACGCTTGCTTGGTTTCTGGGTCATACCCGTAACACCAACTCTCATCTCCTGTAATGACTTCGTTCAAGAAATTTGTACTCCTGTGTGAGAAGGCACGGAACAAATTTAGCAGCAACACGTCTCATGTGCAAATCATCCCTCAAAATCCGCTGCCACGAGCTCCAACTGATTCCTGTCGCTGCTGAAATTTAGTCGATCGTTTGGCGACGATCTTCGTTGATCTTTTGGCGGACATTTTCAATGTTCTCCTCATTTCACGATGTTGAAGGGCGTCCAGAGCGAGCTTGGTCTTCAACACACATCTCACCACGTTTAAAGCGCCCAAACCGCTCGAAAACCTGTGTGCGGCTCATAGCGTCCTCTTGGAAAGCTTCCTGAGGCATTTGGTGTGTCTCCGTTGCAGTTTTTTTAAAGCAGGAAACAAAATTTCGCACACACTCTTTGTTGTTTTAAAGTTGCCATAACGACTTCACAGAGGTAACCCGCCAACAGTCAGAGAAACACAATACCACACTTGCACGTTCAGCTGTACACTGACGCCGTCTGCACAGCTGTTTAATGAAGGTTTCTACTAACACCATCTAGCGTGAGAACCCTGCACTACGTCTACGAGTGGCAGCGCCCTCGGAGTCCGGTTTCTTTTGCCCCCCCCCCTCTACATGTATATATTTTATATATTTTCTTCTTATCCCTTTCATCCCTTTTCATGTTTACTGTATCAAAAGGTTTCTCAAAATTCGCAAAGACCATGTATACCATTCCTCTCTTCTTCCCGAAGTATTTGTCTATTATGATCTTTATTATGAACAGATTATCTATGGTCCGTTTTCGTTTCCTGAAACCTGCGTGAAATTCAAACAGCTTTCTTTCCTGATCTACCCATATTCTTAGCCCTTCTGCTAATATTGCTGTGTATATTTTTCCTACTCCTAGATAACAGACTTATTCTCCTGTAGTTTTCTACTACAACCTTTTTTTACAACCAGTATTTCCAGCTGAAGATGTGTATGAATATACATAAAATCGCGATTCTCGAGAACTTACAAGAATTATCATTTCTTATAAGATAGGTGAAAGTTTAGTTACAAACTATTATATTTGTATTTGTTTGCTTCACTGTTAATAGCTTCATATTTTACGTATTTACAGTTGTAGTTGTTGCTGCAAGCAGTCTGCGACGTCGTCGAGATAGTTTTACTACATTTACAGGCCCCAGTTCATAACTAAACGTTCTACCACCACGTATTTGTTCCAAAACTATTTAGTTGCTGTTCCCAGTGAACGTGGTCCAGCAGATAGAATGTCAAAGCTCGCTTGTTAATGGACCCTCTTCCCCAACAGATTTGAGACACATGTAACTGGTATCGATGTTGACACTGCGAACGGAAAGCTACGCAATTACTGTCTCTGGCGTATCAAGAGACGATTGCACAGCCAGGCACGAGATAAAAGCAACAGCAGTTCCCTCGTCAATATTTACCAGTGTGTTGCTAATAGCTCTGGACCAGTAATTATATAGGGTGAAATAGCCACATTGCATTTTGGCTGTTTCTGAGCGAGCGGCTTCTCTATTCACCAGGGGAAAAAAACGAAAATTGTTCATTTTTGCATTGTCTACTTAGTGGGTACGATGAAAATTATATTGTCAATCAAAACTTCGATAAGCGGTTTTGGATGACTCATTAAATATGGAGGAAAAAGAATGGAAAAACTCTGTCCTGCTTGGGATTTACCTGAAAATAATAAGCGGAAGATTAAATAGCTTTTTAACTTTCTTTTTCCAGTAATAAATAATCTTGGGTCACATTTTGCGCATGACTTCGTGATAGGTTCCACTGCAATTGGTGGGTTAAAATTGTCTTTGTAAGAGGTAGATAGGAGGGTGGTCTGAAAAGTTTCCGACTTCAACATGAAGAGAGCACTCATAAATAAAAGCTAGTGAATTTCGTTGTTCATTTGTTGATAGTTACTCACCAAAGTTTCAGGCATTTTGGACGCTCAGTTATGCAACAGCGGTTTGAGTCAGTATTTTTATGAAGATGGACAAAATCGAGTATCGAGCTGTCGTTAAATACGAGGGCTATCCAGAAAGTAGATTACGTTTTCGTCTGTTTCCGCTAGGGGCGGGGCTAGCGCGGCCATCTTGGGGTCAGAGCGTTGCGCAGCTCAGTCGGCATCTAGCCGTGCTAGTGAGAGGTTCGTGCTGTGCTCCGTTCAGATACTGTGACGGTTTGAAATGTCTGCGTTAATTGAAAATCCCGCGAGCTGCGAGGTGCGTGCAGTAATAAGGTTTCTGACTGCAAAAAACTGTAAACCGATAGAAATCTATCGGCAGCTTTGTGAAGTGTATGGGGACAACATTATCACTGAAGGTGGAGTGCGTCAGTGGGTCATCAGATTTAAAAATGGCCGAACCAATGTTCACGACGAAGATCGAAGTGGGAGACCCAGCATAGTGACTGCCGAACTTGTCGAAAAAGTCGATGCTAAAGTCCGTGAAAATCGAAGGTTCACAATAACGGAACTTTCTTTGAGTTTTCCACAAATTTCGCGAAGTTTGTTGCACGAAATCATCAGCGAAAAGCTTGGTTACCACAAGTTTTGTGCAAGATGGATTCCAAAAATCTTGACAGAGGACCACAAAAATCAGCGAATGGCTGCAGCGTTGAACTTTTTGGACGTTTACCATAAGGATGGTGACTCTTTACTCGATCGCATCGTTACTGGTGACGAAACATGGGTGAAACACGTGAACTGTGAAACGAAATTGCAATCAATGCAGTGGGGGCACACAAGTTCTCCCCAAAAACCCAAGAAATGCATGCAAACAATGTCGGCAAGGAAGATGATGGCGACTGTTTTTTGGGACAGAAAAGGTGTGATTTTGGTGGACTTCCTGGAAAGAGGCACTACAATAAACTCTCAAAGGTATTGCCAAACTCTCCAAAAACTCAGAAGAGCCATTCAAAACAAGCGCAGAGGAATGTTGAGCTCTAAGATCTTGTTGATTCACGACAACGCCCGGCCCCACACGGCAAATGTCACTCGTTAAGTTCTTGAATCTTTTAAGTGGGAGTTGTTTCCTCATCCGCCGTACAGTCCCGACCTGGCACCGAGCGACTTCCACCTATTCCCAGCAATGAAGAAGTGGCTGGCTATGCAGCGTTTTGATGACGACGCACAGCTGCAAGAAGAGGTAACGAAGTGGTTGAGGGCGCAGGCGGCCGAATTTTTCGACGAAGGAATTTCCAAGCTCGTACATCGCTACGATAAATGCCTTAATTTGAATGGTGACTATGTCGAAAAGTAGTATTTGAGTGTGGCTTTCATCTGTATATAATAAAATTTGTTTCCTATACTTTGTTTACTTTTTATTCCAAAACGTAATCTACTTTCTGGATAGCCCTCGTATTTGTTTTTGAAAGGCAATACGCCTACGTAAATCATAGATAAGTTGGCTTCTGTGTATGGGGACTCTGCACCATCATTTACCACAGTGAAATTTTGGGCAGCTGAATTTAAACGTGGCCGTAAGAGCTTGGGAGACGAACGTTCGGGACGTCCAAAATTTGCAACTACCGACGTAAACATCGCCAAAGTTAACCAAATGGTACTACACCACCGCAGAATTAAAGTGAGAGAGATACCTGAGGCTATGAACATGTCAAAAGAACTTGTTTGTCACATATTAAATTAACATTTAGACATGAGAAGGCTGTCCGCGCGTTGGGTGCCGCGTTTGCTCACGTTAGACGAGCTCTGTTGGCGCAGTTTAGGCGCAATAAATCCAAGTTTTGGCGCCGATTAATTATTGTAGATGAAACTTGGATACACCATTATACGCCCGAAACAAAAATACAGTCCCAACAGTGGGCTGCAAAGGGGGAGCGGCTCCAAAAAGAGCAAACACTTTTTTTTTTCTGCTGGGGAAGTGATGGCGACAGTTTTTTGGAATAGTCATGGAGTTATTTTAATCGATTATCTTCAAAATGGAAAAGCCATGGAAAAGCTTACTACGCATCATTACTCGACAAGCTAAAGGCAGAACTTGGGGAAAAACGAGCACATTTGCAGAAAAAAGAAAATTCTGTTTCACCAGGACAACGCACCGTCTCACACTTCAGCGGTTGCTATGGCGAAAATCCACGAATTACGGTTTGAACTGCTTGACTCACCACGTCTAGCCCCAAGCAGTCTTCTCCCGCTAGAGCGGCACGTGAACATAAATAAATCACTTGTAGAAAAAGCTTCAAACTACATCTATGTGAAATGTCAACAGTCCTATTGCAATACCATGACAGAAAAAAAAGTGCGATATTTTTAGATCCACCCAGGTAATATATAAAAGTTGTAAGAATGTAGGACAGTTCTTAGACTGTTAAAGAAAAGAAGGAAATGAGAAGCAGAGTGTAAGCATATACTAAGAACTTAATATATAATAGGAGCATTAGTGGTAGAGATAGAAGTAGTACTAGTAATGACATTTGCGCTTAATTCATTCATTGAAGTATTTTTTTCGCTAATTTTTAAAGATATGCCTAAGATATACCTATATTGTTTCATGTATAATGAGCGTCCACCGTCTGTGGTGACTCATGTAAGAGCGGGAATTAATCCCCCGGTTAGTGCTATTGGTAGATATAGCTGTTCCATCCTGCTGTTCCCGCGAATTATCAATAAAGAAGTTCCAACTGTCGATATTGGAAATATCGGTTCGTTATGCGGTGATACGCCAACTGCCTTCCCCTTAGGGATGAAGAAAGAACAAAAGAGGAAAGCAACACTGCAGTAAAAACTGAAAGATGCGAAGAAAAAGTCCAGAGTATCGCTTTTTTCACAGAAAACCTTTCACCACAAAGAAGAGTTTGTCTGGGAAGATGTGTAAGTAGTACAGCTGGCTGTGAGCCCCAGGAAGGAGGAGATGAAGAAAAGACAACCAACGTTTCTAGGAAATGGCGTGCCACGCTCCTCCAACGTTTTGATTGCTATATTTAATTCAGTAATGTAAACGGAAGCAAGAAGGCGTTTGGCTATGAGACGTGGAGAAATCCAAATATTGGTCGAATGTTTAGTTTAGGAGGCTTTGTCTGGCGTTGTCATAGTGATCGCTTTTGCTTAGCTGTGTTTCGGAATAATTCCTCTACCTCTTTTCAGACGGTGATTAATGTTAGAACACAACATTCTACATTACGGAAACAACTTCTGAAAGTTATAGATGGTTCTGAAAAATGTACGTAATAAATTTCAGTGCTGTAAAGAACGATGGTCCAGAACACTACAAAAAATTCAGCACGTTATCACTTCGCTTTCTTGCTCCCACTTTACAAATTAATCTGGTATATTCTTTTATGTACCAAAATCTGGCCTTTTTAGGGCCAGACTTCCAATTTATAAAATTAACTTATCCTCCGTTTAATTATATTTGAGCAACTACTGTTTACTTATTAGAATTGTATAATAATGAAATTTTTGCTTCTCTAAGTGCTTAGTTTTCTCAAAATTTGAAAAAAAACAAATCATATAAAGTACTCGGTACGTCGTGTAATATCGATATTTCTTTGTGAAGTGGCTTTTTGGAGGTACTAGTAAATACAGGGTATGTATTTGTATAGAGACTTAAGAATTTTATGGCAGAGATATTTTCAGTTATATTGTTTTACTTAGCTGTTTATTGTGCAAAGCTGGCATTGTCTGAGTCATTGCATTAGTAACGGTCATTCATTTGTTTCGCGAATGCCTCTGTAGTTACGTGTTTTCAGTTCCGTGAAAAGTACGATAATTTATGACTCCATAAAACTGCTTGCTGGCACTATACAACTAAAAAGCCAGTTTGGCATTCGTTCTCTGGAAATAGCAAAGCTAGTGGAGTCTATGAAGCTTTTAGGACAAGCAAAGACACGCTTTATCCAAAAGTGAATTTCTTTTCTTTGTAATAAATAAATCGCTTACGTCGTTAAGGGTCAATTCTGCTGAGAAATGATTACTTTCCTTGCCTTCCATAAAGGTGTAGCTTTATAAACGAGGGATATACCGTAATTAATTATTTTAAGGGATTATTTTGTCATCTTATTTCAGAGCGAGCAGGCAGAAACGTAAGTGGTTTCCTTGGTGAGAAGAGGATTCACTTAATATCTAAAAGAGCGAGCTTGAAAAATGAGAATTGAATATTGGCTGAAAGAAATTGGAGAAGAGGGAACTGGAGAACGATATCGATTGAACGGCAAACTGCTAGAGAATCTGTATAAGTAATGCAAAAGGGAAAGAAGTAACGTGCTTGAGAACAAAGGTAATAAATTTGGAAAAGGCTGAGAAAAGGGAGTGAGATGGATGTACATGTTCTTTACAGAAAGATAAAAGGATTTACAGCGTGTGGGGAAGCGAGTGAGACATTATTATAGACTTCAACAAAACTTTCCTACTTTTGGATTCTTTATTGAACAGAGAGAACATTTTAGGAACTTGTTTGAAAATAAATTAGATACTTTCGTACTTAGGCTATGTATTGATCAAAAGTAGACAGAAAATAAGATAGACTGAGATGACATCCGAAAATAGGAAAGTCCACTCTTGTTAAAAACAAACAAATGAAAATAATTCATATTTTTTTACATATATTGCAATAAGTTTCATTAAAATTCTGTTTCTGAGAAGCAAGATAAACTTTTTGTATCAGGATCTACGCTGGAATTAGTGTCTGATTTATTGTTTATTCAACAAAAGTGGTAACCAGACAGAAATAAACATTTCAGGAAAAATTAAAAATTTAAAGGCAGTAGATAAATTCATTTGATTTAGCTGCAACGTTTGTTATACAATAACCAGCATAGGAGAATGTCTGCAGTGGCAAATACCTTACATTTAAACATTAAAATATATCTGCATTATTGATAAATTCAGGCTACGTACAGCCAATCAGGCGTGACAAGACTGCCAGCCAAAAGGAAGTTCAAACCCCACGCTTGTTTCAGTTTCCTAAATTTACTACGCTTGAATTAGTACACATTCAATTCTTATCTAAAAAAATACCAAATTCTTTAGCAGTTCAGAAAGAATTGCTACATGTTTAAAAATTCTTCCATTATGCTTTGGTTAGTATTCTACAAAACACTACAGTTTTTATAATTTTCATAATATTACCAATAAAAAACTTACTTAAAATAAAACCTGAAGCTTTCCTGTCGACGAATACGTTGGAGATCTTCTCGGGAACAAGCCAGGTGAAAAGAGGAATAGAAATCGACGTTTTGGGAGCGTACATGTCTTCCACCATCAGAATATTTTAATAAATGTTATAACCACAAATGTATCACTGGATACTACACAAATATCAACAAAGACAAAACCCTATCAATTCTCGCATAACTGAACAAATGACTGTTTTCAGTAATTTAAACGCCAGTTCAGGAGATGGCGTGAGTGTGTAAAATTAATTATTAAAGTTAATAGAAATAACTTAGTTGCCAGTTCTCTCTTCTTTTCTATTTACCTTCCTGTGTGGAGGACTGTATATGCCGCAGGAGTTTTAAGTGGGCGCCTGCTGTAGATAGGACAAACTGTGGTTTAGAAAGAATTCCAGGAACAGGAGACTAGCTTCGAGTATGGCGTGAGGAGAAAACACATGTCCACTTCAAATCCCAGATTCTCCTGGAATCGAAACCAGGCCGCCTTGATAATTTAGCAGTTATATAGTAGTAATTTGCTATAGGAATTCTGCCATGGTCATGCCAAGAGTTACAGTCTACACTTTCTTGATGTACTGACTGTTGTTGTTCTATAGCGGAAGATTTATAGCCATTTTCTGCCAACATTCCACTTAATATAGGATGCGTAAATCATTTTGATGCACTAATACATATTTCGCATCCTATATTGAAGTTAGGTTTATATTTGTTTTATAAAATAAATACTTAGAGATCAGAACCAATTAATCAAAATAAATCAAGATATTTGTGCTAAATTGCTTGGACACAACTCATGACAAGAAAGTATATAGGAGCTTTTCGTATGTCTAGGACATTTTGTTGTAAACACTTGGTTATTGTCTTGTTTTCTAAATCATAATAGTTTTTTCCTGTCTCAAAATTTATTCTAGAGTTTTAATAAACATTTCTGGTATTGTTTTGCAGGTAAGCAGTGACTTCCACATCATGACTGTCCAGTACAGGAGTTTCTTAGCTGTAAGTAAGCCATTTATTTCTTAAAATATATTAGTATTTATTGTCTTTTGTTTTTTATGAGGTTAACTTCTTCAAATCGTACATTTGTAGAAATTCTGAGAACGCGAGCTTATTTGTCATGTTGAATAATCACAGTAGTGTTTAAAAATTGGGAATTTGAACCTTTTGGATGGGCGTACTGCTGGTCGTTTGTTTCGTTGCTTTGAACAATGACACTCCTATACGAATCTTTCCATTTGCATAACTCATCTGCTATCTTTAAGGTGCTTAAATGTTTTCAATATATCCTTAATGACATTGATAATCGAGAATTTCAATTTGATTTGTGGGAAGAGCTACTGAAATCACTTATTTTTATATTATTTCTAAGTGTAGCCTCAAAAGTTGGTACTTCCTTTTCCCAGCTCTTTGTTTCTTTGTTAAAAATGAAGTACGAAAGCGTGAATGAAAAGTGTAATGAGTTGGAGATAAATACATTGAAAATTTATATTAAGAACACGAAAAAAAAGGTGTTTAAACTTTTCAATTTTCCATCTGGGGCACAGCTGCAAAAACTCACCTCTACAAAGTTCAAATACTTCAGAACCGATACCTTTGAGTAGCAACAGCTGCCGAATAGTACATTCCTAATGATAACATTTATTCAGACTTATTATTTCCCAAATTAAATGACTTTCCTCAATATCTTTCGTAAATTCTATTCCCGTCTTCCCTACAGCTTCAATCAACATATCCGAGGCCTCGAGGAATATGACATTGACCCCGAGGAAACCTACAAGCATACCAGATTCACCTTAGATGCAACATAACCTCAATGGTCGCCTATAATCAACAACATATCTTCTTATCCATCCTACAATTTGGAACACTTCATAAAATCCCACCGTTTATTATTATAAATCCATCGTAACGTCAGTAAGGGACAGAATCCCGGAATGGCAAAACGTCGAAGGGTTCTTTTCCTGGAAGGATGACTCTTCAACGACATATCTATGCTGGATGCTGGATTACAATTTTCCATTCACTTTCGTACTTCATCTGTTTTTGTTGCTGTTTTTTAAAACAAATAAACAAAGAGCCGGGTAAAGGGGAATACCAACTTTTGAAGGTAAATTTAGTAATAATACAAAAATAAGTGATTTCTATGTATTCTTCTCGGAGTAGGATGACTCTTCAACGACATATCTATGCTGGATTTCAATTTTCCATTCACACTTTCGTACTTCATCTGTTTTTGTTGTTTTTTTTAAAGAAAGAAATAAAGTGCCGGGTAAAAGCAAGTACCAACTTTTGAAGCTAAATATATTAATAATACAAAAATAAGTGACTTCTGCGCGTTCTCCTTACAACATAAGAATTAAATGAAGGCAGTAAATAAAAAATTTCTTCTTACCACAAACTCGGGCTAGACAATACTTGTTTCTCCTAAAACGAAATGAAATTTTCTGGTAATAGCTTCTGAAGACCTCTTCTGAATGACTTCTGCATAAACTGATAACCCAAATGAAAGTTTATTGTACGTGTAGAACTAGCTATAACTACCTTTTTCTGTAAAATATAGTTTCCCTGACGATTTGACCATTTCCCAAATATTACTTCTTGTTGTTGCTTTCAGTTTTAAAATATTTACCTGCACTTCTATCAAGTAGGAAGTTGTTATTTGCTCTCTCGCTCTGTCTCTGTTCTGGTCTCGTAGAGAGAACGGAATTTCATATCGAACGTCTCTTTAAAGATGTATAGCTTACTTTATTCCCATTATACGTCGATACAAGGCCTCTATGAATCAATTTGGTAACGTTTATCAACTGTTTTGTAGTCTCAAAAAGAGAAATAGAGTTGTGCGCAGAATCTGTGACTCAGCAAACACAAACATGCAGCTGAAGGAAATTAGAAGCGAAACAATGCGCTGTTTTCGGAAATTTGGTAAAGCAGTATATCCCGATGTGACGCACAGATACAAAGCGTGCATTGCCTCATTACCAGGTTCCATTCATTGGATTACATAACACTTTCCAGATAATTAGTTTGGCAGGCGTCGTTTGACCTGGCAGTTTACGGCCCCCATGATGCCTTAATTCAAATTGATGGCTTGGCCGTTTTAATTTGAGCAAGCTGCATTTCCAGAAACAGACCAAACTGCTCTCTTAGGAATGAGCCCCTTTCCCTTCTCTTCCCCTTATATGTGTTTCCCACAATCAAATACTTAGGTAAAGGTTATAAATTGAGGGGACACCTCACATTAGCTACCATTCCTCGGGCGTGGTGAAGTGAAGGAACTACTGGCCACAAGTCCAGGCTCGAGCTGGAAGCCGATTCAAAAGGAAATGTTGAAAATGAAGTCGTGATAAATGAGGAACATCTCGGCATTCGACTAGGGAAAACTACAAAGATTCCAAGTTCAGATTGCGAGCGTAAATGAAATGTGTAGTGTTCAACGCCCGCTTTTACTACATACGGCACCGCAGGCGGTGACACTGATGATACATGAGATGAAGATGGCGCACCGGTGGAATGAGATGGCAGGGGGAAACCGGAGATCCCGGAGAAAACCCGCCCCAGCGCCGTGTTGTCCACCACAAATCTCACTTTGTGGTCGCCTGGGATCGAACCCGGGCCGCCTTGGTGAGAGCCAAGCAGTCTAATCACTGAGCCACGGTGCGGCCACTTGCGAGCCTAAGACGTTACATGGTTGTTGGCGAGGGTATCTACCAGGACAGTCCACAGAGAGTGAAAATCGACCCCCCTCTCTACCAGGGAGGATTATCGAGCTGTTCCAGAAGTGCGCCCGTCACCTCCGTGGGGCTTTCTGTAGGGCAAGGCCTAGAGACTAACCAGCCCCCCCCCCCCGAATCAGGTCCGATGGACACAAGAGGGGATGGAAGTGGATACGCCACTTACGCGCGCCAACCCCAAAGCGGAAGGCTACCGATGAACCTCGGTAGGGCCGCCTGGTGATCTAGCACACCTTCTACTAGCTATGCTGGCTAGTACCCGATCTCCCACGGTTATCGGGAACCACTGCCCCCTCGAGTCCAACCCAATCCGAACAACTCTCATTCAGGGAGGGGCTCGAATGTTCGGCCCGAGTTTCCTCTAATTACGTCAGAGGTACTACGAATGCTAGGAATCAGCTGCGCACGCACCACGGTCGCTGAAGGAGACTGATCCCCTCCCCTACGGGACTAAAGACCGGCACTCGCCGAGGAACCTACGCCGGTAGAGGCCGACTGAAATCCTTATCTTATAGGGTAGTCTGAAAAGTTTCCGACCTAATAAAGATACAACTCTACGCATTTCTTCCTGCGGTGCTCCCATCTTTTTAACCCGTCCAAATACTACTCGGCAATTTTCTCTGCAAAATAATTGTTCGAAGGTGATTGCCTCGTCATTTGACGAAAATCTCTGTCCTCCGAGCGCAATTTTCAGATGGCTGAACAAAAAGAAGTTGCTTGGGGCTAGATCTGGTGAGTCAAGCAGTTCATACCGTAACTCGCGGGTTTTCGCCATTGCAACCGCTGAGGTTTGAGATGGTGCGTTGTCTTGTTGACAACGTGTGTTGTCTGCAAATGTGGCCGTTTTTCCTCACTTTCTGCCTTCAGCTTGGCACGTAATGATGCGTAGTATGGTCTTGTAGTGCTTTTTGCTTTCTGAAGATAATCGATTAAAATAACTCCATGACTATCCCAAAAAACAGTCGTCATCAGTTTCCCAGCCCCCCCCCAAATAAAAGAGTTTTTGCCTTTTGGGGGGGGGGAGACGGTTCCCTCTATGCAGTCCATTGCTTGGACTGTATTTTTTTCGGGCGTGTAATGGTGTATCCAAGTTTCATTTGCACTAATTAATCGGCGCCAAAACTTGCATTTATCGCGCCTAAACAGCGCCAACAGAGCGTTGGAAATGTTCATTCGAACACGTTTTTGGTCTGTGAACAAACGCGGCACCCAACGCACGGACAGCTTTCTCATGTCTAAATGTTGATTTACTATGTGACAAACTCGTTCTTTTGATATGCTCATAGCCTCTGCTATCTCTGTCACTTTAATTCGGCGGTCGTCTAGCAGCATTTGGTAAACTTTGGCGATGTTTTCGTCGGTAGTTGCAGTTTTGGACGTCCCGAACGTTCATCGTCTCCCTAGCTCTTACGACTACGTTTAAATTCAGCTGCCCAAAATTTCACTGTGGTAAATGATGGTACAGAGTCCCATACACAGAATCCAACTCATTTTTGATTTGCGTAGGCGTATTGACTTTCAAAAACAAATATTTAATGACAACTCGATACTCGATTTTGTGCATTTTCATAAAAAGACTCACATCAACTCACTCAAACGACTGTTACATAACAACTGAGCGTCTAAAATGGCTGAAACTTTGGTGAGTAACTATCAACAGATGAAGAACGAAATTCACTAGCTTTTATTTACGAGTGTGCCATCTTGATTTTGAGGTGGGAAACTTTTCAGACTACCCTCGTATTATTGGAAGTATATGGTAATACAAGTAATTTTCTGATCACTTTGTACAAGTAGGCCATTGCCGTAATATAAACCGTGTATACTGTGTTGAGCTATACAAAATTATGTGTATGTAAATTTAGATGATATTATTACTGCAATATTTAATGAAACCCAGTCTCATGTTAGTGTAATAAATATGAATCTGAGTGAAAAATAACGACATATTCATAGTTTTGGTTTACATCACATTATATAAAATAAATTCGCCCCCCCCCTTCCGATGTAGTTACGGAATGATATGCTTTATGTAAAACAGTCACGGAAATGAAAGATAAACAATAATCCTGCAGACTGGTTCAACGTTGAAGGAAGATTAACGTGCTATATGTACAAACCCAGACAATTCATCAATAGTATCTATTGAGGAATCACAAACGGATGAGTCAGTCCCATGTTTTTTGTAAGGTAGGTCACTCGTCAAACGGTTCAGTTTTGCGCTTACTAAACTGTATTGCTTGATGTTATTAGAATGAAGAATGCGTAGAATTCAGAGTAATAGCGGCTTAAGGGACAAACCGTACTGCTCGCTAAAGTACACCTCAGAAACATACGACTGCTTTACTGAGAGCGAAATCCGTTTTTCAGCTGTTTTACAAACTATTTATTAGAGTAGACATGGCAAAGTAATTCAGTAAACGCCTCGGAAAAATGGACGTATCATATGCGTACACTAACAACGTCAGATAAAAAGAAAATGGCGGATACTTGTAATTAGAGCAAGGTTTGACTCCCAAAAATTAGGAAAAAATTAGAGACACCCCTCATCCATACAGTCAGAACGGACATATTATTAAACACCGGTTTATTTACATTTTTTACTTAAACTACGAATCGTGCAACTCAATATGCATAAGAGCTTTTGCCATTTATGTAATAATATTAAAACACCCAGGAAATAATTAAAACTGTCTTAAAATGCTAAATCAAGTACGAGAACTCGCGAGGTGGCAAAGGTAAAGCGCCAGGCATGCAAGTCGTAATACTGAACCCAGAACGTACTTTCAGTCAAGTCTCTAAATAGCTCACTGGGTTTATGACGTCTTCTGTGACCTAACACCCATTGATACAGGTTCAAGTCTCAGCATTGTAATTATATTTTTATGTTCATCAAAACTTGGAAACCGAATTCCCAGTAATTTAATTATAAAGTTCCTGAGGGCGGGCATTACCCAAGAAGGTCATCAGTTCGAGCATTTGCTTCGTTAGAGAAGTCGTGTTCCAGGAATAGAAAGTGTCATTCCAGCGTCACAAAACATACCAATTTGAAACGACATTGTTAATAGCACAATAATTCTATGTCTGCAAAATTGTGTTTAACTTTGGTACTGTAATTTCCTTGTTTTCTGTGTTGAAATGTGTATAAATGATCCTTATTTCAATTGCACCCACCTATAGGTGTGTTTAAACAACTACCTACTTGTAGATCAATAGTAAATAAGTTCCAAACAATACCATAAAATATAAATATAATAAAAATAATAACAGTTTTCAGAATAAGAATTGTAAATCCTAAGTAGTACACGGTAAAAAAATTAGTATATCTGTGCAGGGGATTTCGATCATCTTCACAGCAGACAAATGACAACTGTTTTGCGCTTGTTCCCACTGAGCTACCTAGTAACGTGTGAGATAAAGATTCCGTGTAACATATAGTACTCGCTGGTTCCAGTGAACATTTGCAGACGTGCGAACGTCAATTGTCTAATTACAACTATACTACAGGCGATGTGGTAACATCTATATTAGTACTAATTTCATTGAGTGTTTATGATTCTACGACGGCTGTTCAATAAATACTGATCACAATTTTTTTTGACAACGTACCTTTACTCATCCTCATAATTTTGATGGTATTTCTCAAAATAGTCTCCCCTGAATGCGATACACTTGTCCCAGCGTTTCTGTCAGTCTTCAAAGACATGCTGGACACCATTTTTGAGAGATCCTTCAAAATCGCCTCCGCAGCCTTCACCACTGCTTCTGATGATGGATAATGCCTCCCACGAAGGCGTTTCTTCAAGTTAGGGAATAGAAAAAAGTCACATGAGGTTAAATCCGGACTATAGGGAGGGTGAGGGATGCACTTCACGTTGAGTTTTGCAAGACATTCAGCAACAACACTGGCAATATGCGGCCGCGCATTATCGTGGTGCAGCATCCAGCCTGCTTCATGGAAATGTGGTGTTTTGCGCCTGATATGGACTTGCAATGTTTTCAGGACGTCCCTGTAGTATTGTCCAGTTACTGATGTGTGTGCAGGTACAACATGCTGATAAACCATTCCATGAATATCAAAGAATGAGATGACCATAACTTTCCCAGCAGAAGCATCCACTTTTGCTTTTCTGGGGGTTGGTCATGAAGGAGATTTCCACACTGAGCTTTGCTGTTTGCTCTCAGGATCAAAATGATGTAGCCAAGTTTCATCAGCAGTGATTACGTTTGAAAGAAACTCCGGATCTTCCTCTAACATCAACTTTAACTGCATGCAGACCTGCATGCGAATGTCCTTTTTTTCGGGAATCAACAGTCTTTGAACCCATCGCGCACAAACTCATCTCATGTGTAATGTTTCTGTCACCAACGTGTGGGTGGCACCCAATGAAATGTTCAGTATTTCAGAAAGTGATGTTAAGGTAATTCGTCGATCCTCTCTGACAATGGCAGCAGCAGTGTTGATGTTTTCTTCAGTAAGAGCAGTAACTGTAGCACGGGTCCACCTTCCTTTGAAATTGATTGTCTCGCCTCTTTCAACATTTTAAACCACCTTCGAGCTTTGCTGTAGGGAAGAAGACTCTCCATAGACCTCCTGTAACATTGTATAGGCCTCAACTGAAGATTTGTTGAGAATAAAGGAGCATATTTTCCCTCGCGTGTTACCTCCATTGCAGCGGTAGACGATACATAATATGTGTGAACTTACCTTGTTCTCACAGGCGGGAATCAGGAGTACCAACAATGAAACTATTACGGTGTGTTTATTTCACATTAAGCTAACAGAACATAATAAGACTGAATTTTAGTGCGAAAAATTATGACCGTAAAAATTATGATCATTCTTTATTGGACAGCCCTCGAATGATTGCATTTGGACAGACTGTACGTACATTGGTCTGGCCATGTAAATAGACGAAGGAGTGTTTGTAAGGACAGTTTATACAAGTGTAAAAACAGAAAAGCATGCGAGTGTGGCACATTTCTTTTACAGTAAGTCAGTGTATGCCCCTCCCGACGCTCTACAATGAATCAGTCCTTAAGTTGCCGCTGGTGGTGGAAACGGGATGTTTTATGGCGAATTACGCGAAGAAAAGAACAAAAGTTAGTAAGTCGCAAGTTTGTGGGTGTTGGCTAAAGTCAAGAGTAAAGAATTAACCGTAACCTCACTGCAGCGCGGCGGTTTACGCTCCAAGCATCTGTGTGGGGCATTCAACATTACAAGATATGCAGATGACGTTCCTTTGTTCCTTATAAACATTTTATGACGCAGCCACCTGCGGGCGAACTTGGTCTGGGCGTGAGCTAAACAGCTGCACAACGCTTTCTGTGCCCGTCAGATAAGAAAATATAGCAATCTACCATAAATATGGTTTCGAAATTTTAGAGGGAATACGTGCTTTTAGGATTCCTGAATTGATATATAGTTCATGTAATAAAATATATACCTATATTTCAAGGTCGGCTGGTGGCTCTGAAAATCTGTGGTTCACAAATTTATCCATGCAATTTAATTTTTTTAAAGTAACAAACGGTTGTTTAAGCCTGCCACTATAGACCGCTGTATACACAAGTTAACGGTAATTCACAGCGTATAACACAACATGCGTATTTCAGAAACACTCTAGAGCATAACACTCTTCTATTTATGCAGCTAAAAATGAACTTGATATCTCTTCATGGCAGACTTCAAGTGTACATTGCAAGATTTCGTTCTGGATTGTCTTGGAGGTCCCCTTAAGCACTGCAGCATTCTCCAGATAGGTTTTCCAGAACACAGTCTAGCTCTGCACTGAAGTTTATCAGCCCTCGAAAAATACCAGGATTGCTTGACGTAGCTGAATCATCGTGTCCTCGTAGAGCTAACTCAAAGGCTCCACAAAACCTAATGCAGTTAACAATAATGTTTAAAACATACCTATTTTGAGCCACTGTCTGGTTGTGTTCTTCAATTGTTCTCCGATATGCACTGTCCATTTGCTTTGCTATATTTACATTGCCAAGCATAGCAAATCTGTGTTTTTCATGTACAGTTTTTAAGTTACGTGTTTTTAGCGCGATCATGAAGATGCTGCAAAGCATTCACGCCATGTTTTGTCCACGGATCTTCACCGCCAAAGAGAACGCAAGGAAAGCAAAACAGGCTAATTTTAATATTACAACCACACATCAAATTATATTTCTCATATACATTGTTGTTAAAGTTCCTGTTCAAATATCTTGTTTTTGTTTTGACTACCTATGTGATTTTTATATTTGGCGTGGGACTTCCAAGTCGCTTATTTTCGTCTTTTTCTTCTAAGCTCATTTTTAAAAAGGATGTGCTAATAGACCCTTTATGGAATTCATTGTTTCTCCTTATATAACACAATATACTTGTATTTAAATAAATCACTCTTATTCACTACTCAAAGCACGACACAGCTAACAAAACACGGCACAAAACATGTGGCTGTGCTCTGGTAGGTAGTAGTTGACCGATGCGAACATTTAATATGAGAATAATAGGTGGCGCTGAAAACAGAAGGAGAAGGCTTGGCATTCACTATTCTCTGGCTGCTAGGTTAACCAACCTTATGCAGCCATAAGCCCCGCCCTTCCCCCCTACTTGCCTCGTCACGCCCTAGGTTCATCCTGCCCTATACCTCCCCATTGTATACCAGTGGTTTGCAACTCAGAGTGAACTACTTGGCACCTGCAAACAATACAGCGCGCTGAGGGCCACTGCGCTAGACAAGGTCGAACTGAACGCCAAATGGAACATGCTCTTGCATTAAAGGGAGACCCAGCATTTTGGTTGTAGTGCAAACATGCTACCCCATTGAGAAGCCGCCCCTGCTATATGTATATCCAGGTGAGTCTTCTACCCCTTTTTATTGTGATCTATGCAACCCGCAGTTTATAGTCTAATGTGAAAATATTAATCCTTTTAGCATAAACGCCATTAATGCAGCTCTGTCGTTCTATTCGCTACTCTACTCACCCAGCATTAAGACTTTACAGCCGTGAATGAGGACCCAGAAGTTGCGAAACGCTTAAATGAACGACTTTTCATGCATATAATACTAACAAGGTGATAAACGAATGCTTTCCTTACCAGAGAGCACGTGCCAGCTGGCGGGGTGGGTTAGCTTGCTGGAATATGCTGATACGAAGACTAGGTTCGAAACCACGTAGCATTATTTCTTTTTCTTTTTCTTTCTCCCAATCTTTATTGCTTGTTTTTTAGTTACTAATTTCTTTATTGTTGCTATTGTTTCACTTGTGAGCTAAAGACAAAGGAATTACAATGCGATAATTAGGGACCTATAGGGATATGCTCGGCATATAAGTTAGGCTGAGCTCATCCTAACGTCAGGTAGTAGAGGCCCTTGACTTTTAAAGGATAACCACGGATAATCTTTATCTTTTATTGGGGATCATGTTTAACTTTGAGACCCTTATAATCTGTACGGTATATGTGTTGTAAACCATGTTCCGCAGTTGGCTTTCAGCTTTAGCAGAATGTCGATGACATTAAATATAATTGTTTTTGTTTCATGCTTATGTCTTATGTTTTCCTTTGCATTTGTGAAATGTAAGTGTTATTTGTATTATATCAAACTATAGGCCCCAAGAGATAAAACAAAGGGTGATAAATATGGAAAGATAGAGTCAGACTGAAAAATTCAATGCCATAGCCGGGATTTGAACCACGGATCTTCTGGTCTCCGTTCAGCCGCTCTAAACCATTGATCTGCTATGGCTAACGTGCCAACATGACATTAAATTCTCCAACTGACTCGTGTTTCTCCCGGTAAACCACTTAGGAGTTCTCATAAACACATGAGACAACTACCTTAATGATGACTTACTATGCTGTAAGTACTTTAAGGCCCGGGCTTTATAGTTCGGACCACTATTAGGTACAATTAATGGAAATTAACTGTTCTTTCACACTAGCCGTGTGTAGGATGCACTATGAAAGGGTAGAGCCATACTGAAAAATTCACGAAAAAAAACGAGTCAGTTGGAGAATTTAATGTCATGTCGGCACGTTGGCCATAGTAGCTCAATGGTTTAGAGCGGCTGGACGGAGACCAAAAGATCCGTGGTTCAAATCCCGGCTATGGCAGTCTGGCTCTGCTCTTTCATAGTGCGTCTTACACACGGCTAGTGTGAAAGAACAATTAATTTCCATTAAAAGTATGAGAATATGACGGTACCTGGGTACTTTTGACAACTTATGTTCCGAGGGACTTGTCTAAATGCTGGACAGCGTTGCATAAACTCCTCTGTGCAGCGATTTAAACTATGTATGTCGCACCAATTTTAATTCCGGTATGAAAGTAGCATTGAAACATGAAAACGCGGTGATCTGTGTTCATATTCAGGGAATCTGGTTGTATTAGTTAACAGTACAACCACACTGAGAGCGCTGTAATTTGCTTACTGTCCCGCAAAAGTTACCGCTTCTCCGTAGAGGGCACCAGTCAACTATAACGTCATTCTTGCTCAATCGGAGGGTGGGAAATGAATAAAAGGAACTAATAAAATGAACTAATATATATACACATACAGAGAGAGAGAGAGAGAGAGAGAGAGAGAGACAGAGACAGAGAGAGAGAGAGAGAGAGAGAGAGAGAGAGAGAGAGAGAGAGAGAGAGAGAGAGAGAGTAGGCATGCGTATTTGTGTGCAGAAATTTGCAGAACAAATTTTTGTAATGCCCGATTTCACGAACAGATGTTAAAATCGACCTTAACAAATGAAACGTAACAATTGTCACAGTGGTAACACTAATGTTAAATTTCTTGCATTTGACCAACCTGTTTTCTGAAAATGTTAACAAACCTGTGTTAACGCCAAAAAAACTTGTAAATATTACAGCCATAGATGGCTACGGATGAGTCGTATTATTTTCTGAACGTACTGCGATGTGCTTTTGTTTTCATTTTCGTCTGCACAAGCCGAAAAATGGCCGATGAACAAAATCATAAATAAAGCCGTGAGACAAATTTCTCATCGATAGAGAAAGAATTAGTAATTGAATTGGTGACGAAGTATAAGGATGTGGTGGAAAATTAGAGGACGGATGCAGTGAATGTAGAAGAGAAAGATGTCAGGGTGAAAATATTGGAAACGAATTTAATTCAAATGCATGTGTCAGTACTACAAGCACCGAACAACTTGTCAGTATTACGTAAATTTAAAACGAGGAGCGAAGAAGGACAAGTGACGAGCGACTTGAATGTTTCAATACGTGGACAGTGTATTATCCACATAATTCAGTGCCTACCCCTGAGTGTTATTGTTCTTATTGTACTGTTACCTTCTTTTCACTCTGATCTGTAAAGCATTGTACTGCTGATCGATCAATAAAAAATTAATAAAAGGAAAAAAATATAATTCAGTGAATTATAATATCCCAACCTATTTAATACTTGAAGCAAAGGCGAGATCGGCATATTCCTTTCGATGCATGTTCTAACCTCTTTTTTATTTCCGCAGTAACCATTATAGAAACTTGTTTCGACAGTCTATACCTCTGTAGAACATTTTCTTCTAATAGTTCCTCAAAATAATTTCTCCTCATAGGCCGTACTCTATTACGAATGCCATTTACACGGTCTTAAATATAGCAAATCGACATCAAAAGCTGCGTTCATGCCCGCTATCTTGACTAGTTACTATTGTTAAGGACTTAACATCAGAAATTTGGCTTGTTAGTTTAACAAGAGATTTAATACGAATGTTAAGCTAACACTTGTTGGTAAATGCAATTTTTGTTTCAACTACTGCTAAATTGGTGTCAAGTCGTAACATCTGTTGGTGAAATCGGGCATAAGTAATACAAATCTCTTAAAATAAATTTTATTTTTCTATCTACTGTTTTTGTATACTGTACCTGTATTACGGTATCCTGGATAGTTTCAGAAGCAAGGTATAGGAATTCATTAAGTACCCGCCCAAACTTTCACTAAGATCAGTTGTATTATTTAGGTACATTTGCTGTAGCTTGGAATTAGCTCTCTCATTTCACCTTTGCTCTGCCTGAAAATCGAATTTCCGATGGTCGATTAACCTCCATTATGTGTTAACTGGAGGATTGAGTTTCTCTCACCGGGATAGCACGAGTTGAATACCAATAATGCCAAGTTTGTTAACAGGTGCGAGTAATCCACATAGTCCCACAACAGTAGTAAGGACTACTTAGGAAGTAATTTCTGCACTACGTACTTATAGGAGGTAGAGGATTGTGTTGGATTGGACTGCAGTACTTACGGCGATACTTTTTGGAATCTCTTACCATTCAGAGAGAAATATCACCTTGACTACATATTGTCTATGCCTCTATGCATTATTATCATGCTAACATTTTCTTTTGTTTCTAGACCAACTTTATTTAGGCATTATCACTTACTTTTTGTATATTGAGCGCATTCTAGTAAGTGCAATAGACGATACCTTCTTATGAATTCATTGTTAAATCCTCCAAGTTTAAATATCGAACGATGAATGAAATGCTCAAATGAGTACAGGGTACATAGAGCTTAGAGTTACCAGACATTCATCTTTCAGGATAAGAGAAAACCTCCAACGTCAAGTCATATAGGACGATGAATGAAATGATGTTCAAATGAGTACAGGGTACATAGAGCTTAGAGTTACCAGACATTCATCTTTCAGGATAAGGGAAAACCTCCAACGTTAAGTCATATCGGACGATGAGTGAAATGATTATCAAATGAGTACATGGTACATAGAGCTTAGAGTTACCGGGCATTCATTTTTCAGGATAAGGGAAAACCTCCAACGTTAAGTCATATCGGACGATGAATGAAATGATGTTCAAATGAGTACATGGTACATAGAGGTTAGAGTTAGCAGACATACATCTTTCAGGATAAGAGAAAACCTCCAACATTAAGTCATATCGGACGATGAATGAAATGATGTTCAAATGAGTACAGGGTACATAGAGCTTAGAGTTAGAAGACATTCATTTCAGGATAAGGGAAAACCTCCAACGTTAAGTCATATCGGACGATGAGTGAAATGATGATCAAATGAGTACAGAGTACATCGAGCTTAAAGTTACCAGACATTCATCTTTCAGGATAAGGGAACTCCAGAAAGAAAACCTTATCCAGAAAAATGGCCCTGACCGAGATTCGAATGTGGGGCAAATACGCTACCACCACGCAGCAGAGTCGGGCCGTACTAACTGTAGTAAAGAAGGTAATAATTAAACGTTGTGTATTACCTTGCCGTCTTCATGCAGTTAACGTAACAACGTACATTTTGTCCGTTACGTTAATTGCAGTAGTTTTAAAGCATTGCTTTTCGAGGGTTAATGAATCACATTTAAACGCTGAAAACTAACGACTTCCGGAAGACAATGGTGTCGGGGAACAGGATGAGGATGCCTAGGGTCAAGAGTATCGAAGCGTGGTTTGATTAATAGAAGCGCTGCGTCCGTCCAGTCGAGCAGAAGAGATAATCTGTCAAGGCGCGACGGTGTGGCAAACTCGAAGACAACTGACGAAGTCGACAATTTCACTCTTAGCATTGTTGGAGATAGAGGCAATAATGCCGCGTATATGTGGTAGTTTTGATTACCAACTGCGCACGTGTGAACAGCTTTTGTTTGTTCTAGATTACTGTGTAACATAGCAATTACTCGTCTGTGTAATCAAGTTCACGAGCCTACTCGAGCTCATTTGAGCATCATTTCACCAATTCCATTCATCGTTCTAGAGCTCCGTTATTTAATCCACGGACAATTGACGGTGTTATTGCAGCTGATTCACGTTTTGTAATCTGTTTTGCCATCTCTGGTGGCGAAATGTGTAAAACAATGGCGTATATTATGGGCTATCAAAGCTATCACCGAAGCCCATATCTGAAGTACACTAGAAATTAATAAGCAATATTAATAATAACTCTAGGGAACAAGTTTTTTTTTATCCGAAACATAATAGGCTAATTCTTATGCAAAATGATTCGCTGATTCCAAAAATGCCTCTGAAAATGCTGCATCACGTAACGTTTTTGAGATATTCTTATTCTTTTATATAAAATTACAGAAATGAGGTATGATACCAACCCATATTGACTTAATTTAAAATAATAGCCATTGTCTCTTCTAAATACAGCTTAAAGGCAGTGCTGCTTCATAATGGCAATTTCCTACCTTCAATACCTTTATTTCATGCCATAGGAATTAAGGAGACATACGATTCCATGTCCATAATTTTAGATGCTATTAGTTATCAAAACCATGGCTGGGAAATTTGTAGTGACCTCAAGGTAGTTGCATTGCTAACGGGACTGCAGGGAGGTTTCACAAAATATTGCTGTTTTTTGTGCTTATGGGACAGTAGGGCAACTGACAAGCATTTTATAGTGAAAGAGTGGGGGGAAAACGGAAGACTATACCCCTGGAGCAAGCAATGTTAAGTATGTGCCTCTAGTAGACCCAAACGAAGTTCTTCTCCCCCCACTTCACATAAAGCTCGGGTTAATGAAGAATTTTGTTAAAGGTTTGAACAAAAGTGGAAGTGAATTTAAGTATTTAAGAAGTATCTTTCCCAAAATAATTGAATCCAAATTGAAGGAAGGTATATTTGTCGGTCCTCAAATAAGACTACTTCTTAAAGACAGTGTTTTTGAATCAAAGCTTAAACGTGTTGAACTGGCAGCATGGAAATCATTTAAATCAGTGGTGGAAGGCTTCCTGGGCAATAACAGAGAAGAAAATTATGAAACTTTAGTCTCAGAACTATTAAGGAGCTACAAAGAAATGGGTCGCCATATGTCACTTAAAATCCACTTTTTGCACTCTCACCTTGATAGTTTCCCTACAAACGTAGGAGCTGTAAGTGATGAGCAAGGTGATCGTTTTCACCAGGCCATTTCTGAGATGGAAAGACGTTGCCAGGGTCGCTGGGATTCAGCCATGTTCGGAGACTATTGTTGGTTCCTCAAACGGGAGAGTACATGTCAATTATTCAGGTATTGGTTTTCATCATTATCTTGGGTTTATTTTAATAATAATAGTAATTAATAATTATTATTTTCAATGTTACTTGGCAATAAAATACCTATTATTTTCAATTAATCAAATATGAGTTATCACATCACATTTCTGTAAGTTTTCATAAAAATTATGAATATCTAAAAAAACGTTACGTGATACAGCATTTTGAGGGGCATTTTTGGAATCAGCAGATCAGTTTACATAAGAATTTGCCTATTTTGTTTCGGGTATATGATTTTTTTTTTTTTTTTTTTTTTTTTTTTTTTTTTTTTTTGTTCCCCAGTGATAATTGTAATACCATCCAGTGTCCCCAATAAAGAATTGGTGCGTAGGGTGGAATATCTCTCGTTGCCTATCACTGAACAGAGGGGCAAGCACAGCTTCGGTAGCCACTGTTGCAGACTTCTCTATGCTCAAGGGCAGTGAGGGACACAGGGGAGCAGGGGAGGAATGCAGGATTCAGCACAAGGCTTCGGAACCTTACATCCCTACACTCATACGAGCTTCTCCGAAATGTACCGAACGGACACGACTGGCTTTGGAATTCCGCATAGCACGTGGAGTTAAGGACAAGAAAGAACGTGTTTTTAATTATTGTGTGATTGTTACGGTCTTCAACAGCCGTATTAGTGTTATTTATTTCATAGTGTACAGTGTACCAAGACAGTTGCCAGCGCTAATTCTTTGAAATGGGCGAAGAATGTGTAATTAAACAATTACTGCAAAGACCATTCTCGCAGTTTAAATACGAGGATAAGTTAGTGATAATAAAACAGGGAAGGCCTACTCCAGCTCTTCCGCACTTGGAGTGTCAACAGAAGGAAAAAATAAGTATCCTATAAAAGGTATTTTAGTATAAGTAATTATTATAAGTATGAGTGGCTGTCTGGCTCATTCGAACTAAATAAACTTTATTGCTGGTCATGCTTATTGTTTGCAACTGAGAAAATACCCTGGAGTACTACGGGTTTCGCTAATTTAGCTTATTTAATCACAGCTTTGGATTAACATAAAAGATGAACAACGCATATAAAATCTTTTGCAGCATTAACAACATTGAATTACCAAAAGAAACTTGCTGACAGTTTACACAATGAAAACGTTAAGGGAAATAGAAATGTGTTGAAAATATTGATGGAGTGGTTCTTTTTGCCATCATTAAATAAAGGCAATTATATAGAATTGCTACAATTTCGGCTAATTATGATGCAGTACTGTCTCAGCATCTAAAGACAGCTACCGTTTTCAAAGGCACCTCGCCTGTTTTAACAGCTTGTTTCTAGAAAAATTGATTTAAATGTACTTTTTGTGAAGTTAACATTTAATCAACAATCCCTATCAGCTAGGCCTAGTGATAGCCCAAGTCACAATTCCAGCATACGCCACTGGTGTAAAATAACCTCCAATCGCACGTGTTATATCTATCCGTCCTATTAATTGTGACTTCCTCTAATACAATTCTATTTTTAAATGAACCTCCGCATAGAAACAGGTTGAGGTCATCTTTCTAAGTTAGAGTGTTGTGGTTTCATACTTAATTTGATAAGAAGTTTCGACCCAAAACCATGCACAGATTTCAATTTGGGCCAACTAGACATTTGCTTCATACGGGATACGTTTCTTAAAATATGGTAATGCCAGATTCCTCAAGTTAAAGCACAAGACGTTTTAGGTACTGAACTAAAATATTTTCAATGCAACTTAGATTCCTATGCTACTTGCAATTGTTTGCTGTTAGAAGATTGTTTATATTTTCTTTGCATATTTTAAAAACAATTGAACACTTCATTTTATGTTATTTGCATACTTTATATTACCTATTATGCTTATATTTTAAGCTTGTTTTAATTCTAACAATATTTGTGTGTTTAAAATGAAAAAATAATATCTTTTGGGTATTTGACTTTGCAAAGCGCTGGATAAACTGGCAAAGTAGCACTTTTAAATTAATGTTTATATTGTTTTTGGTGGATTTTATAACAGTCGTATCAAACTGTGACAGCCATGTATTTATAAAGAAAACAGAGAAGCATCTATTTCTTTAGAAACCTTAGCATTTGGTTCTATAATGTGCTAGTTTTAAAAATGATATAAATACGCAGGGGGCCGTGGTTAATATCTGCCCTGAGTACTAGCCGTAGTGACAGCAATCTTCTGTTTAAAAAGTTCATCGATCAATCATTTGCAGGTGTTCATCAATAGGGCACATTAATGTAAATATAAAAGCATAAAAGTATCATATGCCGCGATCCAATGAGCTTCCCTACTCGGTCTTCTATAACGCCTTCTTACGGACGTTTACTCTTCCGTCAGTTTCTTTTCCGGCCAGATAAACTTACTTACACATTTGTACATTTTGATTCTTTTTTTTTATATAAATTTTAATATGTTTTCGCGAAATATAACAATATGATCAGAATTTAATTAAGGCTTTTCTGATCCACTCGGTAACACATAAAAACACATTTTGTTCTTTTGGCGTCGTTTTTACAGAAGAGTAAGATGATTGATGTTGTTTTTTTTTTTTTTTTTTTTTTTTTTTTTGGCCTTCGGTAAAATCCCATATGGCCATCGTAGGGAAAAATAAGAAAAATAATGTAAGGAAGTTTAAGAGGCTGGGAGGAGACTAGATCTGTAGATCACTGTCTTTAAGAAATTGTAGAAGAGCTTGGTATACAGGTTTGTTGCATAACTGTAATATGGTGTTGACGCTAGCGGGAAAAGGAACAGACTGCTGAAGTAGGCGGCGGAGGAAGGAAGAACGGTGGGCTCGGTAGCGAGAACAACTGAACAGCAGATGATTGAGGTCAGCGGTTTCGCCTGGGTCATCAGGACATACAGGGGAATCGATGAGACGTAGTCGGTGAAGATGCGCAGGGTAACATCCATGTCCAAGTCGCATTCTAATGATGGAGGTGAGATGTCGACGTGCAATCCTGAAGCTGGAGAACCAAGGGGTCGTGGATAGATGCGTCTGAACGGCGGCGTAGTGTTTGCCTTTGATGGACTGCGAACGAATCCAGGCGTCATTCCAGCGACAATAGGCGTCACGATGAAGGACCGGGAAGAAATCCGTGTAGGGCAGTTGGATGCCTTGGAAGGTGCCTTGGGTGAGTCCCTCTTTTGCCAGGCGATCGGCGACTTCATTGTATCGAATTCCGACATGCCCTCTGATCCAAAGGAAGTGAATTTGATGTCCAGCTATGGTAGCGTTGTTCACCAACGTCAGTATCTCGTAAAGATAACAGTGCATATCTCTCGTCCAGCGGGGAGATGAGAGTCTCTGCAGCACACTCTGCGCATCGGTTAAGATCAGCAGTTTGGGGAAGCCCTGAGAAATCCCATATTGCAAAGCGTCACGAATGGCCAAAACCTCTGCAGTGTAGCTGGAAGCCTCCATAGGTAGGCGGTATCGAGCCAGGGCATTAGTAGAAGGACAGACGTATGCGTAACCTACTCCTTCAGCAGATTTAGAACCGTCGGTGTAAATCGTGGTGAAATCTGGCCATGTAATCTGCAAGAAATGAGAGAGGGTGATGTTCACGTCTGGGGTCCGAATGATGTGATCAGGAAGATAATGCACCGAAACATTCAAGAAGTGTAAGTCATATGGATATTGAAACCCCGGAAGAGAGGGACTTTTCAAAATTAAGGGAAAAGCGTGGTATAGAGACCGAAAACCCAGTAAGAGTAAGGGCAATCGTCGTACAGCTGGAAAATCCACGTTGAGATGATTAGCAGCAAGATACTGCAACGTCCGCAATACTGGGTGGGCATCCACGGAGAAAACTCGCAATAGAAAGCACTGGGTTAAGAGCTGTCGTCGGATCTCCAATGGTGGTTCTGAGGCCTCAACCAAAAGTGCATTCGTCGGTGTAGAAAGCATAGCACCCAGGCAAAATCTAAGAGCACGGTACTGAGCGATATCCAACTTGCGCAAGACCGATGTGGAAGCAGAGCCAAAGAAGATACAGCCATAGTCCAGCACCGACCGAATTAGGGAACGATATAGCAGAAGTAATATGGAAGCGTCCCCACCCCAACATGAATGAGCGATACTGCGTAGAACATTAAGAGTTGCACCAATCTTGGAGATGAGATGCTGTATGTGACGACTCCATGAAAGGCGACTATCCAAATAGACACCCAAAAATTTTGTGGAAGATGCAAGGGTAAAAGTAAAAGGTCCCAAGCGGATAACGCCATCAGGAAATGTCCGTCGTTTCCTAGTAAACACTACGACTGTAGACTTGGAAGGTGAAAGATGTAATCCGTGTTCAGAGGCCCAGGTTGATAAATCGGTGGCTGCATCACTAAGCCACAGACGAGTAATCCAAAAACTAGAGGACCGAGCGTACAAACAGATATCATCAGCGTACTGGAGAACTCGAATGTGAGGACTAAATAGAGAGTCTAAATCCGACGTATAAAGTGCATAAAGAAGAGGACTCAAAATCGCTCCCTGGGGCAATCCTCGAACTACTATTCTAGGGCCGAAGAAGGAGTTATCAGGAGAACGGATATAGATGAGGCGATGTCGGAGAAGATTGATGTTTGTCGTCTTAGTAAGAAATGCCTCCGCACATACTCAAACTTCCATGGCCTTCTCTACAATGCAACGTTCTTTCACTTACTGATCTCGTTCACAACATAAATATTTTCATTTTGAATTTGTAACCTAAATTTAAAATAACACAGACGCAATAAACAAGCGTTTCTTATTAATAATGAATATATATATATATATATATATATATTTCTAAAGTACTGCCAAATATAACATATATTCTAAGCAAGTATTAAAGTCATTCCAACAGACAGCAAAAAACCGCCATGCTGACTGCAATAAATGTTTGGCGTACTATTTGATACAGAACCAAATGGATTTTAATATCAAGTTGACATTAGGGTATTAGTATTTTTTCTGTAGAACAAATATTTTGTGATTTATGCAATGTTTGCTATAAATGTTGTCCAATAGGGCTGTGTTACACTGCAAAATATATCTGTTTGTAGTCTGTTGATGGTTAGAATCCACTTCAAGGATATTCTGTTTAGTAGGCAATAAATTAAATCTCTTATCTTACTATAACACAGTGTTCTAATTGTGAGGTCTTCTTTGGAAAATGAATGGTGACCGGATGTTTCCAAAGTCATATAAACATAAATTATACCCTTTTACTGTTTGTTGCAAGTTCAAAAGTCTTCGTTAATATTGCCATAGAGGAAACAAAACGGTATGATGGTAAACATGAAATTAAATACGTCAAAGAGACTGAAGAATTGCAACGAAATCAAGGAGTTTATATTTTTATAGTCAATGTCATACATATACAGCCGGAACTTGGCCCTTTTACATTCCCTAAAGTAAGGAAAACGGACACGCGGCTGATGTAACCTTTCGTACGTGTATCCTCCACCCACAGTGGTGGCCAATCCAGGAGTCACGACGAAGCAGAGACCAGGGTCTCTGTTTAGAGATTAAATCTCCCCTTCCTCTCTCCCGCTTGTCCCTCTTGAGTGGCTTGTTAGCCGGAGGTTTGCGGGGAGCATCGTTTTACCCTGCCATAGAACGGCGATACTTGCAGACCTTGAAACAACCATAGATGAAAAATCGAGCTTTTATTTACAGACGCTCTTTCTTATCGTCCCTCTTTACCAGACTTGGTTATTTAACACGCAGTAAATCTACCTACAGGACCACCAGCTTTACTTCTCTTCCCAACGAAGCTATGATAACGATTTTGACCCCCTAAAACAGATATCGCCCTCCGCTGTGTTTGAACTCGCGACTTCGAGAACCGGAGGCTTGCATGTTACCCCTTGACCACATTGGACGACAACCAAGCAGATGAAACGTGAAGTAAATTGTAAAGATTGTGGCTGCTACGACTTGACAGTTACATATGATTCATTCAGAATGAATAGGAAATATCGTAAATGCATGCTGTTTTAATATAGCATTTTTGAGAAAAATAATTAAATATTTTACAGATGACGGTATTTTCTTATAAATCGTCATAATATTAGTTATAAATGAAATAGAGAAGATCAGGGTATCATGGAATAGTCGAGACTTATGGAATAACAAGATTTTGCATTTGTTTGCTGCTGCTATCACGTGGGAATGGCATGAAACAGTCAAGAAAGAATCCCATGATGCACTGCAATGACAGTTGACAGCTTGTTGTTATTTCACTCGCTACATAATAAAATGTATTTTGTGATATTCAAAAGTTTTTGCACACAAATAATCAAACATTTTAACTCACTAGTGCGTATGTGACTTGAATATTGGTGTTAAGTGTAAGGTACACTAAAAGAATTGTAGTTTGTTATATTGTGGTCGCATTTTAGCTGACAATCTTTTGTCTATTACTTTAAAGGTACATTGTCCAAGATGGCGTATCCGGAATTATGGAATACCAGGTATTTCTTAATACTCGACGTAAAAGTGTAATGTTCCACATAACCTTACAAAATAAACTGAATAGAAATAAAGCTAAAAATGAGTTTTGTGTATAATATTAGCAGCTAAACAAGTATTATTAGTTATATAAATAGAAACATAACCTAATTTAAATCCAAAGTATATATTTTATAAATTCAATTCACTGAAATGCAAACAAAAGTTATTTATTCTGTTATTTTAGACTGGATATATGGTCTATGCCTATAAACTTCAGTTTATATATGTTATGTCTATTTTAAACCAATCCTTTTTCGTGTTCTTTTGAAACCAAATTAATTTTTCTGTGTTTTAAACTACTTATTCCATAATACCAGACTATATACTAACCTCCATTTATAACATTTTTAAAATACATTATTTTTATAACAAAATGAATCGATCGATGAAATAGCAGTTTGTTAACAAGTGACAGTTCATCACAATTGGTTATAGCACGCACTCATAATTTGGCGAATTGTATTTATAAATCATTGAAGTTATTTTTAGAAATATCTAAAAGTATTTACATCTATTTAAATTCCTTTACTTCATGGCCTTAAAACACACCGGTGCAACAAATAGAAATATGAAAAATTCTATTTCTAGATCTGGTACATCGCACTATTGTGATGATTCGTATAAAACCGCGAAAAGTGTCGATTGGACCATTTTTGTGTCTTGTTCGCTACTTTTGTACAATCTGACAACGATGCAGCAGTCGACAGAGGGTGCCAAGCGCGGTGCGTTCTGTGGCTCACTCAAATGAAGTCAATCAAGCGAGTGCAAAGTCGTTTTGAGACGGAACGACGCCGAATTCCTCCCCTCGCATCCTGCTCGCAAAGGGGAGGAACGAGGAAACGACGAATTACACTCGAACCACTTCGTCAGTAAACATATATTTGTTTATTAGTAGCTCATAAAAACAGCAACGCAGAGCAAGAACTGTAATAACAGAAAAGGAAAATGTACGATATGATTGCAAAAATTTAAACTCATGTATAATTCTTATTAAAAGCTACAAAGAGCGAAGTATTAACAATTTGGTACACGTAAAGTAAATAGTAAACTTTTGGCGAAGTTCAATAAGGATTTTAAATTTCTGGTAGATACGCGAGAATTCATTGCATTGGAAGAGCAGTTCCTGTCATTTCAGAATGCCTTAAACCGGGAAGGAAGTCTTGTTTATATACACTGACTCCCATAAATAATGGGACAGACTTTGCATTTTGGTATGGAGTGCTCTATAAAGCAGGATAGATTATGTGTATCAATCTCAAGGTACTCCTTGTGTTAAACAAAAATCATTTGTTATGAATATCCATTTTAGAAATTGAAAATGTGGCTAAACTAAGAGCTTCTCCATTCAACCTTATTTACATCATGAGTTTGCGACACAAAAAGAATCGGACAGAACAAATGAAATGCAGTACAAACAAGTAGGTGAAGTCAGTCAATAGACAAAACAACATCGTAGAAGTAGTACGTCAACTGTTCACCAAGAAGAAGGCAAGGATATAGTATGGGGCCCAGAGGTAAGCAGAGTACCTTTGAACAGAGACAGTTAGTGATCTATCACTATGAAAAAACAAAACATACCGGGAAATAGCAGAGATTGTGAATCTTAGCAAAAGTAAAGTAGTGACGTAATTTACCGGTATAAGTATGAAGACAGAATTGAATCTCGAGCAAAGCTATGGCGACCAAAACTCCTTACTGATCGGCAGCAGTCTAATATTATGCGGAAGGTAAAACGGAATCCGCGTATAAGTGCTCCGGTGATTTGTGCTCAGATTCAGGAAGAACTGGGACTGACAGTCCTGAAATGGTCAGAGGGGCCATGCGAAAACTTGATTTAATGGTCGTGTAGCCAGAAAAAAAAGCCATACATTTTCAGCGATTACAATTTGCCAAATACTTTGTTAACAAGACAACCGATTGGTGGGACCAAGTTATTTTTGTGACGTAAGCGAATACAACCTTGCTGGTTCCGATGGCAGGATGGTTGTGTGGAGCTGGAAGAGAGCAATTTACATGGCACAAACACGGCGGAGGGAGTGTAATGTTATGGGGCTGTATTACCTCTACGGGAGTGGGATAGCTGGTGTTCATAGACACAACCATGATCAATGAAGTCTATCTTATATTATTACAGCAACATTTAAAACAAAGTACAGAAATGATGGTTATTTTGGACAGCTTCTCGTTTTATCAGGATAATGATTCGAATGATAATGATACGTCCCACATCGTGCAGCTTTTGTTAATTTACAACTGTCCTCATGTACTGCATCCACTTCCTCAGTCCCCAGATCTTAATCCCATAGAAGCAGTATGGGATAAACTGGAGAAGGCCGTGCGGAAGGCCCCAATCACCAAGCACTACTTGAAGGAGAGGTTGCAAGAGGAATGTAGCAAACTTTCTACAGCCTACCTGAAAAACCTAGTCCACAGCATGCCAAACACTTTGCGAGAAGTAATGAAAAGAAGAGAGAGAGTCACAAAGTACTAAGCCATTTTGTATCACACTCAAGTTGTTACCTCCGATTACTTTTAAGGGTCAAAAATGCCATATTTCTTTTTAATTCTTAAAAAAAGCACCCATTATACAATTTTATGTGAAATAACATTTATTTTCTTACAAGAACGAACCATGTAACTGTCAGTTATCATTAATTTCAATAAAATAGCACATCAAATGTTGATTTTCACTTTCAAAACTTAGTACTGTGCATTGTCCGGTTATTTATGGGAGTCATTTGTAGCTGTTCTTGAATCATGTAGTAAGCAATGCTATTTGCTTCCAAGTAACGTCTATAATGGAAAACTGTTTATTTGGGTTGTTAGAGGTAACTTAATACAGTGCTTGTTTCTTTGGTCGCATAAACAGAGTCATTACTTCAAAATCAATGTATCACAAATGCCTAATAAACAGTTCAAGCCCCTGTCCCTCTTCAGGCCTCGCTTGTCTTCTTGTGGTGGGTAGACAGTACATAATACCTATCACTGCAGTTACTGAAACGAGCATTAGATATGGCAGCATGGGTGACTCATATGTACTCTCATACACTCATTTCGTAGTAAACAGATCCACTACCAGAGCAGATAAACAGTTCAAGCTCCTCTCCCTCTTCAGGCCCCGCTTGACTTCTTGTGGTGGGTAGACAGTACATAATACCTATCACTGCAGTTACTCAAACGAGCATTAGATATGGCAGCATGGGTGACTCATATGTACTCTCATACACTCATTTCGTAGTAAACAGATCCACTACCAGAGCAGATAAACAGTTCAAGCTCCTCTCCCTCTTCAGGCCCCGCTTGACTTCTTGTGGTGGGTAGACAGTACATAATACCTATCACTGCAGTTACTCAAACGAGCATTAGATCTGGCAGCATGGGTGACTAATATGTACTCTCATATATTCATTTCGTAGTAAACAGATCCACTACTAGAGCACATAAACAGTTCTAGCCCCTCTCCCTCTTCAGGCCCTGCTTGTCTTCTTGTGGTGTGTAGACAGTACATAATACCTATCACTGCAGTTACTGAAACGAGCATTAGATCTGGCAGCATGTGTGACTCATATGCACTCTCATACACTCATTTCGTAGTAAATAGATCTACTACCACAGCAGATAAACAGTTCAAGCCCCTCTCTCTCTTCAGGTGCCGCTTGCCTTCTTGTAGTGGGTAGACTACATAATACCTATCACTGCAGTTACTGAAACGAGCATTAGATCTGGCAGCATGTGTGACTCATATGTACTCTCATACACTCAATTTCATAGTAAACAGATCCACTACCATAGGAGATACAGTTCAAGCTCCTCTCCCTCTTCAGGCCCCGCTTGCCTTATTGTGGTGGGTAGACAGTACATAATACCTATCACTTCAGTTACTGAAACGAGCATTAGATCTGAAAGCATGGGTGACTCATATGTACTCCCATACACTCATTTCGTAGTAAACAGATCCACTAACAGAGCAGATATACAGTTCAAATTGCTCTCTCTCTTCAGGCCCCACTTGTCTTCTTGTGGTGGGTAGACAGTACATAATACCTATCACTGCAGTTACTGAAACGAGCATTAGATCTGACAGCATGGGTGACTCATATGTACTCTCATACACTCATTTCGTAGTAAACAGATCCACTACCAGAGCAGATAAACAGTTGAAGCCCCTCTCCCTCTTCAGGCCACGCTTGCGTTCGTGTGGTGGGTAGACAGTACATAACACCTATCACTGCAGTTACTGAAACGAGCATTAGGTCTGACAGCATGGGTGACTCATATGTACTCTCATACACTCATAGTAAACAGATCCTCTAACAGAGCAGATAAACAGTTCAAGCCCCTCTCCCTCTTCAGACCCTGCTTGCCTTCTTGTGGTGGGTAGACAGTACATAATACCTATCACTGCAGTTACTGAAACGAGCATTAGATCTGGCAGCATGGGTGACTCATATGTACTCTCATACACTCATCTCGTAGTAAACGGATCCACTAACTCTTTTGGCCTCTTGCGGACAGATTTTCTTATACAGTAGATAACACTGAGAGTTCAGTTGAATGCAGTCTGTGCAGTTCGGTTGTGATTTGATTCAGGGATCACTGTCTTTTGTTCTGAGTGCGTATTCAGAGAAATAGAAGGCCCGCCTCTGTGGGATATTTAAAGTTGGCTGCATGGAATTTGAAACGTACAATTGCAGCACGCGACAACATTTTGAAAATTTGAGATAAAACCACAGTATTAAATGGTTACACCTATGAGTTGAATCTGTGTGTTTAAGATGTGATATCAGTTGCACGTGAAACCGTGGTCATTCGTTTGTTTCTATATTCGTAGAATCTGGGTCCCAGCGCTGTTCAGATATTTTCCTCTTTCGCTATTACATCTGTGCGAATGATTTCTCATTATCTCGCCCCGCTGTTTTTTGTTTGTTAATTTGGAGCTCATAGGGGCATTAAGAGAAGCCAGTCTTCTTTTTAAAGTATAAACTCCGCTCAACTTTGCGGAAGAGCACAAAGGGAACCATGGAGATGCCTGTGAACGCTACTTTTCGGTTGGTTTTGTTACTTCCGTTGCCGAGCGCGGGATGTTCTGTTCATTCGGAATGGATTTATATTAAAACGCGTGCCGATGTTTTAATTTCCGGCCCACAGCGCTCCGGCATCGATGGGCGTTTGGCTTTAGAATTGTCACGCAGTTCCGGTTACGTATTGTGGTTGATGGTCGCAGGAAATGGATCTTCAGCTGCGTGGTATCAGGTCTTAACCTCCTCTTCGGCTGATTACAGTTGGCAGTGCCATCGTGCCTAAATGAATATTTCATATTTGAAATACAGTTACACTTTTCAAAATAGATGCTAAACAACTTATAAATACATAGTACAGAGTAATACATAAATATACATAAAGTAATACATAATACTATACATAATAGTATATAGTAATACATAAATACAGAGAACATAGAGCTTAGAGTTACCAGACATTCATCTTTCAGGATAAGAGAAAACCTCCAACGTTAAGTAATATCGGACGATGAGTGAAATGATGTTCAAATGAGTACAGGGTACATAGAGCATAGAGTTACCAGACATTCATCTTTCAGAATAAGAGAAAAACTCCAACGTTAAGTCATATCGGACGATGAATGAAATGATGTTCAAATGAGTACAGGGTACATAGAGCTTAGAGTTACCAGACATTCATCTTTCAGGATAAGAGAAAACCTCCAACGTTAAGTCATATCAGACGATGAATGAAATGATGTTCAAATGAGTACAGGGTACATAGAGCTTAGAGTTACCAGACATCCAACAAATGTTTGCAGTCATACTTTATTAACCGCTAAACATATTAGTATGTAGTGATTATCATGTCATGTCATCCCTCTCTTCATGCACACACTCCGGCAAAATAACGAAATCCTACGACTTCAGCATCTTTTACCAAAACTAGGCCAATGATTTTACTTTGAAAATTGTGTTTTTGATGTGTTGACACTTAAAGGGTGTCAGTTTTCAGGGAGCTCCTATTGTAAATATATAGATCTAGAGCTCATATTTGTGGGTACTTTGCACGAATTTCGATCAAACATCGTACAGTTAACTTTTGCACTGGGCGAAATTACTTCCTAGCTTTGTATTCGAAAATTCACTGCATTTTAGACAATTCTTTAATTTTATCTAATGTCTACAAAAGCTTGCAGAATCTGTTTCGTTGATAATTAGCGTGAACTTTGCCAATTAAGAATAATTACATTTTCATAACCTCGCAAAATACGACCGAACAGTGAGTGTGTATAATATTCGTTGATCTGTGCATAAGTAACTATGTTCTGTGGTGTAATCTAACTTGTTCTTTTGTTTTGATGCTCTTGTGTTTTCTTAGTGGTTTTGTATATGTTGGCTACTGAAATAAAGAAAGTTATTTTGAGTTACTTGCACTATTATTAATGTTTTCGCAATTAGGTTTTCTCCATAAGACGTGACGAATTCAACAGTCTGGAAAGGGCCTAACTTTAATTTAGCATGACATACTGCATTATTTGTGGTTCAACAGTGTTTATGCAGTATCTTATTGTATAAATGCTTGCAAAGAAACGCAGGGCTATTGGGCAAGTGCAACTAAAATGTGGGGATAAACCATCAAGGCACAAAGAGCGCCGAGTATTTCTTCTAGTGGCTTTAATACATCTCAATTGATGTTAAAAGTATCATCAGATTCGTAACTATGATAAAACTGAGGTAGATTTTCTGTAGTGTTAGTTAGATTTGGTCGATGTAGGTCTGTTTTGGTCTGAAGTAGTGGTCGACTTGAAATCTCGATTGTATCTATACATTGCCTGAGAAGGCGGTGTCGACAGGTAAATGAGCGAGGCTGTGCTTAATGATACAGGGAATGGCATCTTAATCGCTCGTGTTGAAATGTAAATGCATAGAGACATCATGTTTAAACGTGGTGAAGGATACATGTTTACAATGGGAAGCATGGCTGGTGTTTACAGAAGGTTCCAGATGTCGGGAGGTCCTAGGCTCCAGTAACGTAAAGTTCACCTCACATTCCGTCACAATTTGTGAAAATTTGCGTGTAATTTGTAAGCTATTCTTACAAAGGTTTTATTGTCTGCTTTATGTTAATCGACGATCGCCACATGTGCAAAAGCGGGTGTGTCTGTCAACAGCATTGCTCAAAAACGAAGGATTGGTTAAAAACCACACTTGCTATGCAATACGAAGACAAGGCCTCCATCAAAAACTGATTTGCTCACAAATGTCTGTACGATTTCTATTACCGATGTATTATTTTATCTTGACAGGAATCCTGCGTGGTAGGGATGAGTAGCAACTGTGGTGGGGATAGTGCACCTATCGCCACAATACGTCACACGCGTAAGATTACGAGAGGGGAAGGCGGTGCATAAGGTGTCTAAAAACAAATTTCATTACCGAAGCCAGTTTTGCAGCTCTTATAAAGTATGTTGTAATTCTTACTATGGTAGTAATCTCCACGCTTTTGTTGGATCTTAAATAGTACATAGGCATTTGGAACAAAAGCCTGTTCTCCTCCAGCAGGCATGATAAACAGCTGTCGGCCTTTCAATATCGTTGCAGAGTTCCTGTAACGTATTTCACTCCAGGCATATGGTCCAGTATGTGCTGTATTTATTTAAGTTTCATCCATATAAACTTCACTTCGATATCTCCGAATATTTTGTAAATACTTAAGCCTTTTTGCACGTATAGTGCGATGTTCGATTAAAATTTGTCTGTCACGCTTAGTGTTTTTTTTTTTTTTTTTTTCAAATAATCCTAGGTTCAAAAGAGCTCTTCCTAATGTTCAGACACTGCCTTGGAAGTCAGTAGAATTTTTAAGCTTCATAAGCACTTTCTTCAAAGTTGGTCTTTGTTCTTCTGTGCTTTAAAAATTATTCATAGTTCGCCTAACTACTTCTGAATTAAAACATCCAAATTAGATTTTGTGCATGTTCTTAATCTTTGTTTACTGGGCATAGAGAAGGACGTTGTTGCACTAACACCAATGGCTTTTCTTTTCTTAATAACTCTCCTAAACTGCTTTCAGACACAACTGTTGCCTCAGATACCCTTCCCCAGATTTTTATAGCTAACCCAGACAATTGTTCCTTTTTTATAAATCTATGGATATTGGTTATTACTTCTCGTGTATTTAAATGTAGCACTTTATTTCCTAATGTGCTGCTAGGAGGCGTCATTTATAAATGCTCTCTTGGAACCAGGAGACAAGCACATTTTGAAACAAGCTGTAGTGTTACCGAGTAGCTCTGCACGTGTTTAGTTGCTCGCAACTGACCTGCCCTCCCCTCCAGTTGCAACCGTTCTGAGGTGGACTCGTCTAGATACCACTGCGCATCGCTCTGCACTTTTCAAGAAAAAAAAAATACATCTGTACATTAAATGTGTAAGATATTTTTATGACAAATGAAATTAATATCTTGAGTTTGCTCTGGAGTCTTTATCATTCATGTTTATAGCGTGTGGCGTGTTACGTAAAGCTATGTAACAGATTTGTAAATACATCAAGGTACGGAGGGGAAGGTTAAAAGACAGGAAATATTGGTTAGCTAAGTAGGACCGCACATATTTATTGAATGTCTTATGTTATTTTTCAACTAAAATAATAAAAGAAACAGCTAAGGCTACCGGATGTTCAGAAACGTTAGTATATAGAATAAAAAAGAAACGAATGCAAGGTCCCCTATGAATTCTATAAAAATGGGCGGGGAAACAAAACAACGCTAGGTTAACGCAATATGATGGAATAGTGCAAAGCGGAGTGCGGCGTATTGTTCATTCTTTGCTGCTTGGAAACATTCTACCCACGCTGAATCTAGTTTAATCAAGTGTAAACAGTGATGCCGACACCCTACCTGATTTCTCAAGAGCCACTTTGAATCAGTTCCTATACGATTTGGGGTTCGAATATGAAAGAAGGGGTAACAAGCATGTACTAATAGAAAGAATGTGGAAACGTAGAGTCAGACTGAAAAATTCAATGCCATAGCCGGTATTTGAACCACGGATCTTCTGGTTTCCGTCCAGCCGCACTACCATTGTGCTACTATGGCCAACGTGCCGATATGACATTAAATTCTCCAACTGACTCGTATTTTCCCGGTAAACCACTAGGAGTTCTCATAAACACATGAGACAACTAACTTAATGGCGACTTACTACATGTAAGTACTTTAAGGCCCGGGCTTTATAGTTAACCACTATTAGGTTAAGAGAATGTTGGAGAATTTAATGTCATATCGGCACGTTGGCCATAGTAGCACAATGGTAGTGCGGCTGGACGGAAACCAGAAGATCCGTGGTTCAAATCCCGGCTATGGCATTGAATTTTTCAGTCTGGCTCTACGTTTCCACAATTTAGCCTACACACGGCCAGTGTGAAAGAATAATTAATTTCCATTAATAGAAAGAAGATATCGGATTTGTCGAGCCTACATGACGACGAAATGGATGACAGTGAAGAAGCATAAAAGTGACCGACATATTTAAAGCGCTTATCATTACATGCCTCCATTTGGTTTGTTGTAATATATATATTTTTGTCTGCAGAATCTTGTTTTAACTACTAAAGTAACAAGTAATAGGAGGAGTAAACATTAAAATGCATGCACTCAAAAATTGAATCTTTTAAAATAGAATTTAATAGCAGTGTAGAAAGTTCCGTATTAATGATGTAACATTTAAAGTGTGATCCATATAAACCTGAACCAATAATAGGACACACGTGCAACTTTGGGAGAATATAATACACAATTGGGAGATTACATTACACTATTTACATCTCAGAAAATGTTGGAAGTGTCCTCCACCAGCATCTATACATGTTTGCGGGATATTTCAGTCTTTTTGTGTATATAGATATACCTGATTTCCTTTGTGTAAAAGCCGTACGTTAGCCCTGGTCTATTAACTCTGTACCAATATTGTAGCTCTAATAGAAGGTTATTGGAGGTGCTTCTTAGCATTAGGCGGGGTTTGAAACAGAGTAATGAAACAGCACAGCGGCAGAGAGCGAATGTTAGGGGGGAGGTGGTGGTGAAATGGAACATTTCCCCCTGTACATATCCATCACTGCATCACGTTAATTGGGTGGAAAGTTGGAAACTAGCGGCGCGGTCTGCAAGAAGGAGTGCCAACATATTTATTAGTTGGCTTCTCTGCTCATTAAATCCTCAACATTGATGTACAGTTGCAGCGTTACGACCAGAAAAGTATACTAAACCTGGCGCCGAGACGTTATTTCTGGAGACAACAACCTCGTAATATTTCTTTACTGTCCATTATTTTCAAAATCTGTAGCTCTGGAGATCGACAAATATAGCATTTTGTATGGCCCTCTACTCCATCAAAGGCGGTCATAAATAAGGAAGGTAATTTTATCATCTCTCTTTATTGGTATCGCTTCCTGGTATTCCGCAGGACATTGAATACGTAATAAACATGTTAAGGCACAGCAGAGTCCACAAGAATGACGGATAGTCGGTCAGTAAAAACTAGTAACTTGAAAGAAATACTTGTATTTTTTTTTTTTTTTTTTTTTTTTTTTTTTTTTTTTTTTTTAGAATTTACCCAACGTTAAGTTATATCGAACGGTGAAAGAATTGGGTGAAATGGTGCTCAAATGAATCCAGGGTCAATGGAGCTTAGAGTTACCCGACATTCGTCTCGAAGGATAAGGGAAAACCCCAGACAAAACTTTATCCAGGTAACTCACCCTGATCGAAATTCGAACTCGGGACCTCTTGAACGAGAGGCAGACAACTTGTATATGTTCGAGATCCACTCGGGAAACAAGTCAGGTGAAAAGAGGATTAGAAATCGACGTTTCGGGAGCGACATCTCTCCCATCATCAAGGCATTTTAATATAACAGATGTGTCCGTAAAATAAGGTCTCCAATTTTATTTAATATAGAAAACATGTTTATTGTCAATAAATGTTACATTGATGGAAAGGTGGAACTTACAGCTATTTTCCAACGTAATCACCATTGCGATCGATGCACTTTTGTATGCGCTGTGACAGGTTTTTTTGGCAATTTACGTCCTCCAACGTCAAGTCATATCGGACGATGAATGGAATGGGTGAAATGATGCTCAAATGAGCCTAGGGTACATAGAGCTTAGAGTTACCTGACTCACAGTTGGTACTCCTGGTTCCCGCCTGTGAGAACCAGGCAAGTTCAGACATGTTCAGTATCGCCTACCGCTGCAATGGAGGTAACACGCAGTTAAAGTTGATGTTAGAGAAAGATCCGGAGTTTCTTTCAAACGTAATCACTGCTGATGAAACTTGGCTACATCATTTTGATCCTGAGAGCAAACAGCAAAGCTCAGTGTGGAAATCTCCTTCATCACCAACCCCCAAAAAGTAAAAGTGGTTACTTCTGCTGGGAAAGTTATGGTCATCTCATTCTTTGATATTCATGGAATGGTTTATCAGCATGTTGTACCTGCACACACATCAGTAACTGGACAGTACTACACAGATGTCCTGAAAACATTGCAAGTCCATATCAGGTGCAAAAGACCACATTTCCGTGAAGCAGGCTGGATGCTGCACCACGATAATGCGTGGCCACATATTGCCAATGCTGTTGCTTAATATCTTGCAAAAATCAACGTGAAGTGCATCCCTCAACCCCCCTATAGTCCGGATTTAGCCCCATATGATTTTTATCTATTCCCTAACTGTAAGAAACGCCTTCGTGGGAGGCATTATCCATCATCAGAAGCAGTGGTGAAGGCTGCGGAAGCAATTTTGAAGGATCTCTGGAAAAAATTGTTTCCAGCATGTCTTTGAAGACTGGCAGAAACGCTAGGACAAGTACATCGCATTCAGGGGAGACTATTTTGAGAAGGGCCATCAAAATTATGAGGATGAGTAAAGGTACGTAACAGGAAAATTTAATATCAGGACTTAACAACTTTTAATTTAAAAGGGATGAAAATTTGTTAAGTCACTTGATTTAACAGCTTCTGATTTTTAATATTAGATTTTTTCCATTATACAGTATAATATGTAGTCATGGATAAATTGTTACTTTGTTTTCACCAATATGTCTGTATTATGGACTAATCCAGTATGCACTTCATGGATTGACATACAACATTGTCATCAAAACACCACTCCCTACATCATCTTCTACCTCACTTCCATATGTCATTGTGTCATAAAATGTGGTACCTTCTAGCAGAGAGACATGTTCCAGTAGTGAATGAATATCGTAATATTTTGCCTTAATCTTTCGAACCCTATCTGGTGTGTTTTTCGCACTATCACATACCTTGTGTAAGGTTTGCAACTTCACTCCTCTCCTCAAAAGAGACTGGTGACGATAAAGTGAGAAAGACATTGTGTGACGAACTTTTGGTACACATCCTCTTTGGAAATAGAGAAAGTCAGGAAAACATAGTGATTCAGATTTTTAAATTTCTGTGTATTTCTGATAAAGTCTCGATATAGCTTATAAAGCAGAATAGAAACTGTTCTTTACCCACTATCTAGGTGCCTAGAAGTTACATTTGTTTCTTTGTTTAGGAGGTTCCTTGGATATGTGCAAACTTCGAGCCTGTGTGCTCGTTTCAAAGTTTCAGAGACACAGGAAATGCAATTTTCTCTCCAGAGTTAGTTGCCACCCTAGGTAATGGCTATATTTGTCATCGCAAGGGCATTGATGGAGAAGGCTGGGGCGATGTCATACGGAGGTGCACTCGGCGATAAACTCGACATTATAATGCATGCAGGTCTGCATAAACTGCCAGGCGCCGAGGAGAAAATTGCCTTCTTAAAATAGGTTTACGTCCTTCAGGGTGATGCATAAGAATTCATACAGGGCTGGAGATAAAAGGGAACAAGTTTTAGCTCTAGGATAAAATACAGCAAGGTCTCAACATACTTCAATATCGTACATACATGTCACTTATTTTCAAATGTTCAATCAAACATAACCGCAATTTTTCGAATGATTTCAATTGTATGTGACAAATTCACTTTTGATCAGTTGAAATATATATTCCCTTTAAGGGAATATAGGGCCTTCTGCACCGCGCAACATCGAGACCCGTCGACAACGGATTGAGAATCAGAGGTTTCCTGATCAGAGAGATTCCTAGACGAGTGATCAGCCGGAAGTGAAATAACGAGAGAGATGAGGTGATAGGAAAAATGATGATGGAGCGATCGGTAGAATGCTGGCGGAAGAAACTGGAGGACCCAGAGAATACGTGCCCCAGCGAAATGTTGTTCACCAGAAATGTCACTTTGCGGTCGTCTGGAATCGAACCCTGTCGTGGTCGAACAACTCAGCTATAGCGCCGCCATTTGAAATATTTGGTGTAGAACTTAATTCTGTTATCTCTTATAATCTCCAACGTTAAGTCATATCGGACGATGAATGAAATGATGTTCAAATGAGTACAGGGTACATAGAGCTTAGAGTTACCAGACATTCATCTTTCAGGATAAGAGAAAACCTCCAACGTTAAGTCATATCGGACGATGAATGAAATGATGTTCAAATGAGTACAGGATACATAGAGCTTAGAGTTACCAGACATTCATCTTTCAGGATAAGAGAAAACCTCCAACGTTAAGTCATATCGGACGATGAATGAAATGATGTTCAAATGAGTACAGGATACATAGAGCTTAGAGTTACCAGACATTCATCTTTCAGGATAAGAGAAAACCTCCAACGTTAAGTCATATCGGACGATGAATGAAATGATGTTCAAATGAGTACAGGGTACATAGAGCTTAGAGTTATCAGACACTCATCTTTCAGGATAAGAGAAAACCTCCAACGTTAAGTCATATCGGACGATGAATGAAATGATGTTCAAATGAGTACAGGGTACATAGAGCTTAGAGTTACCAGACTTTCATCTTTCAGGATAAGAGAAAACCTCCAACGTTAAGTCATATCGGACGATGAATGAAATGATGTTCAAATGAGTACAGGGTACATAGAGCTTAGAGTTACCAGACATTCATCTTTCAGGATAAGAGAAAACCTCCAACGTTAAGTCATATCGGACGATGAATGAAATGATGTTCAAATGAGTACAGGGTACATAGAGCTTAGAGTTATCAGACACTCATCTTTCAGGATAAGAGAAAACCTCCAACGTTAAGTCATATCGGACGATGAATGAAATGATGTTCAAATGAGTACAGGGTACATAGAGCTTAGAGTTACCAGACTTTCATCTTTCAGGATAAGAGAAAACCTCCAACGTTAAGTCATATCGGACGATGAATGAAATGATGTTCAAATGAGTACAGGGTACATAGAGCTTAGAGTTATCAGACATTCATCTTTCAGGATAAGAGAAAATCTCCAACGTTAAGTCATATCGGACGATGAATGAAATGATGTTCAAATGAGTACAGGGTACATAGAGCTTAGAGTTACCAGACATTCATCTTTCAGGATAAGAGAAAACCTCCAACGTTAAGTCATATCGGACGACGAATGAAATGATGTACAAATGAGTACAGGGTACATAGAGCTTAGAGTTACCAGACATTCATCTTTCAGGATAAGAGAAAACCTCCAACGTTAAGTCATATCGGACGATGAATGAAATGATGCTCAAATGAGTACAGGGTACATAGAGCTTAGAGTTACCAGACTTTCATCTTTCAGGATAAGTGAAAACCTCCAACGTTAAGTCATATCGGACGATGAATGAAATTATGTTCAAATGAGTACAGGGTACATAGAGCTTAGAGTTATCAGACATTCATCTTTCAGGATAAGAGAAAACCTCCAACGTTAAGTCATATCGAACGATGAATGAAATGATGTTCAAATGAGTACAGGGTACATAGAGCTTAGAGTTACCAGACATTCATCTTCCAGGATAACGGAAAACTCCAACGTTAAGTCATATCGGACGATGAATGAAATGATGTTTAAATGAGTGCAGGGTACATAGAGCTTAGAGTTACCAGACATTCATCTTTCAGGATAAGGGAAAACCTCCAACGTTTAGTCATATCGGACGTTGATAAAATATGTTTAAATGAGTACAGGGTACATAGAGCTTAGAGTTACCAGATTTTCATATTTGTGAATAATGGAAAACCCCAAAAAATCCTTACCCAGATAACTCACCCTAGCCGAAAAGCGAACTTGGGAGGACGTAAATTACAATATATATATATAGCTGTATTAGAGGATGTTAATGGAAAATTTAAAATAGGCGTTGAATTTCTGATTTTAAAGTCTCAAATATGCTATACCTTAATTAAAATGAAGTTTGCCATTTTCTATGTATTGGGTATTTTGTAATCTGTCAAATTTCTTGAAAGGTTTGCTTACTGTATCAGTGTATGCATTTCCACATAATTGTTTATTAATTTTATCATAGCTTTTCTTTGTTCTATGAAGAGAACAGGTATCACAACGCTAGTCTGGTTCAGTGCTTCCTTTGTTTTTATATTCTTATTCCCTTATAAGTAAGCAGTAATATACATAGTTTCTGCTGGAAACGTTTACCTCGATTAAATTGAACTAGATAAAATATAAAATTTGTAGCTAAAGCGAGGGTGAGATAGTCACGTGAAAGCACACGCCAGGGCCTCCTCCCCTCCCCTTCGAGTCCTCACATGTTTAACCGAGATTTAAACTGTAGCACGCTTTTACTGTATAAGTTCGTGTGAGATATAATACAGCTTGTGTACGCAGAATAAAGCAATTTTGGCGTGTGTCTGATACTGTAGCGAGTTAATAAAGACTTAATGGATGGACTGCCGTTTCTTTGATGTTGTGTTAATTTCAGTCTTTGTAGTTGGTAGTTTTAATTGTTCTCATTTTGCGATGGAAATCCCTCCAAATTGTGGTTTACATATTGTTAAAAAATCAGATCAGAGGTTTCTTTCAAGCGGCGCGTTCACTTTCGATTTTGCGATCACGTTTCATTAAATCCCCATTTAACATCATTTTGTTTAAAATCCTTTGTTCTTTTACATCTTTTGTGTCTGTTTCTGCTGTGACCGAAGCCATTAAACCACTCCCTCCCTCCCTCCCTCCCCCCCTCCCTCCCTCCCTCCCTCTCCAGGCCATTGAGGACTTAATATCTGATTTAGTACTTGGTTCCTACATAAAATGGCGTAAAACGCTGTTCGCACTTCTAAACTGAACTGTCATTTAAAGAATAGGTTAAGTTGCTTAAAGATTTCCTAAAACAAAGACCGTAAATAAGAATGAGAAACATGCACGTACTTTCCAGAAACTTATAGTTTTATATTGAAAATGTAATTAACTATTTACATAAATAAGAAAGAAATCATAAAACACGATAATTTTAAGAAGACTTAAAGCAAAAACATGGACAAATATTAAATCTTTGCCCTTTTAACTAACTTTGATTCATGAAAGTTTTCGCATTCATTTTTTTTCCTATCGAAGTGAAGTTTTCAGTAGTAAAATGACGATTTAAATATCCTTAACGAGAAGGCGCATAACGAATTTGCACTTTTCATGAATTACATTCACAATTAATAATTGTCGAAGTGTTTTTAAACTAATTGTTTTGAAGTATATGAAAAATATGTGAGTAGAATTTTAGTTAAATTAATGTGGGGGAATTTTCAAATTTGTTTCATGTGTGTAATATTTTAGGATTTTTGAGCATTTAAAATGCTTCTTACAATCCAATTTATTATACCGAACATTTGGGTTCATTAATATAACCGAAGTAGAACTTCATTTGTTTTTTAGGGTAAGAATGCAAATTCAAACTTTATCTGAATCAAGAATAGGGAAGCTGGCCCCGTTGCTCAGTCCGAGGAGCACCTGCCTGCCGCGCTAGGGGTCCCAGGCTCTATTCCCAGCGGGAGGTGGGAATTTTTCTCCGACCAAGGTAATTCCTCATCTTCCCCAGAGTGTGGAAGTATGAATGAGAGTGAGAGTGTGTGCATGATCTAATGATTAAAACTCAACTATCACGACTTAACACCTTCGATATGTTCCAAAGGAGAACGGCCGCCGATATGGCCGTTGGAGTTAAAGGCAGGGTATAAAGATTGGGGCGGGGGATAGAAGGCTAGAATAGTTCGTTTTTGTAAGAAGTTTTTGAAGACTGAATAGAGAAAATCATATGGGTGCATTGCATCGCATCGCATATTTACTATAATTAATTCATTTATGGTAATACATTCTTTGGAAATAATCCAATGTTGAACTTTGGGCTCTCTTCATATAAATCAATTGAAATTGGTAAATTTGTTTGTAAAAGTAAGACATCTAGTGAGATAATTACGAGGGTGGTCTGAAAAGTTTCAGACCTAAACTCTGTCCTCCAAGCGCAATCTTCAGCTGAGGGAACAAAAAGCAGCCGCTTGGGGCTAGATATAGTGAGCCAAGCAGTTCAAACTGTAATTCGTGGATATTCGCCATTGCAACCGCTGAGGTGTGAGACTGTGCGTTGTCTTGGTGAAACAGGATTTTCTTTTTTGGCAAATATGGCCGTATTTCCGCAAGTTCTACCTTCAGCTTGTCAAGTAATGATGCGTAGTATGGTCCTGTAACGGTTTTTCCTTTTTGAAGATAATCGATTGAAATAACTTCATTACTATCCGAAAAAACAGTCGACAGCACTTTCCTGCCGAAAAAGAAAACAGCCGATTCTCCCTTTGCAGTCCACTGTTTGGACTGTATTTTTGTTTCGGGCGTATAATGGTGTATCGAAGTTTCATCTACAGTAATTAATCGGTGCCAAAACTCGGATTTATTGCGCCTAAACCGCGCCAACACAGCGTTGGCAATATTCATTCGAACACGTTTTTGGTCTGACGTGAGCAAACGCGCACCCAACGCGCGGACAGCTTTCTCATGTCTAAATGTTGATTTAATATGTGACAAACACGTTCTTTTGACATGTTCATAGTCTCTGCTATCTCTGTCACTTTCATTCGGCGGTCGTCTAGCACCACTTTGTGAAGTTTGGCCATGTTTACGTTGGTAGTTGCAGTTTTTGGACGTCCAGAACGTTCATCGCCTCCCAAGCTCTTACGGCCACGTTTAAATTCAGCTGCTCAAAATTTCACTGTGGTAAATGATGGTGCAGAGTCCCCACACACAGAGCCCAACTCATCTTTGATTTGCGTAGGCGTATTGCCTTTTAAAAAACAAATATTTAATGACAGCTCGATACTCGATTTTATCCATTTTCATAAAAACACTCATATCAACTTACACAAACGACTATTACATAACAACTGAGCGTCCAATATGGTTGAAACTTTGGTGAGTAACTATCAACAGATGGACAACGAAATTCACTCACTAGCTTTTATTTACGAGTGCTGCCATCTTCAAGTTGAGATCGGAAAGTTTTCAGACTACGCTCGTAGAGAGGGTTCTTTATTGATGGATGCTACGCCGATAATATGATTTTTCTTAAATTTGAAGCTAACTTGATGTTCGTTTATTTTGAATGTTACCTTAGTCTTAAATTTCAGTGCGATATCTCTGTCAGTTTTTTAGGTTATTATGTAATAAAACTGTAAGTTATTATTCTATGCCCAGTTATAATTTTCCTGATTATAACCCTGAAATGTCATATAATTTGTTTTATTAAGTTTTACACCTAAGTTTTACACTTTGTTGATTGTCTTGTGTTGTTTTTAAAGGTTTTGTAGTTTTAACAACTTAAAAGCCTTTCGAAAAGAATGAGAATTGTATGAATGATTAATTTTAGTGGCTGATATTCTACACGACATTTCAAAAGAATTTGGTGAAAGTTACATGGTGCAAAACATTTTAAAAAGGTTAATTACGGATAAAAATCATTTGGGAGGACTTTAAAGCTTTTTATTCTGATTTTTTAACCAGCATTATATAAATATAGCTATTTATAATATAAAAAACTCAAAATGCATTTTGTATTTATCCACCTCTAAGGATTTTTAAAGTGATGGCATACAAATGTCAAGCAGCCCCTTGTAGTTGAGGTTTACGGGCCCGTGGTGTCGTGTACGTGTAAACTGCACAGTCACTTGTCTTTGTGGAAGCCTTATTTACTTTGGAAATGAGTTTAATGAGTTGCCCTAATATTGAAAGGAGACGACGACGTTCAAGAGACTTACCTTCGGGTCAAGAGGGTGGCTGTAATATGGCTGCAGCATGCGCTCCGGCGTTCTCCTTTGTCTTCAAGTGGACCTGCCTCTAATGTCATGGTTTGAGACTCTCTGAATTAATAAAAAGAAAAAGAAAAAAGGCTGTGTGTTAGGTTACCCTGTAAAGGTTAGTTTGGGATGTTAGATCCTTGTAAGATGCTACAGTTGAATACCAAGGTTGATGTTCATTTGTATTTTTGTTTATGTTATGTTTTCCACATACATGTAGTTACCGTATTAATTTTTTTGTTTATTTCAACCTTGTCTATAGTCGGTAACTACATGGTCATATTGCGTCTGTACACAAAGTAATTAATAATATCTATGTTAACACAATTATATATCTTAATATTGTAACGCGAGCGCTTGAACACCCTGTGGAAGCAGCTGGGAGCGGAAGACAGGGGAGGTTCGTGTTAGCCACACCTCCCCCTCGTTTGTCTTATAGTGGTGACAGGCGGTGGTCGGAGGAAAAACATCAGTGTGCCGTCTGTTTCTGTCCACCTGGTTCTCGAAATTACGGGAATCGTTCATCATCTGGAAACGTCGAGAAGACGGCGAGATGCCTATAAAAAGGGCTGCAGCTAGTCAGTCAGTCAGTTGGTTAGTGAGTGTTAGTGAGGAGACAGACGCAGTTCTTGGTGTAAGAGTTAGTCAGTGACGTGTTAATGAACGAGAAGATTGTGCAACGGAAGACTGTACGTAACTGGTATGTGCATCGGAGTTTATGTAATCGCGAGTACAAGTGAAATTGTAACGGACGAACTGGTGAATTGTAATGGTGAGCAGCAAGTAATTTTATGTAATTGGCAAGTGTTGAACTGTAAGTCGGTGGAAATAAAGAACATTTTTGAGTGGTGAAATTGGACTTTTCATTTCACGAACCCACAAAGTCACAATATAATGTTCATAAAATTATATGAATATTTGTAACATTGTTTGAATAAAGTGAAATATTAACGAAAGTGGATCTTGAGAACGATAGTGATGCACTAATATTACAACTGAAATAATGAAGCGTCTTTGGTAATTGTAGAATGTTACAGAAATATAACTATTTGTAACAAAAACTTCACTTATCTTGAGAAAATTACGTTAATTTTTCCTTTTAATTGAGATCGGTTTCACAAACAAATTGCTTGCATCGTCAGTCCAGGATTCCGTTTACCATGTTATTATGTTTTTTCAGTATTACCAAAATCTGAAAATGAAACAAACCTAAAAAACAGAATCAACTGTTGGTATTTCAAAATTCATTACGCCATGTTTATTTTTTAAAATAAATATATTTTCCCAAACCATTAATTCTATCGGACCATTTAATTGTTTTAATAATTTAACTTCAGGATTTATTTTATGGTTAAATTGCTACGATTTGCTACGGCCGATTTATTATTTCGTTTATGCTGTGTGGGTACGTAGAATTAAAAGTCCAATTTGCAGAAATTCCAAATGTTTTTTATTTCCGTAGAAATACACTGATCAATTCTCACGTAACAGTATGACGTCACACACAGTCTACCAAGGTCGATGACAACAAACAGTGTTCTGATTACATCAGCTCTCATTACTACAACACTTCACAGCTGTTTACTTCTGTTTACTACTCTCGCGACTGACTCCTGGCAGTCGTCGCCTTCTTAAATACCTCATTGATAATTTCTAGATATTTCCGGAACAACAAAGAAACCGAATAATCTCTATCAACCAAGACGTCATCAGAAATTTCTATTTATCTCAGTTTGTTTCGGCAGACCTTTATTTCGCGAGCCCGCCTCGGTAGCGTAGATGGTAGCGTGTCTCCCTCACGTTCAAGAGGTCCCGAGTTCGAATCTCGGTCAGGTGAGTTACCTGGATAAGGTTTTCCCCGGGGTTTTACCTTATCCTGATAGACTAATGTCAGGTAACTCTGAGCTCCATGGACCTCATCATTTGTCACGCATCCTCCGATATGACTTAACGTTGGAGGATGTAAATTGAAAAAAAAAAAAAATCGCGTTATCTTTAACTGCTTATGAAAGCTCTGTATTTCCGTGAAACACTATCCGCCGAAACTTTTATGCCCGTTGCCGTGACAATCCTTAATGTTATGAAAATATTCTTTCGTTCTGGTTTCTAAATTACGTTTTATCTTTCCAAAATAAACTTGATCACAATCTAAACAATTAAATTGATAAATACCAGATTTTTTATTATTAGGAATTATATATTTTTTAGAGAAATGTAGTAAATTTTTAATACTATATTTATTTTGAGTAACTAAAGTTATAGCAACGTCTTTAAAAAAAATTGAAAATGTTTATTAACCCAAGGATTGTAAGTAAGTTTTTAAAAATTATAATCGTATTTTATTTTTCTAAAGGTAGAAATATCAATAGCAGACTTCTGTTATTTAAATTTTTCGATCTTCTTTTGTATAAAGTCTTTATTAAAACCATTAATTAAAGCAGATTTAATAATATGTTTATATTCTTTATTAAGTTCTTCTTTGTTCAGGGGTATATTTATTAATCTATAAATTAAATTATACGTAATCTGTAGAATGTTACTGCTCATTTTAGGATCATTAAGTACATTAGAATCATCAAATGGAAGCTTGTTCTTCGTCCGCCATTTAGTGATGATATGTACAGTTGTTAAAGCTGTCTGACAGATCTCACATATAGGGGCTGGATCCTTGGATATGAAGTGTGAACGCGTGATTCTGCAATGAACAATTCTTATTCTAGTAAAAGCCACTTGTTCTTTACGTTTCAGTTGTTTGAGAGGAGGTCTTAATATTCCGTTAGTCATTATATCATGCAGTTTGCTGTTTGAGTTGTTATACCCAGTTTCTTCTCATGTAATTTTTAATATAGACAATATAATCTTGGTAAGATATGCTTGTAATTCTTTCATCTGGAGGTAAACTGATTGCTTCGCGGGCTGCTGCATCAGCTCGCTCATTGCCATTCATTTGTCTATGTGATGGTATCCACAATATGTTAATCTGTTTGCCTGAGTTGATAGCTTCATTGGATAAGGTTTGTATTTCTTGAACCAATGTATTTTTTTATCCTTAATGGCTAGAATTGCACTCACTGAGTCAGTAATTATCAAAAAGGAGTTAGGACTTTCGGATTCTAAAATGAATTGCAAACTTTCTTTTATAGCGAATAACTCACATTAAAAATAGAGAAATGATCAGGTAGTTTGTGTAATGCTGTGTGTTCAGGATAAACAATTGCACATCCACATTTTCCATCAAAAACACTGGGCAACAATGAAAATGTTTCGGCCTGCAAATAGTGAATTTACATGTATTTCCATCTGCGGAATTCAAAAATCACCATAAAAATGATGCATTGGCTCTTGTTTTGAAGATAAAGTGACATTTCCTTTTTTAGAGTGAAAACCTTAAATTTGGGGGATTTTTCTTTGGGACGGGGGAGTTGGCACACCTGTCAAGTAATAAAACACAATCAGAGAGAAATTTTGGAAATCTTGATGCAAAAGTTAAGGAAGGCATTTTTGTCGGACCACAACTAAGAGAACTTGTAAAGGATCCTGCATTTGACCAAGTTTTGGAGGGGAAAGAAAAGGAAGCTTAGGAAGCCTTCAAGGGTGTTGTTCATGGATTTTTAGGCAACAAAAGAGATGACAACTACAAGCATTTGGTGACAGTGCTCCTGCAACATGTTCCTTAAGATCCATTTTCTCCACTCCCACCTAGACTTTTTCCCTCCTAGTTGTGGAGCTGTTAGTGATGAACATGGGGAGAGATTCCATCAGGACATTTCTGTTATGGAAAAAAGATATCAGGACCGTTGGAATGAAGTAATGCTTGCGGATTACTGTTGGTCTACGGAACTCCATCACAAGAGGCAAGCTAAAAGACGACGAAGTCAATAGGCCACCACATGATTCTCTTCAGACACGACTATCTGCCAAGTATTTTTCCAGCAATTTAGAACTCTTAGCATGTAATTACCAGTTAAAAAATCAAATGCACTTTCATTGTTGTTAGCATGTATGTAATTAAAATATATCATTTTCTCTCAATACGTTAATATGTAATACTTCCACCTCGTGTCATAGAAACTAGAGATAATAAAATTGTTTCATTCTCATATTTATTTTTCTCAACCCAAAATTAGTAGGAATTACCTCATGAAGTACTCGAAACATTCAAACATTTTTTTTTTTTGCCCAGTGTAATAGAACCATCGGTGTATATATGTAAATCATTCCGATGAAGCTCTTCAAATTCAAGGAAAAGTTGATTATACATAATATTAGAAGTTTCACATTAGATGTGAGAGAGCATCTGTAAGTGGAAGACTGGTAATGAAAGCTTCCAAGGCGTTATTTGGTGAAAATGTTTTGTTTGGATTCAAAACTTGAAATGTCGATACGGAATGCCATAACTTGAAACAGTAATGTTTGCTTCGCGATACTGCGGCAACTTGAAGCTGTAGTATCGCTTCACAAAGTCTTGACGATGTTAATTCCCGTTGTCTGTTTAAGCTATGAGACATTGTATGCGTGGATGTGTATTATTTAATGAAAGGATAACTTTCAAACTTTTAACGAAAGTCTACACTTTAGCGGAGAAGTTGCAGACCAATGGAACTACTATGTAAATGTCCGGTGACATTGTTGAGACAATAATGACGCTTTCCTAATCCGTCTTGTTCCACCAGCAATCAGACCAGAAGTGCCTTAGGTTATGTTCAGGATGTGTTATTAAACTTCAAATTCTCCTAATAACTTCTCCTATGGTAGTGTCTCGGGCTAGGAAGTTGTGCGAAGATGAGGCGAAGCCCAAAATAATATATAATAATGGGTCAATATAGGCCAGAAAATTGAGGACTTTATTTGTTCATTTTTGTTTTTTTAGCTATTTTTTATTTAAAAATCGTTTTCTTTAGCATTTTTGTTTCGTTTAAACGTTTCTTTTCCAACTTCAACTTCTTTTGACTATCTTATTTCTACTCAACAGTGTAGCGTAGGGAGAAGATATCGGGATCAGAACATAATATACCCGAAATGACTAAATATCTTGCAAAACATCTAATGCGTATGAGCCACGCTGTGTATTGTAAGATGGTTTTCACGAATATGTGGAACATTGCGTTAGAATCGTTTTGAACTGCATAGCAACACCAAACAGCTTCAGTGCTTCCTTGTTTGATTTCTCTTGAAGAGGATCATCGTGTAGGAAACCGTGCTCGGAAACGCCCCTTCAGTCGCACCGATGCACCTTGTTTGAACTAATGCCTTGGCATTGTTTAGTCTTGCTTTGTCTGGCGTACTGAAACACACCGCTCCTAGCGGCAGGGATTAGAATTACGCTGCGTTTTTTTTTTCTACCTTCAACTTTTTCAACATTCAACTTTCTAAATATGGGAAACGTTTCCAAACATTTACCAAATTACACCATTAATCTTCATATCCCTTTCTATCAAAGACTTCATTAATATTTAGTTTATATACTTCAAATATTGCAGCTTCGAGTAATATGGCTCCATAAATTGCGAATTTAAACTGACGTACCTAGTAATTTCTTTGTAATTGAATATATTCCGTGACACAAGCCGGTAAAATTGAAAATTTGAATAACGCCTATGCAAAACCATTTTGGGACATCAGCTACAAAGTAAAATATAAACAGTTCGGTACAAGAGACATTTTATAGGTATTAAAGAGGTGAATGTAATTTAAACAATTTTATATTTCAAAAAAAAAAAAAAAATCACACAATCCATTAAAATGTTGAATGCTTTATTTCCTTTCTGTTCTGTATATGTGATAGGAAACATAACGGATAATGAATTTGAAATTTTTAAATGATTTAAAGGAGCAGGATCGTTTCATGATCTAATCTTTGTATTTTGAGTCACAATAAACTAATTGTTGGGAGGGGGAGAAATGCTTATGCGAGGGCTGTTCAATAAAGAATGATCACAATTTTTTTTTGACAACGTAACTTTACTCATCCTCATAATTTTGACTGTCCTTCTCAAAATAGTCTCCCGTGAATGCGATATACTTGTCCCAGCGTTTCTGCCAGTCTTCAAAGACATGCTGGAAACCGTTTTTTGAGAGATACTTCAAAATCGCCTCCGCAGCCTTCACCACTGCTTCTGAAGATGGATAATGCCTCCCACGAAGGCGTTTCTTCAAGTTAGGGAATAGAAAAAAGTCACATGGGGCTAAATCCGGACTATAGGGAGAGTGAGGGATGCACTTCACGTTGATTTTTGCAAGATATTCAGCAACAACATTGGCAATATGCGGCCGAGCATTATCTTGGTGCAGCATCCATTCTACTTCACAAAAATGTGGTCTTTTGCGTCTGATATGGATTTACAATGTTTTCAGGACAACCCTGTAGTACTGTCCAGTTACTGATGTGTGTGCAGGTACAACATGCTGAGAAACCATTCCATGAATATCAAAGAATGAGATGACCATAACTTTCGCAGCAAAAGCAACCACTTTTGCTTTTTTGTGGGTTGGTGATGAAGGAGATTTCTACACTGAGCTTTGCTGTTTGCTCTCAGGATCAAAATGATGTAGCCAAGTTTTATCAGCAGTGATTACGTTTGAAAGAAATTCCGGATCTTCCTCTAACATCAGCTTTAACTGCATGCAGACCTACATGCGAATGTCCTTTTGTTCGGGAATCAACAGTCTTGGAACCCATCGCGCACAAACACGTCTCACGTGTAATGTTTCTGTCACCAACGTGTGGGTGGCACCCAATGAAATGTTCAGTATTTCAGAAAGTGATCTTAAGGTCATTCGTCGATCCTCTCTCACAATGGCAGCAGCAGTGTTGATGTTTTCTTCCGTAAGTAACTGGAGCACCAGGTCCAGCTTCCTTTGAGATTGATTTTGTCCCCTCTTTAGACATTCGAGTTGTGCTGTAATGAAGAACAGACTCTCCATAGTCCTCTTGTAACATTGCATAGGCCTCAACTGAAGATTTGTTGAGAAGAAAGCAGAATTTCAAAGCCGCATATTGTTCCTCGCGTGTTAACTCCATTGCAGTGGTAGGCGATACTGAACATGTCTGAACTTACCTGGTTCTCACAGGCGGGAACCAGGAGTACCAACAATGAAACTACTAAGGCGTGTTTGTTTCTCATTAAGCTAACAGAATATAAGATTTAACTTCAGTGCGAAAAATTATGACCGTAAAAAACTTATTTCTTCAACAGCCCTCGTACATTAAAATTTACATTTAAGCCTTTTTTCTCTCTTTGTTGTAAATCCCTGTAACATTCTCTAAGTGCTCTCAATAAGGCGATAAACATTTTCTTCTACATCATTTCGTACGTTCTCTGCGCAGTTGTTAGGCGAGGACCTGCGCATTTCAAATGTTTTGGAAGTGTTTTATGTTTATCCAGGACTGTTATTTCTCTACCAGGATATCAAACCTACAAAGTAAGAAAACCTTGGCATATAGCAATAATTTTCGTGTATTTTCAAGGACATAAAAGTACCTCAGTAAAATAATAATGTGCCATATTTTATGAATAATATAAAAATGACAGTAAGAGAAGGCTGTATTATTGGGCGTAAAAACGCCGTAGTGTCGTAAACTGTAGAGGGCTGTCGCGCTTATATACGGGTTCTATATTATAAAGGTGTTTATCGTCGAGTTGCGAGAGCCATAAGACTGCGTCTGAGAATCTGCCAACGGGGAATGTGGCAATTTAAATATGCGGGTACCGTTCAATAGCGGGCGTGCATTCCTCTTATCTCTTCAGAAACGCCTTTACACTTGAGAATACACGTTATATTTTGTTACTACCCTTTTAGGACTAAAACATTTAAACAAAAGAAGAAATAAATACTAACAACCACTGAGAGGGTTAAAGTTTTCTAGCAATACGTCTGGTCTACGAGAATCGCCCGAAAAGTACCGCAGATAGACAACGCAGTGTACTTAGTTGATGTAACAGCTGTAAACATCTGACAATCAAACTAAACACTTGCTATACGACAGTTCACATGCTAATTTCAAACTGTTATCCATTTTCTCTTCTATTTAAAATATGGATGGTATTGTACTCCACCCAAAATTTTTGATGCCATGATTTTACCTAAAGTAATCTAAAAGTAAACCTCAAACCCTCAAAAAATATATATTTTTTAAATCTTTGTCAATAGCATAAATAAATACGAAATTTGGGACAAATACTAAACTTTTTCTTGTTTTAATTTACGCCCTCCAACGATAAGTCATATCGGACGATGAAAGAAATGATGTTCAAGTGAGTACAGGGTACATAGAGCTTAGAGTTACCAGACATTCATCTTTCAGGATAAGAGAAAACCTCCAACGTTAAGTCATATCGGACGATGAATGAAATGATGTTCAAAAGAGTACAGGGTACATAGAGCTTAGAGTTATCAGACATTCATCTTTCAGGATAGGAGAAAACCTCCAATGTTAAGTCATATCGGACGATGAATGAAATGATGTTCAAATGAGTATAGGGTACATAGAGCTTAGAGTTACCAGACATTCATCTTTCAGGATAAGAGGAAACCTCCAACGTTAAGTCATATCGGACGATGAATGAAATGATGTTCAAACGAGTACAGGGTACATAGAGCTTAGAGTTACCAGACATTTATCTTTCAGAATAAGAGGAAACCTCCAAGGTTAAGTCATATCGGACGATGAATGAAATGATGTTAAAATGAGTACAGGGTACATAGAGCTTAGAGTTACCAGACATTTATCTTTCAGAATAAGAGGAAACCTCCAACGTTAAGTCATATCGGACGATGAATGAAATGATGTTCAAATGAGTACAGGATACATAGATCTTAGAGTTACCAGACATTCATCTTTCAGGATAAGGGAAAACCTGCAACGTTAAGCCCCCCAGGGGCCTACTTCGGTAGGTACGGGTTTGGCGCACCCGGGGTCCCGAGCCAACAGTCTCCCTCGTGTGGGCTCCTCTTCGTGGTTGAGGGAGACGGTCAACAGGCCCACCCACGTGTAGGCCGTGCGTGGAGACCCGTGTCGGTGGAAAGGTGAAAAAATAAGGTGAAAAAGGTGAACGTAATTTTTAGTAGGTTTTGATTGATTTTTATGTACGTGTATTTTTAATAGGTTTTGTTACACTTGTATAGTTTTTAGAAAGTTTTATATCTGGCTTTTGCCATGACTAGTTTTGTAAAGGGCGCTGATGACCGCCGTAGTTGAGCATTCCTGGGGGGGGGGGGGAGTTCTTTTAATCTTTTATTTTTTGAAATTAGCTGCTGCAGCGTTAAGTCATATCGGACGATGAATGAAATGATGTTCAAATGAGTACAGGGCACATAGAGCTTAGAGTTACTAGACATTCCTCTTTCAGGATAAGAGAAAACCTCCAACGTTAAGTCATATCGGATGACGAATGAAATGATGTTCAAATGAGTACAGGGTACATAGAGCTTACCAGGCATTCATCTTTTAGGATAACAGAAAACACTTTTAAAGAAACTAGTCCATATAACTCACTTTGGCCGAGATTTCTTGGAGCTGAGACAGTTGTGCTACCACCTACGTACAGGGGCGGGCTGCAGTATTATGCTGCAGTATGTGTGAGTTATCATAGAGTGAAGTATTTTAGTATATCTCTACGTACATATTTGCAGTGACACAAACCAAATGGCGTTAAATCAGTAGACAGACATTACTTATAATAATTTTGTCCCCTAAGCGGCCCATGATTTGCTGGCAACATAAAACGGGTTGGGTTTTATGTGCTGCGGGCGAATCGTATTGGAAAAGCGCGAAATTACATTCCAGCTCGACTAACTCAGCAAAAAAACGAGCTGGGGAGAGAGTGAGTCGGGGAGGAAACAAAATCACTGTCACATACTTGTTTTTAGGGGACACATAAACAAACATAGTTTTTACCCTCGTGTAGAACTGGTTGTGTTCTAATGTTGGATATTGTGAATTTAATATCGAAACTCGAGCCTTGCTTTGTTACATAACCCCTGCACTTATTCGTTTTGTACATTATTTAAAGCCCAACTGCTCTGTCCGGAATTATAATTGTGTAATTCTTTACTTGCATGTATAAAGTACAGACATACGAGTAATAAAACGTCGTTTAAGGTTTATTATATGCGATAGCACCATGCTAAAACGTGTTACATTCACGTGATACGCTAACAATACTGCTAGCTGCCGTTGAACATCCACTATAACCGTAGGTTTTTCTTTCTTGGTTTCTATGGTGATAGACGCATGCTACTTTCCCTTCAATTCCGTTTCCTTCAACTGTTTCAGCCATTCTTATAGATTTTGCTACGCGAGGCCGACTTATACATTTACATGGTTTTCTGTACATTTCTCTTAGCATTTTTTTTTTTTTTTTTTTTTTTTTTTAAGAGAAGCTTCTTTTAAATCTAGGTAAAGTGTTATAGAAATACCTGAGTTATACATCTCGTTGGAGGTACAGGAAGCATATAGCAGACTGATGGTCAAATGTTTAAAAGGCTGGTCGCCCAATGTTGGCTTTTAAATGTCACTCTTTGCATTACCCGCGGGGGGGGGGGGGGGAAGACGGCTTAGCACTTGTAAAGAAAAAAAGCGTAGTTAAGTATTTGAAAATTCTAACCAACATCAAAGAATATATCGGAATAACTCCCCCCCCCACCAATCTACTTTTTTGATAAGTTTCTGTCTACTTCTTACATTTAAATTATACGGCGTCAAAGTTCATTTAGAAAGAGCCTAATCGCAGAAGAATTAAAGATCTTATTATTTGTTGTCGAGTGGAGCAATAATGAAACATTCGACGAGCTGATAGTGCGTGCTTCGTTTTTTTTTTTTTTTTTTTTTTTTTCCCCTTCCATGCCTTTAACTGCAATAGTCATATCGACGGCCGTTCTCCTGTGGAACATATCGAAGTTGTTAACTCGTATACGTTGGGTTTTAATCATTAGATCACGCACACATTCGCACTCTCATTTATACTTCCAGGCTCTGGGGAAGATGAGGAATTATCTTGGTCGAAGAAAAATCCCCACCCCCACCCACCTTCTTAACGTTGGAGAATTTCCCTTATCGTGAAAGATGTATGTTTGGTTACTCTAAGCTCTGTGTACCCTGTACTCATTTGAAAATGATTTTTTTCATCGTCCATATGACTTTACGCTTGAGTACGTTAATTTAAAAAAAAATAAAAGATTAAAAAAAACGCCCGAATGCCAAACTTTTCTAAAATTGTTTATTTATTTCTCTTTTATATTTCGATTCAGGAATTCTGAAAACTTATAGGTATTTCCGGCGAAATATTTTGATGAAGTTTGGTGTGGAATACAAACTTCCTCTATTACAGTTGCCCCTGCCGTGGGTTAGTGGGCTAGAGCATGGCAGGTCTGGCTCCTGGCCACGGAATATTCGAGACATAAGCGTGGGACTTTTTTTTTGGGTGTAATTTACGTCCTCCTACGTTGAGTCATATCGGACGGTGAATGGAATGGGTGAAATGATGCTCAAATGAGCCCAGGGTCCATAGAGCTTAGAATTACACGACATTCGTCTTTTAGGATAAGGGAAAACCCCGGATAATACCTTATGCATGTAACTCATCCTGACCGAGATTTGAACTCGGGACTTCTTGAACGTGAGGTAGACATGCTACCTTCTACGCTACCGAGGCGGGCGTGGGACGTTTAATTCCGAGTAGTCTCCACCAGTGCGCACTTTATTGGACTCCTATAGGAATATCTTTAGGTCGAGGTGGGAAGACTCTATACTCCGGGATATAAACATCACAACTACTGCTTTGGATTTTCTAAAATGACAGCAGTTACTAAGTAATGACACGAAAAGCGCCGCGCATAAGCAAGCACTGACTTGAACGACCAAGCGATACTTCTATAAGGTGGTAATATAAGCAACCATCGCATCGTGTGGTATCAATGCTTCCATTTAAGATAACTACATATGTGTTCTTAGTACGCGGCGCACGACGTGAAACCGCATGCAAAAACTGGGGCTTACTACCAAAAGAGGCTTATTGTACAAGTAGGTGACGTAATGGCATTGCTTCTGATTCTCTATCGATCAGTTCCATAACAATATGTAATTAACTAGTAACAATATGACTCTCCTATAGCAGCACTTGATGAGGACGGGCGTTATCGCGCTCAAGGATCGTCTTGTGATATTGACAGATTGCATGAGCATATTGCCCACCTGTTGCTCATGGAAAGGATTATAAATTAGAGCATGAAAAACGCCGAGCACACTGCGATTTGCAATTATTTATAGTTCGATGTGTGTTCACACAACTGGAAATCACCTGAAACGGTGTTTGGTCAGCTCTGTGATTGGAAATAATTCCAATCACGGGGCTAAAAGCAACCTTGTTGAAATATACCGGAAATACATACAGATTCAGAGGCCAACAGAACCCACAAAATTAAATAAATAAATAAATAAATAAATACAGCGCTCCCTGCCTCCATGTATTACGTCCGTTAAATAGCATAACTAAAATCAAAATAAGGTAAAGAAAAATCCGCACTTATTTTAAGCATTCACGACGAAAATTAATACATTATTATTAGCAAAATGGTTTTGATGTGGTTGACTATTGACTCAGCCTACAAAATGTGTACTGCTGCAATTTTTATCGACGAATAAGGGTAGAGGATCACTGTTAGAGAATGTGATGCCATTTACTAAACAAAGGTTTTGAGTTATATTCTTTACGCTACCCGCGTATCCACAGGTTCGAAATATAAAGTTACCAGACATTAATCTTTCAGGATAAGGGAAACCTCTGGAATTTACCTTATGCAGATAACCTGATCGAGATTAGAACTGGTGACTTCTTGAACGTGAGGCAGACACGCTACCACAGCGCTACTGTGGCGGACATGCGTTGGAAAGGTCTGTTAAATACGAAACTTTTGTTTTTTAAGTTCTGTGTGTTCCTTGACTTTGACACGTAAATTTTGAAAAATTTCTTTCAAACTACTCGTCACTGGGAAACATTTTTGAAGAACTGTAATTTTTTCAAAAAGTCCCTTTACGATTTTAAGAGATGTCATGGCAGTTCAAATGCGTATGTTGAATTTTCTGAGAGTGATGTCAGAAGTTCTCTTCATTTTGAATGACTTCTGCGTTACTAGTAAACTGTAAGAGATTAAATATTACTAGACAGAATATATATATATATATATATATATATATATATATATATATAAGGAAACTGTGTGAAATTATTTTTTATTTACATTCGAAATGCTCCCTTTTATTGATTTGATTTTTCTTATTTTCGTTATTCTTTTGTCTCCTCTTCAAATCGTTCAGTTTAAATAATGCCATTATATAGGAAACAGATGAGCGCTCGTAAAACATTTGACTATCGCTTAAAGCTTATTCTGTTAATAACAACGAAATACGTAGTAAAATCATTTCTACAAAGAAGTTGTCAGGTATTTAATAGTCCTCTGTACGCTTCCACGGTGTAGGAACGGTTTCCAGATAATATTTTATACTTCCAGAAATACCGCCCATCTAGGTCCTATTAGATATCTTTCTCAACACAGACGTGACACAAAAAATGCACTGTGTGTCGTCTTTAACGAGCAGGTTAATGAACTTTATGTCGTTGTTGCCCTCGTCTGCCTTTAGCACCAACTCCCCACGTTGCTGTTCATTTCCCCCACCGCTGTCCGCGTTTTATTGTTTTCTAAAAATGCTATTACCAGTCCTCTCGGTACGGAAGGAATCTGAAGATGCCATTCGTTTTGTTTTTATAGCTTCTTGGAGCCCCACACTCACTCGATATTTTATTGGGTAAATACTGGGCATTGCGTGCCTCGGTCGCTAACTTGCTTGGGAACATCTTAAGCGGATTCACAGCCGGCGCTATGAAATATACACGATTTGTAAACATTACTCCTTTGTTAGCGTTAGGTGTACACACGCATGTTGGCCACAGCCATTAGGGACAACTACCCTCCTTGTTAATCGACATGGACATTTATGTCTCCTTATAGGGAATACGAGAATACAGTAGGCTTCTGTGATAGTCAACTGTTTTAAGAGCTTGTCGCTTTCTTGTTCTTTCGGAAACAGATTCTTTTATCAACAGTCTCTCCTACTTGATCATTACCCTATCAAAGGTCCTGCTTTGATACTCTTTACAATTGTTGTTGCTCTGTGACTCGCTAAATTCTAAGAATGCAATTCCCTTTCTAATATTCAGAGATTTGCATGTGATTCTGCTGGCAAATCTGTCTTCTGAACGTGTTAAATTTCAAGTAACTGAGGCTGGAACAAATGAATATGACTTCACTGGAACCTTAGCTACCCTTAGCTACCCTCAGTTAATTAATTGCTTTTTCTGACTACAGAATGTGACTGGCTAATAGCTTCTTCTCCCTAGTAAAATTATAACTTCTTACAGTTCCTCTTCATTTATTTTACCATATGGGAATTATTCGTTGTAATTATTTATCTATGTTTGGATAAGATAGAATTGTGCGGAGAGGAGTTGGTACTCGACCAGTCTTGGTCTATTGAACCTATGCCCCAAGTGGGGCATCCCCGAGAGGAAGGAAACCGCTGGAACTCCCCGGAGGGAATTTCTGCAGGAATATACCAGGGTGGTCTGAAAAGTTTCCGACCTAATAAAGATACAAGACATTTTTTCATATTTTTCTTATTTTTATTTTTCAACATAGTCTCCTTGTAACTCTACACACTTCTCCCAGCGATGTTACCATCTCTGTAACCTGTCCAAACAGTACTCGGCGTTTTTCAACATAGTCTCCTTGTAAATCTACACACTTCCCCAGCGGTGCTCACATCTCTGTAACCTGTCCAAGTAGTACTCGACGGTTTTCAACATAGTCTCCTTGTAACTCTACACACTTCTCCCAGCGATGCTCACATCTCTGTAACCTGTCCAAGTAGTACTCGACGGTTTTCAACATAGTCTCCTTGTAACTCTACACACTTCTCCCAGCGATGCTCACATCTCTGTAACCCGTCCAAATAGTACTCGGCGTTTTTCAACATAGTCTCCTTGTAAATCTACACACTTCTCCCAGCGATGCTCACATCTCTGTAACCTGTCCAAGTAGTACTCGACGGTTTTCAACATAGTCTCCTTGTAACTCTACACACTTCTCCCAGCGGTGCTCCCATCTCTGTAACCCGTCCAAATAGTACTCGGCGTTTTTCAACATAGTCTCCTTGTAACTCTACACACTTCTCCCAGCGGTGCTCCCATCTCTGTAACCCGTCCAAATAGTACTCGACGGTTTTCAACATAGTCTCCTTGTAACTCTACACACTTCTCCCAGGGATGCTCTCATCTCTGTAACCCGTCCAAACAGTACTCGACGGTTTTCAACATAGTCTCCTTGTAATTCTACACACTTCTCCCAGGGATGCTCTCATCTCTGTAACCCGTCCAAACAGTACTCGACGGTTTTCAACATAGTCTCCTTGTAACTCTACACACTTCACCCAGCGGTGCTCTCATCTCTGTAACCTGTCCAAATAGTACTCGGCGTTTTTCAACATAGTCTCCTTGTAACTCTACACACTTCTCCCAGCGATGCTCTCATCTCTGTAACCTGTCCAAATAGTACTGGGCGTTTTTCAACATAGTCTCCTTGTAACTCTACACACTTCACCCAGCGGTGCTCTCATCTCTGTAACCTGTCCAAATAGTACTGGGCGTTTTTCAACATAGTCTCCTTGTAACTCTACACACTTCACCCAGCGGTGCTCTCATCTCTGTAACCTGTCCAAATAGTACTGGGCGTTTTTCAACATAGTCTCCTTGTAACTCTACACACTTCACCCAGCGGTGCTCTCATCTCTGTAACCTGTCCAAATAGTACTGGGCGTTTTTCAACATAGTCTCCTTGTAACTCTACACACTTCACCCAGCGGTGCTCTCATCTCTGTAACCTGTCCAAATAGTACTGGGCGTTTTTCAACATAGTCTCCTTGTAACTCTACACACTTCTCCCAGCGATGCTCTCATCTCTGTAACCCGTCCAAATAGTACTCGGCGTTTTTCAACATAGTCTCCTTGTAACTCTACACACTTCTCCCAGCGATGCTCCCATCTCTGTAACCCGTCCAAATAGTACTCGGCGTTTTTCAACATAGTCTCCTTGTAACTCTACACACTTCTCCCAGCGATACTCCCATCTCTGTAACTCGTCTAAATAGTACTCAGCGTTTTTCTCTACAAAATAATTGTTCACGAAGATGATTGCCTCTTCATTTGACGAAAATCTCTGTCCTCCTAGCGCAATTTTCAGATGAGGGAACAAAAAGAAGTCGCTTGGGGCTAGATCTGGTGAGTCGTGCAGTTCAAACCGTAATTCGTGGATTTTCGCCTTTGCAACCGCTGAGTTTTTTTTTTCTTTTTTTTGCAAATGTATCCTTTTTTCCGCAAGTTCTGCCTTCAGCTTGTCAAGTAATGATGCGTAGTGTGCTCCTGTAATGGTTTTTCCTTTTTGAAGATAGTGATTAAAAAAACTCCATGATTATCCCAGAAAACAATCACCATCATTTTCCCAGCCGAAGAAAAAACAACAGTTTTTGCTTTACTTTTGGAGCCGGTTCCCCCTTTGCAGTCCACTGTTTGGACTGTATTTTTGTTTCGGGCGTATAATGGGATATCCAAGTTTCATCTACAGTAATTAATCGGCGCCAAAGCTCGGTTTTATTGCGCCTAAACTGCGCCAACAGAGCGTTTGATCTAATGTGAGCAATCGCGGCACCCAACTCGCGGACAGCTTTCTCGTGTCTAAATGTTGATTTAATATGTGACAAAGACGTTCTTTTGACGTATTCATAGCCTCTGCTATCTCACTCACTTTAATTCGGTGGCACCTAGCACCTTTTGGTGAACTTTGGCGATGTTTTCGTCGGTAGTTGCAGTTTTTGGATGTCCTGAATGTTCATCGTCTCCCAAGCTTTTAAGGCCACGTTTAAATTCAACTGCCCAAAATTTCACCGTGGTAAGTGATGGTGCAGAGTCCCATGCACAGAATCCAACTCATCTTTGATTTGCGTAGGCGTATTGCCTTTCAAAACACATATGTAACGACAGCTCGATGCTCGATTTTGTCCATTTTCATAAAAACACTAACATCAAGTCACTCAAACGACTGTTACATAACAACTGAGCGTCCAAAATGGCTGAAATTTTGTCTTTATTTCACAGGTTGCTGTTAAGGCCTCAGCACCTCACCTAGGCTGTTGAAGGAACTAAATCTTCACAAGTCGACATCCGCTATTCAGCCTAGTAAACCTATAGAATTCATGATTTTGCTTTATGTTATTACGTGCCTTATTGTTGATTCTCTGCCATTTAGATTTGCTATTTTAATTGCAGATGACCTAGGGTGAATACGTCACTATCCAAGGGTATCATACTAGCATTAAGAAATTATTTGCTGAGTTGTGATGCGGAACAAGGATTAACATAGTTGCTTTATTTGCAGGTATGTTGCAGAGATATATGCACGAATTGAATGGACCCGTTTCAGCAGGTAAGAGGACAGTTTGTCGAGCATTGAGCAGGTGATTTATAGCGGTTATTTACGAGCTGGGCGTGACATGATCTGTCATTCTTGTGTCTAAATCCAGAGCAGCACAGTAGTCAATAGTACCGTGGCATAGTTACATGTCGAGTACGCTTGTGTCCCAGGATACGGGAACTCCAAAAAACGAACCTCCTGCACGTCAGGCTGAAGGCCATAAATACAACACTGGGTGAAAAATTAACCGTGTAAGGTCTGACCTTTAATTTATTAGTGATTAACCTCTACCTGCTGTTCTCGTCCCCTCTCAAAAAATCCCCGTCATGAATCAGGGTGCTCCATATCTGTCCAGTGCAATGGTTCCCAAACTTTCCCACCTGGTGCCAGTTTGTAAACTCCGCAATTAGAAACAGTGTGCCAAGTTACTGCATGCAGTCCTGCCATACACCTGCGTTGATTGTTACACTGGTCAACAAAAAAATAAGTTGAGAGAAAGGGATACATTTTAATGACATACTTGCTAACAACAATGAAAGTGCATTTGATTTTTTTTTAACTGGTAATTACATGCTAAGAGTTCTAAATTGCTGGAAAAACACTTCCCAGATAGTCGTGGGCCACGCCGTGGCTCAGTGGTTAGACCGCTTGGCTCTCACCAAGGCGACCCGGGTTCGATCCCAGGCGACCGCAAAGTGAGATTTGTGGTGGACAACACGGCACTGGGGCGGGTTTTCTCCGGGATCTCCGGTTTCCCCCGCCATCTCATTCCACCGGTGCTCCATCTTCATCTCATGTATTATCAGTGTCATCGCCTGCGGTGCCGTGTGTAGTAAAAGCGGGCGTTAAACACTACACAATTCAATTCAGATAGTCGTGTCTGAAGAGAATCATGTGGTGGCCTATTGACTTCGTCGTCTTTTAGCTTGCCTCTTGTGATGGAGTTCCGCAGACCAACAGTAATCCGCAAGCATTACTTCATTCCAACGGTCCTGATATCTTTGTTCCATAACAGAAATGTCCTGATGGAATCTCTCCCCATGTTCATCACTAACAGCTCCACAACTAGGAGGGAAAAAATCTAGGTGGGAGTGGAGAAAATGGATCTTTAGGGACATGCTGCAGGAGCACTGTCACCAAATGCTTGTAGTTGTCATCTCTTTTGTTGCCTAAAAATCCATGAACAACACCCTTGAAGGCTTCCCAAGCTTCCTTTTCTTTCCCCTCCAAAATTTGGTCAAATTCACGATCCTTTACAAGTTCTTCAATAACTTTTATCTCACTTAATTTCCAAAATTTCTCTCTGATTGTGTTTTGTTATTTGACAGGTGTGCCAACTCCCAAAAAATTCCCCCAAATTTAAAATCTGCATTCTAAAAAATGAAATGACACTTTATCTTCAAAACACTATCATTGTTATGGTGATTTTTTAATTCAGCAAATGGAAATACATGTAAATTCACTATGTTTAACCCCGTAGCATTTTCATTATTGCCCATTGTAATTAGGGACTATTACGCATTGTTTTTTTTACTAAAATAAAACACAAAATTGGTGAACCATTTGCCATGTGTGAATAAATTAATTTTAGCAGCTTCCCCCCCGCCCTCGTTCTACGATCGCGTTATTTTCTCCGAACGATTCATTGCTGAGGAGTCAAACACATGATGTCTTTAATCTCTTGCAGTAACCACTCTTCACAATCGTCACAAACTTGCACGAAGTAGCAGTAGAAGCACACTCGCTGACTGATACACTCTCTCACCTCAGACTGACGAGCGCACTCGCTTATTTAGCCGTAGGAGGTTTCCACAGTTCCAGAACGTTCGAGAAGGCGAAAATCCGACATCTGGTTATATAGCAAAGTGCTTATCCTGTTGACGCTGAGCGAAGGCGCTGTTTATCTGTTCAGATTGTCCGACATCATAGTGTGTCACAATATACTGTACAAATTCTCATTATAACTGTAGAAGTTATTGAAAAATTATTAACTTAAACCTTTTGACACACACAGAAATTTGCCACAAAAGCGAATCTCATTTACGTAAAACCAATTTTTATTTATAAACAATATCATCTCAAGTTCTAATAATTAAAAGTTTTTAAATATAGTAAAGGAAGTTTACAAAGTTAGTATTTGTGCTAAGCTGTGAAATGTTATTTGTGGGACCTGAATTCATGGATATTCTGCCACGTCAGGTATTCAAATAATTATTGTTGTATTCAATTCAATTACTTAGTTTTATTAACTTATCTCATTAATGCTGACGTTGTTTTAATTCGGCTTATATAGCAACTAACTTCTTATAGAGTGCTGTGGGTATTGTTTTACATTGTTTACATTTTGACAGTCAATTGATAGTAATGGAGGAATTAAAAATGAAGTCCCAAAGTTTGAGGTTAGAGTACGCGAAGCTAGATCATAAAGCTTGTGACGAGGCTTGAAGAATATGTGAAGTCCAAATTGAAGGTGTCTTTAATAACACAAGGATTGTTCTACCACTTCAATAAAGGAGACGAAAACAATGTTCTGGGAGACTCAAATTATGCAATGTTGAAAATGCAAGCACATGTGTAGAAGAAAGGCCACATACAAGCACTAGAAGATTGTCAAAAAAATCGCTAATGCTAGATTTATCAAGGGAATGGTCACATGTGATGAAAAGGGAGGGCATTACCGCAACTGTGACACCTCAGAACGGTGGCTCGACGTCGTTGTATTCAAACCGACCCCAAAATATAGTTTTTTTCTAAAAGATGACACCTTCCTCACTCCTCTTTCAAGGGTTGGGTTACTTTGGGGGGTGTGATGCGCTGGGAATTTGTTCCAAATGGACGTACAATCGATTTGGATATTTATTCTCAACAACTGTCATGAATTTATCAGGTTTTGAGGCAGATATACCCGAGTTCTTATGCGGTAGGACGATGTCGACACCTCACACAGCTCAAAAATGTAAAAATCACATCATGTAAGAACACATTTGAAGTAAAGTCGTGCCTAAAACACGACATTACGTATGATACGTTATATTTTGGAAGAATTAAGTGCAGCGATAAAAGTCCTTGGTTGGAAACTGTTAAAGTTGTGTTTGGCGCTGTATGTGTTTATTACGTACACCAGAGAGGCACCTGTGCACATACCCAGCATCCGCTTACATTGTTGAACCCTCTAAAGGGTAGACAGCATTTCAGGTCAACATTTAGCTTGGCACCTAAAACCCTGTGACGTCAAGAGACTAGAGGGAATAAACATATCCCGTTGGACTGCTCTGTTCTAACAGAGAATTGTGTGAACCAAGCCCTTTCGTTTCCCTGCTCTGCTAGGCTTGCAAAATGGACCATTTTCACCAAACGTGCAGAAACGTGTGTAAACAAAACATTGGCTGTTTAGATTTCACGAAATACAGCTTCTATCACCCTGAAAAAAAGACTAGAATTAAATCACTTGATCCAAATGTATCCTTTGTTTGGAAATGTTGATATTCACAAAAACGGCTGTAACTATTAGAGGTAAATTACAAAGTATGTTAAAATATTGGCAAATGATATATACATTTTGAATATTCTAGGAATGTACTCAGAAGTTCTCTTTATTCTGAATGACTTTTGTATAACTGATAAACTGTAAGAGATAGACAAAATATTACTACACAACAAATGTATATCTTGAATTTTCTGTGAATGTACTCAGAAGTTCTCTTTATTCTGAATGACTTTTGTATAACTGGTAAACTGTAAGAGATAGACAAAATATTACTACATAGCAAATGTATATCTTGAATTTTCTGTGAATGTACTCAGAAGTTCTCTTTATTCTGAATGACTTTTGTATAACTGGTAAACTGTAAGAGATAGACAAAATATTACTACACAACAAATGTATATCTTGAATTTTGTGTGAATGTACTCAGAAGTTCTCTTTATTCTGAATGACTTTTGTATAACTGATAAACTGTAAGAGATAGACAAAATATTACTACACAACAAATGTATATCTTGAATTTTCTGTGAATGTCTCAGAAGTTCTCTTTATTCTGAATGACTTTTGTATAACTGATAAACTGTAAGAGACAGACAAAATATTACTACACAACAAATGTATATCTTGAATTTTCTGTAAATGTACTCAGAAGTTCTCTTTATTCTGAATGACTTTAGTATAACTGATAAACTGTAAGAAATAGACAAAATATTACTACACAACAAATGTATATCTTGAATTTTCTGTGAATATACTCAGAAGTTCTCTTTATTCTGAATGACTTTTGTATAACTGATAAACTGTAAGAGATAGACAAAATATTACTACACAACAAATGTATATCTTGAATTTTCTCTGAATGTACTCAGAAGTTCTCTTTATTCTGAATGACTTTTGTATAACTGATAAACTGTAAGAGATAGACAAAATATTACTACACAACAAATGTATATCTTGAATTTTCTGTGAATGTACTCAGAAGTTCTCTTTATTCTGAATGACTTTTGTATAACTGATAAACTGTAAGAGATAGACAAAATATTACTACGCAACAAATGTATATCTTGAATTTTCTGTGAATGTACTCAGAAGTTCTCTTTATTCTGAATGACTTTTGTATAACTGATAAACTGTAAGAGATAGACAAAATATTACTACACAACATATGTATATCTTGAATTTTCTGTGAATGTACTCAGAAGTTCTCTTTATTCTGAATGACTTTTGTATAACTGATAAACTGTAAGAGATAGACAAAATATTACTATACAACAAATGTATATCTTGAATTTTCTGTGAATGTACTCAGAAGTTCTCTTTATTCTGAATGACTTTTTTATAACTGATAAACTGTAAGAGATAGACAAAATATTACTACACAACAAATGTATATGTTGAATTTTCTGTGAATGTACTCAGAAGTTCTCTTTATTCTGAATGACTTTTTTATAACTGATAAACTGTAAGAGATAGACAAAATATTACTACACAACAAATGTATATCTTGAATTTTCTGTGAATGTACTCAAAAGTTCTCTTTATTCTGAATGACTTTTGTATAACTGATAAACTGTAAGAGATAGACAAAATATTACTACACAACAAATGTATATCCTTGAATTTTCTGTGCATGTATTCAGAAGTTCTCTTTATTCTCAATGACTTTTGTATAACTGATAAACTGTAAGACATAGACAAAATATTACTACATAACAAATGTATATCTTGAAATTTCTGTGAATGTACTCAGAAGTTCTCTTTATTCTGAATGACTTTTGTATAACTGATAAACTGTAAGAGATAGACAAAATTCACTACATAAAAAACATACACTTTGTCGTTTTTTCTTCTCTTTTTTCACGCAGTTAACAGTTTTTGATAAGTATTTCTTAGTTATTTTTTGGTTAGCCTTTTAAAATACAGAGTGACTAGTAAGCCTCCGAAGATTGGAGTTATGTTGGCTATTCTGAACTTTTATTTTATTTTTCTATGTGTTGTTTCTTTTGTGTTGTTAGCGCTTATGTTTTGTTTTGTATAAGAAAAAAGTTCAAATAAAACATTTGATAGTTACACACATCTGTATTTGAACACCAATGTCGTTGGATGTGCTAACTAAAATGGGAGTTTAAGGCGCTTGGATCGACTACAGTAAAATGCAATAAGAGAACGAATTTGAAAAATGCTGATTTATCAACTTTATTCTTGCCTAGTTCATGACTACCCTACCAAATATCCTACATTATGCGTTTCCGGTCCTCGATATTGTTATTCCCATCTGAAGTACCACTTTTTACTCTGTTTTGTCAATTTTTGAGAATTCTTCCCAGATTTTAAGTTTCAGAATTGTTGTACTTGAGTACTTGCAACTCAGTGAGGTCTAAAGATACGAAATTGTAATTTCCCGAACCTTCAGCCAACGATTTCTGGTTGGTAGAGTTCATCGAGACGCCTAATTGCCTCAACTACTCCAACGTATAACTATTTACTTTGCCGGAATACTTGAATTGCCTTGCTAATGCCGTTTTATTCGCCGACGAAATGTTATTTCTTGATCTGTTACATTATGATTGACTTTAACATATAAGGATTATTTATTGTAATGACTTATCTGATGCGAGTTTTATTTTTGAAGATAAAGCGTGCTTCTTATTTCCTTCATCGGTACTGTTATATTCGAAAGAGTTAAAATTGCAACAAGCACCACAACTGCGTAATAATGATCGTTTAGGATTGTGTTATCGATCTGTTTGTTGGAGTAGAGGAAGAAGGTCCCCGAGTTACGGATGTAGGAAATTGGCTGGAGCAAGCTAATGGGATTGCATTAAGTAGACAGATGCAGTGCCCGTGTTCAGGATAAGTGCTCGCCATTATCTTTGGCTCGGCATTTGTCTCTCTTATGCACTTAATTGTGGTGGTTACTACGAGAGAGAGGGATGTAACCATACTTATGCAGGGATACCATCCTTACCTCTTACATTACAGGACGGATTTGAATCCCGGCTCTGTCTGCTTGGCTGAATAAGGACACTTTGGGTTTTCCTCCTTCCTTAACATCCAGGTTTAGCACTGTAAGTCCTTTAGCTTTTTAAGTACTCATGCACGAGTTCAGGAGGTCCTGCCCGAGATTCACGTAGCTGGCCTTGTTAAACTATAGGCTTTTGGCAATTATGCTATATACCCCAAATTTCTCCACTCATTTCACTTCAACGTCCAGCCCCAAGAAGTGCGGTCTCCGGCTTCCGACCCTTCAGCGGTTGTACGCATCTCCAACGTGGAAGGATGGCAGATATTGGGGATCATCAATCTGGAACTGTTAAGTTACCTGCCCTTTGCCTTCTCAGCCCTCGCGGAGCAGCGATACTTAAGATCACATGTCCCAGTCCTAACCCCGTAGGGGAGGGGATCGTGCCCCTTCATCTGCTTTAGTGTGAGCCCTGCGGACCCTTAGCACTCGTGGTACCTCTGACGTTACCATTCGAACATTCGAGCCCTTCCGTGAATGGGAGTTGTTCGGATTGGGTTGGACTCGAGGGGGCAGTGTGTTCCGGTTACCCGCAGAAATCGGGTACGTCCTACCAGGCTTGCAGAGCTAGTAGTTGGTGTGCTAGATCACCAGGTGCCCCCACCGAGGTTATTCGGTAGTCTTCCCTGCGAGGTTGACGCGCGTAAGTGGCGTATCCACTTCCACCCGTCTTGACGTTATCGATGAGGGGGGGGGAGGGTTTTTAGACTCAAGGTATTGCCCCAAGGAAAGACCCCCGGAGTTTTCCATCGCTTCCGGGTAACAGAGGCCGTAGTCTTCGAACATTCGGTTAGACTTCACTGAACATGTGCCTGTCCTAATCTTCGCAAAAGTTAAAGGCGTATGGAGGCGGGACGTACTGCAGACTCCAGCGAATCCTAACCTTGCCCCTCCTACCAGCGCTGCCAAATGTGGCACACGCATCTCACGCGCCTGAATAGAGAACATTATCTCATTAATTTCGCTCGGTTTTTTATATTTGAAAATAACAGAAGCCAATCTTATAATATGAAAGAATGTTATTTTCTGACCATGACCGTACAACTTAGAACACGGGCGATGCGCGTTCTATTTTCACATGGTTATGGTTAAATGTTACGGATAAGTATTTGAAAATTACTGATGCCAATCTTATAATAAGAAAGAATTTTATTTTCTTATTACGACTGTACAAAAATCCTGTCTCTGCGATACTTAGAACACGAGCGATGTACGTTTTATCTTCACATGTTATGGGTACCCAAAATCCATCCATTCAACACAGATAAGCCTGAAAAACAACACCATTCTCTCCTCACAATATTTCACGCCTGGGGGGAACATGGGGCCTACTTCGGTAGGTATGGTTTTGGCGAACCCGGGGTCCCGAGCCAACAGTCTCCCTCGTGTGGGCTCCTCTTCGTGGTTGAGGGAGAAGGTCAACAAGCCCACCCACGTGTAGACCGTGCGTGGAGACCCGTGGAGGTTTTTAGATTCTTGTCTAGTTTAGAGTTTAGGATTTACTGAACGAAATTTTTAGTACCGGTGCTCCATCTTCATTTCATGTATAATCAGTGTCACCGCCTGCGGTGCCGTATGTAGTAAAAGCGGGCGTTAAACACTACACATTTCGCCGTTAGAAAAATGAAGCGCGCCTGTATTTCATACTCCGGGAAAGACCCACAAAGATGAAAAGCGAGTTGCTAGATTGGAAACCGTTCTTTTTGTTGTACTTTTACGTCCTCCAACGTTGTCATATCGGACGGTGGATGAAATGGGTGAAATGATGTTCAAATGTGTCCAGGGTCCATGGACATTAGAGCTACCCGACATTCGTTATTCAGGATAAGGGAAAACGCCGGAAAAACCTTATCTAGGTAACTCACACTGACAAGATTCGAACTCGGCACCTGTTGAACGTGAGGCAGACACGCTACCATCTACGCTACCGAGGCGAGCACCGTGCTTGCTATTCCACTGCTGTGACATGTGTCAACGTAAGATCTTAATGTTTTAGGAATATTTAATATGTTTAATTACGGTCAAAATAGGCAGAGCCTTTGCTGTTCTTATGTACAGGACTTCTGCCGGTACACGCACTACGCTTGGCAACAGCGCTCCGGTTGAACATTGGCCAGTATTTATATGCCTTTAACTTTTGCGAGCTGTATAGTACTTGCTTTCGGTAAAAACGGAAGCATTCTTTCTTTCACATACATTCACACAAATTGTAGTTTTTTTTTTTTTTTTTTTTTTTTCATTTTTTAAAATATCACAAATTTCCGATCAATTCGCGATATCGAATATTTGGAAGGAATGCAGTACTTCGTCTGAGGCTGGAACTAAGTTCATCTAGATCAGAGGCGCCATCGAGTGTCACTGAGGGCAACTCCCCTCCTTTTCCCCTTCAACTTTTCGCTTAGTGTCGCGGAGGTGCAGGGGAACAGCTGACTGTCATTGGCTATTGCGCTACGTCTATACACCTTTGTGTTTTAAAACAAATGCAAGTAAGCGGCGGGCCGTCAACATGTCCCATTACAGAGCCCGATATCGACAAATTGATAGCCAGGAAGAATAAGAACTCCACGTAAATTATGAACTAATAATTAGTAATTAGTAATTTATTTCCTTTTACATCAACAAATGGAAATACAAAATCAAGATTACAATTATAAAATCCATACTGAAATATGCCATATATTCCTAAATCCTGAAAATCCTATCATGTTATCATGTTGCCCACCATTGAATAGTAATTCAGTCCCCATACACCTAACCCTAGGTTTTTGTGTAATGGAGACCCTCTGCTCCTTTTTACACTTTCTGCCATTTCACCTATCTCACTCTACATTTTTCTCTTAATTGTTCTTAGCCATCTCTCTTTAACTTTCCCTAAATAATTCCCTATATTTCTGCTGTTCTTTTCTCCTTTTACTGACAACATTTTTTCTAATTACTACTTCACCCCCCAAACTGTCCCATTTACGTAGCCAAGCCTGCTCTCTCCATATCTTTGTTTGACTACAATATAATATACAATGGAAATCTGCATTCTCTTCTCCACACAATGGACATTTATCTAGCTCCCTCTCTTGACTTATACCTTTCAAGTTTCTCACTCCTGTTCTCGCCCAAGCAAAACCTTCTCGCCCTAACTTACTACATATATCTATACATCCTTCCCTCCCCCAGGTTGTTTTTATTTCTCTATATAATCTCAGTGAGCTTTTGTCACTTGTATTGGCAAAAATGTCTTATCTGTCAATATCTTCTAATCTTAGCTTAACTTCTTTCCAGAAACCTCTATACCCATACTCTGCATTTATCCAAGAATGACCCATACCTATCTGCTTCAACATGTGCCCAAGACCCTCATTATTTAATAATATTGTTATCTTCCAAGTTAGTGATTCTGTATAAATATTTCATAACTAATAATTATTAACTTGTAGCTATAAAAGTATAATTCACAATACACATCATGCACATAAAATATGAATAAGTAGTTTAACAATCCGCCACTGATTCTTCCGCACGCTCTTCCTCACCCCAATATCTATTACGTCACCAGAGAAGGTTAACTAGGACCGAAAACGTATAACCGTGTTTCCCCTCAATGACACAACTGATCTAGATGGAGTAATATATAACTCCTGGGGCGCCGGGGTAGCGCGGTGGTTTCGTTCGCGGCTCCCGTTCTAAGGGTCCCGAGTTCGATTCCCGGCTCTGGGGTTGGCGATTTTAAGTCGGCCCTATCCACGCCTTCACCTCTGTCTAGCACACGTGAAGTATCCCCTATGCCCAACGTGGTTCGGAGTCCACGGTAAAACTGTAGGTCCTCTCACCTCACCGCCATCTTCACTATCACCCTATCATCGGAGGTAATGGACACCGCCCTCTGGGTGCCTCCACCTGAGAAATGGGTCCGGTCATCACTTGGTGGGTTGAGGTTACCCCGAAGGCCAAGGTTGCCATGTGGGGAGTGTTAGTAACTAACTATATATAACTCCTGTAATATTAACTCTAATAGATATTTATAAGTATATTAAATTAATTAAATTACTAATTTTATAAAAGGAAAGGGTCGTGTACCGTCATATCGGTTATTTTCTTGGTGCTTTCCATACTTTATCACACATGCTGGGATTCGAAATCGCAATGTTTGGCTTCCATTGAAAGAACAGACCATTTCGCCTTACCTTAAGGATCACAGCTATTCAAATTGCATCCTTGTGATAGGGTTATAAAAAGGAATGGATGACAAATTCAGCAAAATAGGTCGTGCAAACAGTGTACGGTTTGGACTATAGCAATCGTAAAAGAATAGTTTCATATGTAGGAATAACAACAGTGCTTCCAAGAAATAGTAACGTGGTGGCAACACCGCTGTGACTATAGTGAACCCCCCCCCCCCCTTAATAAAAATAAAAGAAAAGTGGGAGACATTTCGTTGTCATTCCATTTTTGGAAGCACAGCTATAAATGTTGAATACATATGCGATTTTGATCATATTTACCAACGGCTGTCAATCGGTTGTCGTTTTATCGAATGTCATACTTTCCCGTCTTCGTATGGCTGTACTATCTGGTGATTTATCGGTACTTGCGCTGTCGGTTTGTTTTCTCATGCTTACAAACGTTCTACTAAGTAAACAGTTGTACATTGTGGTCCCTCTTTATGTTCACAGTAATGAGTGCAGTATAGTAGAACCTCGATTACCCGGATCAACACATTCACTGTATGTACTGTAATAGCGTATGTATTTGTACTGTACTATAAACTAGACGGTAGTGAAAAAGCCAACGAGCTTCTGCTGTCTTAGTTTAGTGCATCGCTTACAAGCAGCGCGATCTCGCATCCGCCTTAACATTAGAAGTTCATTTGTCAATGTTTCGGCTTGACTCTCGAAATAAAGCAGCAATTTCCTTATGATTGTTACTGCCTGTAAGTGGATCATAACCACAGCTGGTTCAGCAACAGTGTCTGAATCTGCCCGCCTCGGTAGCGTGGTGGTAGCATGTCTGTCTCACGTTCAAGAGGTCCCGAGTTCGAATCTCGGTCAGAGTGAGTTACCTGGATAGGGTTTTTTCCGGGGTTTCCATTATCCTGAAATACGAATGTCTGGTAACTCTAAGCTCTATGGACCCCGGGCTCATTTGAGCATCATTTCACCCATTCCATTCATCTTCCAATATGACGTTTTAGGACGTAAATTTAAAAAACAAAAGTGTCTCAATCTGAATACTTTTCAATTTCAGTAACACTGCATGATGCAAAAAATGCCTTCTTCTATAATCGGCTTCTAACCTCCGGTTAATATCTTCATCCAAATCGGATGAATGTCTTAAAATCATCTTCTACACTTATTTCTTCTTTATTCTTTTTTTCGCGCAAGTCACTCAAACCAGGCCACAATTTTATCAAAGTTTCTCTTTCAAAGAAAGAGTGAAGTAAGTGCAGTGTATTCTCCTGCTCGTAAGAGAATTCGAGTAGTATACCTCCTGAAAATAGCAATTTATCGTCTGTAAGCAAGTCTTTATTTACTACATTAATGGCCTATTCCACCAACAGATGTTAAAATCGACGTTAACAAATGCCGCGTAACAATTGTCACAGCGCTAACAAAGCTATTAAATTTCCTGCATTTCACCAACCTGTTTTCTGAATATGTTAATAAACCTGTGTTAACGACAAGAAACTTGTAAATATTACAGCTATAGAAGATTATGGATGAGTCGTATTATTTTCTGAACGTACTGCGATGCGCTTGTGTTTTCATTTTCGTCTGCAGAAGCTGAAAAATGGCCAGTAAACAAAATCGCAACAAAAGCCGCGGGAAAAATTTCTCATCCATACAGAAAAAAAAAAAAAACTGTTAATTGAGTTAGTGACGAAGTGTAAGGATATCATGGAAAATAAGAGGACGGATGCGGTGAATGTGTAAGAGAAATATGTCACGTGGGAAAAATTGGAAACGAATTTAATTCAAATGCATGTGTCACTATTAGAAGCACAAAACAACTTCGTCAGTATTATCTAAATTTAAAACGAGGAGCGAAGGACAAGTAACGAGTGACTTGAATATTTCAAGACGGGAGGTGGACAATGTATCATCCACATAATTCAGTGAATTATAAAGTCGCAAAGTTATTTATACTTGAAGCAAAGGTGAGATCGGCATATTCCTTTCGATGCATGTTCTAACTCAGTATTACATAAATTTAAAACGAGGAGCGAAGAAGGACAATTGACGAGTGACTTGAACGTTTCAAGACGGGAGGTGGACAGTGTATTATCCACATAATTCAGTGAATTATAAAATCGCAAAGTTATTAATACTTGAAGCAAAGGCGACATCGGCATATTCCTTTCGATGCATGTTCTAACTCAGTATTACGTAAATTTAAAACGAGGAACGAAGAAGGACAAGTGACGAGTGACTTGAACGTTTCAAGACGGGAGGTGGACAGTGCCTTTCGTTGCATGTTCTAACTCAGTATTACGTAAATTTAAAACGAGGAACGAAGAAGGACAAGTGACGAGTGACTTGAACGTTTCAAGACGGGAGGTGGACAGTGTATTACTCACATAATTCAGTGAATTATAAAATCGCAAAGTTATTAATACTTGAAGCAAAGGCGAGATCGGCATATTCCTCTCTTGTGCTTCCGCAGTAACCTTCATAGCAACTTATTTCGACAGTCTATACCTTTGTAGAAAATTTTCTTCTGATGGCTCCTCAAAATCATTTCTGCTCATAGGCCGTACTCTATTACGAATGCCATTTAGACGATCTTAAATATAGCAAATCGACATCAAAAGTTGCGTTCACGCCCGCCGTCTTGACTGTTTACAATTGTTAAGGACTTAACATCAGAAATTTGACTTGTTAGTTTAACAAGAGATTTAACACAAGTGTTAATTTTTTTTTTAATTTACGTCCTCCAACGTTAAGTCATATCGGACGATGAATGAAATGGGTGAAATGATGCTCAAATGAGCCCAGGGTCCATACCCGACCTTCGTCTTTCAGGATAAGGGAAAACCCCGGAAAAAACCTTATCCAGTTAACTCACCCTGATCGAGATTCGAACTCGGGACCTCTTGTATGTGAGGCAGACACGCTACCACCACGCTACCGAGGCGGGCACACAAGTGTTAAGCTAACACTTGGTGAAATACAATTTTTGTTATAACTATTGCTAAACTCATGTTAAGGCTTAACATTTGTTGGTGTAATCCCGCATAAATCACATAATTTTGTTTTTCGAAACTGGTTTGTGTTATCCGAACCTCTATGTTAGCGGGATTTTACTGTAGTTCGGAACAGGGGTGCTTTACAAAATAGACAACAAAAGAATTAGAAGAACAGAAGGGGAAAAAAATTAAAGAAAATATTTAATCCCACATGAATATATATATATATATATATATATATATATATATATATATTAAAAGTCTATTGCATCATATCCATTCTATGGTAAACTTCATTAATCCGTGCATAGAGGAAATAAGAGATATAGATTCCATTTTGACTATGACTGGTACATCTAACTTGTTTGTAGTAATTATTTTCCAAGACGAGTTTTGAATCCTTGGATCTGATAACCAAGTTTTCCACCTGAGTGTTACTTTGTGGCTGTACTACTCGGGACATATTTTCCATGGTGATGAGTTTTATGCAAGTTTTAAGTAACTTTGTTCATAAAGATTCTACCTACCCTCCTCGAGGAAGTTAATGTTCATTACGGCAGAAGAGTGTAAAGAGCTACAGGGGAACCTGGAAACAACTCACTAACCTTAAAGTATAGCATACACCTAGTCATGAATGATTAACAATCTGAGAGAAGTTAAATATGTAGGTATTAGGATTGATAGCATTTCAGAATATGTGTACGTTTGTTGTTTGTTCTAATACCAACGCTGTTCAATAAAGAATGATCATAATTTGTTTACGGTCATAATTTTTCGCACTAAGATTCAGTCTTATTATATCCTATTAGCTTAATGTGAAACAAACACGCCGTAGTACCTTCGTTGTTGGTACTCCTGGTTCCCGCCTGTGAGAACCAGGCAAGTTCAGACATGTTCAGTGTCGCTTACCACTGTAATGGAGGTAGCACGCGAGGAACAATATACGGCTTTGAAATTCTGCTTTCGTCTCAACAAATATTCAGTTGAGGTCTATACAATGTTACAGGAGGCCAATGGAGAGTCTGTTCTTCCGTACAGCACAGCTTGAAGGTGGTTTAAAATGTTTAATGAGGGAAGACAATCAATTTTAAAGGAAGGTGGACCCGGTGCTCAAGTTACTGATCTTACGGAAGAAAACATCAATACTGCTGCTGCCATTGTGAGAGAGGATCGACGAATTACCTTAAGATCACTTTCTGAAATACTGAACATTTCATTGTGTGCCACCCACACGTTGGTGACAGAAACATTACACATGAGATGTGTTTGTGTGCGATGAGTTCCAAGAATGTTGATTCCAGAACAAAAGGACATTCGCATGCAGTTAAAGTTGATGTTAGAGGAAGATCCGGAGTTTCTTTCAAACGTAAACACTGCTGATGAAACTTGGCTACATCATTTTGATCCTGAGAGCAAACAGCAAAGCTCAGTGTGGAAATCTCCTTCATCACCAACCCCCAAAAAAGCAAAAGTGGCTGCTGCTGCTGCTGCTGGAAAGTTATGGTCATCTCATTCTTTGATATTCATGGAATGGTTTATCAGCATGTTGTACCTGCACACACATCAGTAACTGGACAATACCACAGGGATGTTCTGAAAACATTGCAAGTCCATATCAGGCGCAAAAGACCACATTTCCGTGAAACAGGCTGGATGCTGCACCACGATAATGCGGGGCCGCATATTGCCAATGTTGTTGCTGAATATCTAGCAATAATCAACGTGAAGTGCATTCCTCACCCTCCCTATAGTCCGGATTTAGCCCCATGTGACTTCTTTCTATTGCCTAACTTGAAGAAACGCCTTCGTGGGAGGCATTAGCCATCACCAGAACCAGTGGTGAAGGCTGCGGAGGCGATTTTGAAGGATGTCTCAAAATTGTTTAGACTGGCAGAAACGCTGGGAAGGTGCATCGCATTGAGGGGAGACTTATTTTAAGAAGGACCATCAAAATTATGAGGATGAGTAAAGGTACGCTGTCACAAACAAAATTGTGATCATTCTTTATTGAACAGCCCTCGTAGATATATCAGGATGGTCCGAAAATGTGAAAATGGGCATTTGTATTCTTTTAAAAGCTAAAAGGGTAGAAGGGTAGAAGGCCTTTTTCAAATTAAAATACAGTAATGTAATGTAAATCAATAAGCAAGTAACTATGCGAACTTCGAGGGCAAAGTTGTCAACGGTCAAGCTAATAGCGTTTCAGCCCAAGACTGGTTTGTAGAGCTTTGAATAGAGATAAAAGCATTGGCAGGAACGTCACCCGTACAAAGTTTGGCATCACCTCTTTCCGTAAACAGGACTAGTTTATGGCAAGTTCTCCCTTTGTAACATAGATGGTGACACAAGGGATAGTCCAATTTTCTTTATTGCTTCCTTTATCAGGCGTGTCCAGTCGTGGCGATGTTGCATGGATCTCGTTGTTTTAGGGTCTGGTGTGCAGATCTGGCAAAGGTAGGTAAATGTCATCGATTTTTTTTTAAATTTATTTAAGGTCGCTTTAACTTCCTGGGTCATATCGCGACCATTTTTACAAAATATTACAATTAGTAACATATATAAAAATTTACATTCAATATACAGGATTACAATCAAACATATAAAATATACACATTAATAACATTAATTATGAAATCAATTTACATTAAATACAGATAACTGAAAGCAAAGGCAAGAAAATATATAAGTTAACAACACTATTTTGCAAAACAAAAATTTCATTACTTTAACACCGTTACGTAGATTATGAAATACAATTGATTAAAATATGTTGCACATAATTTATATTAATTTCCAAATGTCTATATCCTTTAGGTAATTAAATAGATTGCGTCGTAATTTGAAACTGTTTAGCAGTATGGAGATGTCCTGTGGGATTCCGTGTTGTTTTCTGTTTCTTTCGTATTCATTGCGTTCTATGAGAAGGTGGTAAATTTTAAGGTTTTCGTTACATTCTTTACACGTAGGCTGCGGCTGTCTTGAGAGAAGATATGAATGAGTGAGGCTGGAGTGGACCAATTCGTGAGAATGACTTGTTCCTTTCTAGTAAGCGGCTTGATTGGATGAAGAGCGGTGGATCCTTTTCGCACTTGGTGTAATTTTCCTGGTTGTTGTTGATTCCATTCAGATTTCCATTTTTGTACTGGTGTTTTGGAAACATGATTTATAATATCTGAATATGGAATTTGGACGTTCGTTTGTTGGCGTAGTGATGTGGCGTCTTTAGCAGCTTCGTCCGCTCTTTCATTCCCTGTTATTCCTTGATGGGAAGGGATCCAAATGAAAACCACATCTTTACCAGCATCGGTGATGTTACTGAATAGTGTCTGTGTGTCCTGAACTAATTTGTTGTCTGTTGCGTAGTTCTTCATGCTCTGCAAGGTATTCAGGGAGTCAGAGCATATTGCATAGCAGTTGTGGTGTGCTGTCAGTATGTAAGTAAGTGCTTGATAGATGGCGTATAGTTCAGCACTGTAGGTGGAATAATAGTCAGGTAACCGCTGCTGTAGAATTTTATCAGGAGTTATTATTGCACATCCAGTACCATGATCCGTTTTTGATCCATCAGTGTAAATAAATTGATAATTGGGGAAATTGTTGCACATTTCATAAAATAGTGTTTGGTAAACAATTGCAGCGGTATTCCATTTCTGGTGAAATGTTAGGTCGGTATATATCTTGGGAATTCATCGATTTTATTTGAAACTGAATCAGCTTATATTGTAATTGCATTATATTAATAAATAAGTGGCTTATTCCTGTATGTGGTTGTGCCAGAAGCACCCATGGCTATTGAAATTGAATGCAAACCTTATTGACGGAATTTCGCTACAGTAAGGAGGGTGCTATTTGGGATTAACAGGAGCCAGAACGCCATTCTGGGGTTAAATTTCATAAAATGAGTTATTACCAAATAATCTCCCCTAAGGTTTTCAGAAGCGAATAACATATTTTTCTGTCTCATAGTTTTAAAAGTCCTAAGTAGACTCATTTTGAAAAGGCTGCACACTGTGTTACGCCCCCTATTTGCCATTTGTAACTTGTGTTCTCTCCTTGGTTGTAACCTAATTGAAGATATATTCCAGAGCACACCCTTATTAGGTAAGGAAGGCCTTGTTTTTTCTATTGATTTTAATCTGTGCATCTGATGTTAATTATTCCATGCTTTGTTTAGTATGTTTTGAATTACTAGTGCTGCTTTCAAGTTGGGAAGAAGCAATAATTTTGGTGTAAGAAATCGCCATGGAAACCAGTATAAGCAGTTTAAGTAATCCCGATTACATAATTAAAGAGTTACGACGCATAAAATGGAAAAAGTATGGTGACACATGACAATAGATTGACTTCGTCAAACCTAACCTCAAACAACGGCGATGAGTGTGAAGTGAAAATTGGTTCTTCAAGGGAACATATTGGTTTCTTCATGATATAATGGCAGCGATCACAATTTAACTAAAGTAAATAATGATATTAGATCAACAAGTTTTCAGTTAGTAGATATAAAAACTCTGTACAGTGTAAATTTTGTGAAAATGAAAATTGTTGTCATATCAGAGAAAACCAAGAAACGAAAGGGATTATTAGCCACATTATCACACAGTTGCCAGAAGTGTAATAAAGAGTAAACATTTGAAAAATCCAGAACAATTGAAAGTGGTGAAAAACTAAATGTAAGATTTGCTTTTGGCTTGAAGCATTGGCAAGGGAATTGAGACAGGTGAGACATTGGCTGCTGTTCTCAGGTTACCAGCCCTTCCCGCCAAATTTAATAAAGTGATAATACCATAGATCAAGTGACCATGGAGTCTAGAAAGAAGAGGAGTGAAGAACGAAAGGGGAAGGGTGCTGATGATGAAAAAGATGCAGAATATGGATCTGGGGAAATTCTGAGGTGTAGTTCCAACATAGCAAAACTTTAATGCGGGTTTTCTCTGTTTTTTTTCCCCCTTAACTTTGAATTCGCTCATCTATAAGACTACTGCAGCTACAAGTCTACATTTTTTTCTGGAAATAAAGCAATATTTAAACTGTTTTATAAAGGTACTTGTAGAAAGGCATGTGAAAATTGGAATTTAAAAATAAAAATATATCTATCTTGAATATTTTTAGAGGTGAATTTAAGATATTTATGTAAAAAATGACATATCCTATATTAAAACTCCAAAATAAGATCCATTATCTTTAATGAATTGTGAAGGTGTTATAAAATAACAAGTAAAAGTTTCAAATTGATGCATTCGGTGGTTTTTGAGCTAAGCGCACCATAAAACTCTCATTTTAACATTGGGGAGATAGTCTGTTCCGACTCCCCGTAAGTATTATGACGCAGCTGCTGTGGACCAAGCTTATCGGATTGATGGGTGAAAGTTAGGCTCTCTTCGAAGTAAATATTAGGAACGGCTTCCAGATTGAACAAGATAATTCTGGATATATTCAAGATTTTTTCGGGAAACAAACCTTCGACCTCAAATACAGTTTTCCATATAAGTAGAGAAGAATGGAACTCTTCCATTCTTGGACATTCTTGTTTCAAAAAACAGCAACGGTACACTGGGGCATGCTGCATACCGCAAGCCTACACGCACCGATCTCTATCTGAACGCTCATAGTTTCCATCATAAGTCTCAACGACTGAGAGTTCTCAATACACTGGCCCACAGAGCTTTGTCTACCTCTGATCCCAGCCACTTAAGACAAGAATTACAGCACCTGAGACTCACTTTCCGTCAAAACGGCTACTCCGAATATGACGTTGAAGCTTCGATCACCAAAGCTAGGAAAGGGAAACCTGTAATACAGCAAGCGTCAGATAAGCCTACCGCTACAGCCTACATCACGTTTACCGGCAATCTATCCGGCAGAATCAGCAGCCTCGATCACCAAAGCTAGGAAAGGGAAACCTGTAATACAGCAACCGTCAGATAAGCCTACCGCTACAGCCTACATCCCGTTTACCGGCAATCTATCCGGCAGAATCAGCAGTCTCGATCACCAGAGCTAGGAAAGGGAAACCTGTAATACAGCAAGCGTCAGATAAGCCTACCGCTACAGCCTACATCCCGTTTACCGCAATCTATCCGACAGAAGCAGCAGCCTCGATCACCAAAGCTAGGAAAGGGAAACCTGTAATACAGCAACCGTCAGATAAGCCTACCGCTACAGCCTACATCGCGTTTACCGCAATCTGTCCGGCAGAATCAGCAGCCTCGATCACCAGAGCTAGGAAAGGGAAACCTGTAACACAGCAAGCGTCAGATAAGTCTACCGCTACAGCCTACATCCCGTTTACCGGCAATCTATCCGGCAGAATTAGCAGCCTCGATCACCAAAGCTAAGAAAGGGAAACCTGTAATACAGCAAGCGTCAGATAAGCCTACCGCTACAGCCTACATCCCGTTTACCGGCAATCTATCCGGCAGAATTAGCAGCCTCGATCACCAAAGCTAAGAAAGGGAAACCTGTAATACAGCAAGCGTCAGATAAGCCTACCGCTACAGCCTACATCCCGTTTACCGCAATCTATCCGGCAGAATTAGCAGCCTCGATCACCAAAGCTAGGAAAGGGAAACCTGTAATACAGCAACCGTCAGATAAGTCTACCGCTACAGCCTACATCCCGTTTACCGGCAATCTATCCGGCAGAATTAGCAGCCTCGATCACCAAAGCTAAGAAAGGGAAACCTGTAATACAGCAAGCGTCAGATAAGCCTACCGCTACAGCCTACATCCCGTTTACCGCAATCTATCCGGCAGAATTAGCAGCCTCGATCACCAAAGCTAGGAAAGGGAAACCTGTAATACAGCAACCGTCAGATAAGTCTACCGCTACAGCCTACATCCCGTTTACCGCAATCTATCCGGCAGAATTAGCAGCCTCGATCTCCAGAGCTAGGAAAGGGAAACCTGTAATACAGCAACCGTCAGATAAGCCTACCGCTACAGCCTACATCCCGTTTACCGACAATCTATCCTGCAGAATCAGCAGCCTCGATCACCAGAGCTAGGAAAGGGAAACCTGTAATACAGCAAGCATCAGATAAGCCTACCCCTACAGCCTGCATCCCGTTTACCGACAATCTATCCGGCAGAATCAGCAGCCTCGATCACCAAAGCTAGGAAAGGGAAACCTATAATACAGCAAGCGTCAGATAAGTCTACCGCTACAGCCCACATCCCGTTTACCGGCAATCTATCCGGCAGAATCAGCAGCCTCGATCACCAGAGCTAGGAAAGGGAAACCTGTAAGACAACAAGCGTCAGATAAGTCTACCGCTACAGCCTGCATCCCTCGCCAAATACATCAGGAGCATCCACAAGCCATCTCCGAAGATTAAACATCTGTTGAGACCGGTGAAAGACAAACTTTCAAGTTCCGGGAGTGTACCGCATTTCCTGTGAATGTGGGGCACCGTATATAGGACAAACCGGAAGGACCATCGCTTCCAGAATAAACGAACATGAACGGAGCATTCGTTTAATGTAACCTAAGAAGTCTGGACTGGCATAACGACCATAGAGCCAACTTTCGGAAACGACCGTCTTGGCAAAATGCAACATTTACTGGGAGAGGAGAGTTAAGGAGGCTTTGGCCATTTCCTGCGAGAGGAGCACACTTAATCTTGATGCTGGATTTCAGTTCAGCTCCTCTTCGAAACCGGCCTTAAAATGGAAATCCGTCGCCTTAAGAAGCACACATCTATACAGCTATAGTTGATGTTACTTAAAGTGCAGGTTACTTGTTGTGTTCTATCAGTTAGCGGTAGTTCAACTGGACTGGATACTTGAGTCCTCGTTCGGCACTTAGAATGAAGGGGCTTCTAAGTTTTAGCTATTTATCCCGCTACACGTAAACAAAAGAAAGGTGAAATGGCAGTGAAAGTTGAACTCACAGAATTTTGTGTGATGGACTAGACGACCATCTAGTGATCCTTTCTGCATTAATGTCACACGAGATGCATTCACGTGCAATGTCTTCGCCATTGTAGATGTAGGAATGCTTTGAGAGAAAGAAAGAAACAAAAGAAAATCTGTTGTCCAGACAACAACTTGAACATTTCAGAACTAAATATCAAAATGAACATATAAGCTTATAATATCAAAATTTCTGAGTAACAGAAAGTTTTTACGTACACGGTCTGGTGATTATTGATTTCTGTGCGATTGTCAAATTTTTAGAAGATGTTGACTAAGGCTGTAAACCTACACCGTTAAATTTAATCTCTGTTAGATTTACGGCAAATTATCACAAATATGTTCAGATATAATGCTAAGAGTTTAGGCCTCCAAATAAAGTACCCTTTGTTCTGTATCAAGTTGAACAAATGTTAAATTCTTCGATATATGTACCTTTAGGTCGTATACAGAGTTTATCAAAATACTTGGATAAAATTTGGTTCCCATCTATGGTTCCTTCAAGCTGCCCCATCCTGGGTCTTCCTATTGACCCAACTTGAACGATCACCCAAACCTTATTCCCAGGGAGAACTGTTGGGCCCAGTTACTGTTATAAAAACTGAAAGCGCACTGATTTCCCAGGACGACTTACTTCTTTTTCCACCTACACTTCTTTTTGAGGTGGTCCCTTGCCGCCTGCATTTACTCATCGTGCCGCAGGCACCCAAATAAACCGACAATAATAACGACAAGCGGCACCTTCACACAATGACGTACTTCGTTGACGACAAAGGAGCGGCCACCTCCTTGTCGGAGGTTGGCTCAGGGAGTAGCACACTTATTCGGGAAGTGTTGGTTTCGAACCCTCTGGTGACCTGCGGGGATTTCCTCGGGTCGCTAGGTAAATGCTGGAGGAATAATTACTTTCCCGCTTTCTATCTCTCCATTTCACCTCACTTCTAATTTGAAGGAGAGTCTCAGATTCAGAGAGTCTGAAAATCATCTTGGTTGGAGAAAGATCCTCACTCCCAGCCGGGAATCGAAACTGGGACCCCTTGCACGGCAGGCAGATACTCTAGGGAGTGAGCTACGGGGCCAGCGTATATATACAGGTTGTGTTAAAACGACACCGAACAATTATAGCCGTTTGGTAGTTAATAACTTAACTAATCCGAATTTTGGTGTCGCAGCTGCGAAGTTCTGTTAGGTATAATTTTATGCAGCATTAAATATTGCATTATTTTGTGATGAGGCAGTGCAGGAACCACTGGTGTGCGAACCTCTAAAGTTGTTATTGGGACGTACCTGCCACGAAAACAAAAACATTACTACTTGTTCTTTATCAATGACTCTAGCCTACCTTTCAGGTAATGGGGAAAAGGACAGTTACTTGTGAAAAAGTCGACTAACAACTAGGACAGTTGAAGGTTGCTCTTCAGTGTAAAACTACACATTCCGTCCTAACAGAGAGGATTTTGCGTGTACTTAGCAAATCCAAGCAATATGGAGCGCTATACGAACACCGAAATGACGGATATGGTTTTGATGGATGGAAGAGCTGAATGAAGTTCAAGGAACGCACGATTAATTTAGTTTCATTAAAAATATGAATTGTAAAAATAGTTACGTCAATGATAATATTTATTTCTTTAACTTCAGAGCATTTTGTTATGATCTTAATTGTACAATACTTTCAAACAGTTACTGTAAAATCAACAGCTTCCTTTTCAGTTACAAATGCTTTATTTAGTATTATCAAACACGTGAAATAAAATGCTCATGTCACTGTATAAGCCATTTAGTTTTTGTTAATATATCTACAATTCTTTGATTTTGTTTTCTGTTTATCATTTAATGCTTCCATCCCTAACCTCACTAATATTAACTTCCTTCTAAAAGGTTTAAGTTGCATATGTTCACCAGCTTATTTGTCATCATGAACTGTTATAACGGAATTTTGGATCACGTTAAACCCTTATAAGCAATAGCTTCTTTAATGCGGTTTCATAAGCCAAAGAAATTTTTAATGGTAGCAAGCTACTGCGGAGTATGCCGGTATGTTTACAAACAGTTACAGCACGCGGCACGGCATGTGACCTATACCTGCGAACTCCGACAGCGTGAGGCACGCGTCGTTGTTCCTGTCACTCCTTAATGCACAGTCATTCTGGAGTATTTCTTTATGTTGCTGTATTGGCGGTAAAAACTATCTATGAAGCTGGGCAAATACAACGTTCGGTGTCGCATTGAAACACTCTGTATATTGTTAGGTAACCATTGTTAGGTAACTTTTAAGAGTGAATATTCTTTATTAAAATGTTTCAAACTTAGTTCCCATTATCATCCTTGCTTTGAATACACACCCGCGGATACTCTGAGATAGGTCTCTGCTGAAGAGGGAAGCAAGATCGCCGTTACAATTTGGCGTAGTTTCATTGAGGCGGATGCATTGGTTTAAAATTGGAGCAGCATTGGCAGAATGTCCTGCTACACCTGAAAGAGTCTGGAAATGACAATGAATATAAGGGTAAGAATGAGAAATACCTCAGTATCTTAACCTAAAACTTCTACCGCCAAACATTTCAATCGAAACCCCCCGATATAACCATAGCAGTTAAATATAAATTTAATTTACGAGATTTTAGGTTATTTGACATACAGTTTTATTATATATAAGATAAATATTTGGGCTATGGTTGGAATGAAGACAGGTGTACCAAAGTGCTGTGGGTCCGTTTTGCAGGGAGATCTCGTAAGTCGCGTTCCATTGCGCTTACCGCCGCCTCGTAAATCAGAAGCAGGAGCTACGGCGGCGGCGGCGGCGGCGGCAGCAGCAGCAGAAACGTAGAAACCCCCTCCCTCTCCTGTTTTTGTTTTATTTTTATACGAGATGATGGATCATGGGACGGGGCTTGGTTTTAAACCTGACAGAGATGGGGCGTGTGGGAGGCGCCCGATGGTCTGCCTTTGTTGTGTTGTTAATCCAAACCTGTTTGTAATGCGGGTCACGCTGTCACTTTGAGGGGGGAAATTAAAACCGCGGGCCGCTCATTACAACACTAACTTTATAACTGCTGAGTAGTTGAGTACGTCAATTATTTGTACATTTTAGTGTCTCTTTGAATACTGCTCTTGGTTAAAGATACACATCGGGTTCTGAGCTGATGTAACCCGAACGGAGCGGGGTAGCTCAGCCGGTAATGCTTAGGGAAGTCCCGGATTACCGACTAATCTGATCAAAGACTTTTTCGGTGTCCTTCTGGAGCACTAGAAGAATACTGGCACACACGACTTCCCCTCCTTTCATGTCATTTCATTTCGATCTTTTCAGGGTTGGAAGTGTCGGCGATGCGCGAGTGTGGTGCTGATATTTGCCCAACAGACTCCATGAAAATCAGTCACAATCTGGTTAAAAAAATTGGCCCCACTATTCTGTTTGCAGATATTGCGTACCAAACTCTGATTTTAACCGGATGCAGGTGCTTCATGGATGATGTGTGGATTTTCAATGACCCAATGGAGTAAGTTCTGTGAGTTCACATAACCGGATAAATGGAACCATGCTTCATCTGTGAACTATGTGATAGACAATATGGCAGGATTTTGCACAATGAACGTCTGAAACTAACGACAATAATTCAATATTTTATTAGATTAGATTGATTTGCGTTCAGTAGGTTCACTTGTAGCCAGAAAAGGCTGTGAACATTGAACATGTCCAGAGGTATAAAGTTTAATAGCATATATATATATATATATATATATATATATATATATATATATATATATATGTGTGTGTGTGTGTGTGTGTGTGTGTGTGTGTGTACAAAAGTTAACATAAGACACATATTATAGTATACAGGCAATATGAACAACAATATGGAAAACAAAGCAGGGATAATTATATATGATACAAAATGAAACACTTTTTAAACCAGCTTTCACTTGGCTTATGCCAGTACGTCTCAACCTTTTTGCAATGGATACCATTCTTGTTATTTATTAAATACATATAGATTAAAAATAAACTTTCAGCTTGCATCAAATATTTATAAGTAATGATTTGTCATTGGAATAGTTAAATACTACTTATAGAGCTACAGAAGCATTATCAGGATAATTTGTCATTCAGATAATCTTGTACAGAATAAAAAGATTTTGAGCAAAGGTACTCTCTAAAGCTTTTTTAAAAGCACCGAAATTATCAACTTTCTTTAAGAACATTAGGAAGTGCGGCAAATATTTTGATAGTTTCATAATGCACACCTTTCTGGAAGCAAGAAAGTTTAGCACTGGGATAATGGATATTATACTTTTGTCTAGTGTTTATTTTGTGAATTACATTATTTGTTGCAAATAAGGCACGATTGCATACAAAGAATTTTAGGATCGAGAATATATACATGCAAGGAAGCGTTAATATCTTCAATCTTGTAAAAAGACCTTTACAGGAGCATCTGGTGTGGGTGTTAGTAATGATTCTTATAACCCTCTTTTGCATAAGAAATATTTTTTTTACTTTCTACTGAATTGCCCCAAAATAATATTCCATATTCCATGATAGAGTTCAAGTATGCATAATATACTAAACATACTATCCTTATCTGGTTCCTGTAGCTGATGAACAATCATAACCCTATATGGCTTTAGGCCTGCACTTTTCGCAAGTCTCTGACACATTGAGTAGGTGTACCCTGTCTCCTACGACAAACGTCATAATGATTTTTTGGGTGACTGCTCCAGTCATGCTCTTACGTCAACAGAGATCCAGTTGTTTACAATTTGTTGACCAGTCCCAGTATTGTGTTTCTTTTGGGAGGATTACGAGCACCAAATTCTCTCTGGTATGTCCTTTGAGTAGCTGTAATTGAATAAGTAATCCAGCATTGCTTCACAAGGAAGAGTTGTTAATTTAATGTGTAATGCATTTTCACGTTCACTAGAACAAAATGGCGAAAACAACTGCCAACTATAGCAATTAGAAATAAAACAAACATCTGCGCATCTAGTGACAAGAAATCGAAACTGCAGAACATTCTGCTTAATTTGGTTTTTAAGTGGGTCATTGAATGAATTTGCAACGGAATACTTAAAGAAAGAAATGTGTCAGTTCTATATAAATAACTCTTTACTTCAGTAATTTACAGTTTCGCATGCTAAGATTTAGAAACATTTTAATTTTACGTCTTCAAGCTTTTATATGTATATTTGAATCTCTTTGGATCCAGTAAAGTTATGAGACCGTTAACAAGATTTTCCTGTTTACTGAAGACAGTTGCTAATGTGCTCATTAATATCTAATAGTGAGCTTATACAAGCATTCAGTCGTGAATTGTGAGTGTTGTTTACTTTCTCGTCCTTTCATCGCGCGAAGAAAAGTTTGAGTTCAAAGGGTAAAACCTTTGTCGTAACTTGATTCATTCCGTGAATCGTCTCGACAGAAGTTTGGCAGCTGGCGGCACGTGAAGTGATAAAAAATAAAGGAAGAGTGCCACGCTAGGTAGCAAAAGGGGATTTGATAGCCATGCTTTGATAAACATAACCTATTTTTACTGTATGGTTACGAAGTTACAAGCCACTAAATAGCTGAAAGTAGACCTTTACAGTAAGTATCAAACTTTTTTTGTTCTTTTTGTTTGCGTTTTCAAGTTTATGTTTAAAGTTCACATGTATTTGTATCACTCAGTACAGTAAATAATTTGAAATATCCTGATTTAAAACAAACATTCATAAATAAAAGGAAATTCTACAAATTACTTACTTTTCCAATTAAAAATAGTGTTTATAATCGCAATGTTTTTGGAACGATAGAGTCAGACTGAAAAATTGAATGCCATAGCCGGGATTTGAACCACGGATCTTCTGGTTGCCGTCCAGCCGCTCTAACCCTTGAGCTACTATGGCCAACGTGCCGATATGACATTAAAGTCTCCAACAGACTCGTATTTTTTACGGTAAACCACTAGGAGTTCTCATAAACACATGAGACAACTACCTTAATGGCGACTTACTATGCTGTAAATACTTTAAGGCCCGGGCTTGATGGTTAAGCACTATTAGGTCAATTTATGGATTTTCCATTATTCAATTTTTCCATTAATTGACCTAATAGTGGTTAACTATAAAGCCAGGGCCTTAAAGTACTTACAGCATAGTAAGTCGCCATTAAGGTAGTTGTCTCATGTGTTTATGACAACTCCTAGTGGTTTACCGGAAAAAATACGAGTCAGTTGGAGAATTTAATGTCATATCGGCACGTTGGCCATAGTAGCTCAAGGGTTAGAGTGGCTGGACGGCAACCAGAAGATCCGTGGTTCAAATCCCGGCTTTGGCATTGAATTTTTCAGTCTGACTCTATCTTTCCATACTTTAGCCTACACACGGCCAGTGTGAAAGAACAATTAATTTCCGCTATGTTTTTGTTTATAACATTTCGATGGAATTTAAGGATTAAGCTATAGAGTTTGGTTTGTTAACTAGTTACTTCGAGACAATGTAGGTCCAATCGCAATACGATGTTACAGTTTTTGCCTAGTTTTTAAATTTTATTACTAGTGAATTCTAAATAATGTTTTTGGAATTCTTGAATTGTAAGTTCACGTTCCTTCGACTTCGTTGGTAAAAGTGATGCATGCTAGATCAGCGGCTTCTGTAATAGCATTGTCGTGCGTTCTCTTTTATAAAACTTTACTGTTTTGTAATAACCATCAAAAATCGAAAGTATGCATTTGACGCGCTGTTAATCCGCTTGAAGTTGCTGACTGGGTTGGGCGGTGCTTGTTGAAGGCACTAAAAATGCACATAAAGCAGTTGTGTTCAAAGGTTTGTTAACCTGGTTTAAAGATAACTTGGAATGTTTGGCAGCCTTCTTTGTATTAGTTTGATCTTCAGTTGCTCTTCGCACCTTCGATTGTTTTGTTGCTTTACAACTTTCATTACAAAATGACATATTTATATCTGAATCACATGCATTTACAGGTTTAACATATACTGCACTACTTACAGTTTCAGTGAAATCATCTTCCTATATTGTGGGGTCGTTAAAACTTACAATGTCACATGTGTTAGCACACGCACTGTTAACGTTGTGATTGTCCATGCCCAAGATCTTTAGAGCACACGCACAATTTTAAGGAATTTGTGCGATCACACCAAGTTAGTTGCACATAACACTAATTCAGATGTTAATGCACTTGGAGATATAGAAAGAAGTTCTCACCGAAGCAATGTACCATGATATAAGGATAAAATGAACATCTCGAACTAAACTTTACTACTATTCAGTCACGGCCACCTGGTATCCTAAAAAATTGGAACTGCAGGGAAAATAACCAACATGGCAGCTTCCAGAAACGTCAGTCAAATATTTAGGCGTAATGCTTGACACTAAATTAACCTGGAATTCTCACATATCTTACATTTCCACAATAGTCATTTCTAGAGTAAAAAAGCTACAGAAGAAATGATAGCTTAGCCTGGAGTGCTCAATATTGATCTACAAGTCTCTTATACACCCCATAATTTCTTACGCTGCTCCTGTATGGGGTGCACATTCATCGACTTCAGGTTATACAAAATAAATTTCTCCACAATATTCCAAAGGCTCCATGGTTCATTAGAAACGATCAACTCCATCACGAACTTGGTATTCTTCCCGTACACCTGCACTTCAAATTGACATCAAAGACATTCTTCGTTAGAGTATCCGAAGTACCAGACGCTGTAACCTATGACATTGGACGACGAAACTTAGAAAGCACCAGATTCAGAAGATAGCAACTTTTCTCACTAAGTCAAGGCCACGCCGTGGCTCAGTGGTTAGACCGCTTGACTCTCACCAAGGCGGCCCGGGTTCGATCCCAGGCGACCGCAAAGTGAGATTTGTGGTGGACAACACGGCGCTGGGGCGGGTTTTCTCCGGGACCTCCGGTTTCCCCCGCCATCTCATTCCACCGTTGCTCCATCTTCATCTCATGTATCATCAGTGTCACCACCTGCGGTGCCGTATGTAGTAAAAGCGGGCGTTAAGCACTACACATTTCTCACTAAGTCAAAGTATATTCTCTATTTTTGTAATAATACCACTGATTATCATCTAGCCTCGCATATCTAACCTCTCTTTTCAATCGTTATCCATCTTATTTAATTTAATTTTATGTTTTAATTATTCTATTATATACTTTACTTTGTATTATCTTTCATTTAAATGTGATTTTAATTTTTATCTAGTTGTTTATCACCTATTGTATATGTTAGAGGACAGTAATTCCTCAGTTGTTTATTTGTATATAGTACTTATGTGATGTATCAGTGGCTTGCATAGCAATAGTGAGGATCAGCCAAGTAATAAATTAAAAAAAATGAAATAATGAATTTGGCTACGTAAACAAATAATCTAACAACCAATATGTGCTACTTCAAGTAATCTTTTAACAAAAGAATGTTTAAGAAGGCTTTGCTAATATAATATAGATATAATTCATTATTTTTTTCTTAATTTCCAATAAAATATGGAAAGGCAATTTTGATTTTTACTTTTTACGGTTTTTTCAAGTAATGCAACAAGCAATTGGTTAACCACGATGCCCTACGCACCTCGTAATCCTAATATGATTCTGGATCTGGTATCTTGCAGTTCTTAGTACGCAGTATAGTACTTAATGCGGTTTCAAAAACACTAACGGCAAAGAGAGTGAGAATGTATGAACGGAGAGAGGAAATAGACAGGGATGGGAAGACTAAGAGAGGTGCAGGAAGGATGTGACTGAGGAGAGAAAGGGAGTAAAGAATCTTGGCATATAACGCAGAGAGGAAAGAGGGGTGAAAACGACCAAACGGAGAGGGGAAGAGGACGACTGTGAGAAGCAGGAAGACTGTACAGAACTGTGGTCACTGGAAATAAAGGGCATATGATAATTAATGCGCTGTATTATCAAGAATGAGATATGAAGGTAAAGGGATTTTCATTCAAGCCTCGTAATCTGAAAAGACTGCAGCTATTAATGGTCTAGCTCAGACTGGTCCAACAACCGCCACGTGGACGTGACGTTACACCAACCCGTCACAGCACAAAATTCTCCTTGCGATCAATTGTAATGTTAGGTTATGAACAGCTATTTTCATCTATTAATCTAAACAAATGCAACGCGTGATTCTTTTGTCAGACATCATTTGAAGCTATTTTCATATTTTATTTCACGGCTTCGCTCTTTGTCGAAAGCTTTAAAATAGCCAACAACTACTAATTAGGTCTCTAAATTTTGTTCTCTTCTTTTTTCTATAATTTGTTTCAGAGTAAAAACATTGTCAATAGTGCCGCTTCCTCTTCTAAAACCTGTCTGTTCCCCTAGGAGTATCAAATCTGTTATTTTACGAGGGTTGTTCAATAAAGAATGATCATAATATTTTACAGTCATAATTTTTCGCACTAAAATTCAACCTTATTATATTCTGTTAGCTTAATCTGAAACAAACAAGCCGTAGTAGTTTCATTGTTGCTACTCTTGGTTCCCGCCTGTGAGAACCAGACAAGTTCAGACATGTTCAATATCGCCTACCGTTGTAACGGAGGTAACACGCGAGGAACAATATGCGGCTCTTAAATTCTGCTTTCGTCTCAACAAATCTTCAGTTGAGGCCTATACAATGTTACAGGAGGTCTATGGAGAGTCTGTTCTTCCCTACAGCACAGCTCGAAGGTGGTTTAAAATGTTTAAAGAGGGCAGACAATCAATTTGAAAGGAAGGTGGACCCGGTGCTCCAGTTACTGCTCTTACGGAAGAAAACACCAACACTGCTGCTGCCATTGTGAGAGAGGATCGACGAATTACCTTAAGATCACTTTCTGAAATACTGAACATTTCATTGGGTGCCACCCACACGTTTGTGACAGAAACATTACACATGAGACGTGTTTGTGCGCGATGGGTTCCAAGACTGTTGATTCCTGAACAAAAGGACATTCGCATGCAGTTAAAGTTGATGTTAGAGGAAGATCCGGAGATTTTTTCAAACGTAATCACTGCTGATGAAACTTGGCTACATCATTTTGATCCTGAGAGCAAACAGCAAAGCTCAGTGTGGAAATCTCCTTCATCGCCAACCCCCAAAAAAGCAAAAGTGGTTGCTTCTGCTGGGAAAGTTATGGTCATCTGATTCTTTGATATTCATGGAATGGTTTATCAGCATGTTGTACCTGCACACACATCAGTAACTGGACAATATTAAAGGGATGTCCTGAAAACATTGCGAGTCCATATCAGGCGCAAAAGACCACATTTCCGTGAAACAGGCTGGATGCTGCACCACGATAATGCGGGGCCGCATATTGCCAATGTTGTTGCTGAATATCTAGCAATAATCAACGTGAAGTGCATTCCTCACCCTCCCTATAGTCCGGATTTAGCCCCATGTGACTTCTTTCTATTGCCTAACTTGAAGAAACGCCTTCGTGGGAGGCATTAGCCATCACCAGAACCAGTGGTGAAGGCTGCGGAGGCGATTTTGAAGGATGTCTCAAAATTGTTTAGACTGGCAGAAACGCTGGGACAGGTACATCGCATTCAGGGGAGACTATTTTGAGGACCATCAAAATTATGAGGACAAGTAAAGGTACGTTGTCAAAAAAATTGTGATCATTCTTTATTGAACAGCCCTCGGATTTAACCGTGCATTGATTATTTTGTCATATACTTTATAGACAGTATAGAACAAACGAATGCCTCTTTAATTTTCAGGCTTTGTTCTTCCACATTTCTTAAATATTTCTACCACTTTATAGAACTTATTTTGGAAAGATTGTAATTTTTTTTTAATTAGGGTTTCAAAGTATTTTTTGATATTACTTTTTATTGAAGAACCTTCATTGTTTTCCAAGTCAGGCCTTTCTCTCGCTCAACGCAACAGCAGGATAAGCTGTAGTCATGACAGCTATTGTTGCCCTGCCTAGCTTATCGTATACAAGCTAGAATCAGCTCTGTGATGTTCATTTGAATTTAGGCTAGAGTTAAAAACTGAGAGATGTCCCACTCTTTGAGCTTTCTCCTGGAGATGAAACGTCGGAACAACACCATTTCGTGCTAAGGGCAGTTTAAATATATGAGAAAGAAACACTGCATGATCTCACAGGTACATTGTCGCGTTTTAAAACGATGAGCACAAAAATGGACATCCTTTGTCTCTGAATTTAAGGCACAGTTTGCATATTCTGAAACGGTCGGGATGGTTTACGCGGTAGTGTCTGTAGCCCGGGTTCGATTGCCATGTTCAATCTTCCTGACCCATGGATTTTATCAGTTTACTGTATAGGCGAATGCTGGGAATGTAAACTACGATCTAGGAATCTCCTGGATTCCACGTCACTTCGTCTTTTATATTGGTTGATATTTTCAAGGTATCAAGTACCGTGGAAATTTCGACGTGCATGGCAGGTAACTTGTCTGTAAATCCATGTGGAAGGTCCCCGACACTCAGGTATGCCTTGCCCGTATCTCTTCAGGTCCGAGTGCCCTTAGTGTGATAGTGTGATCTCACGTCACCCCTCCTTTGTGAAGATAGTTCTAACAGAGACATAGGCAAGGTGATGATGAGTTCCAGGTGGCTCTACTCTCATACTACCCTCTCCCCTTGGTCCCCCCTCTTACAGGCTTAAAGTCTGTTTAGCCAACGTGTGTGCAGTTCCCAGTCAAAGGGACCTCAAAGAACCTGACCTTTCCGCCCACTAATGACCGTCATAAATCTATCTCCACACTTCAGAAATGGAACACTGACGTTGGGGACCAATGGCAACCCATATTTTCTGAAAATGACAGTTGCATGTCTACTCCGCGTGGAGTCTCAGTTGCCAAAGTTCCAATTTCCAGTTGTTCTGTTTCATTAGGTGCAAGACGGTGATGTTAAAATGTTGCAACCTTGTAGAGGGGACCATCAGGAGGAGGGTCCATGTTGTAAAACGATTATGAGGGTTCCTCAAAGAAAGCGGCCTCGTGCACTTGCGTTGAGTAGACAGACTTTACATGTCCCTTGGTAGGGGCGGGATTCAGACATCTTTCACGCGGATTTTCGAGAGCAAATTCCTTGCCACGCCTTGCCGAAACTCCACCAATACTTGGTAATCTGAAAGATAACGAACCTGAAAGGTAAAGTGGGGTGAAACACAGGGATAGAATATTCCTGGGTTGTAATATTATTATTCCCATTTGCATAGCTACCAGGAACACCTCCCCCCCCCCCCCAAGAAACAATTCCATGGTCATCAATGTTGAATTAACGACCTCTCCAATGCGAGTCACTACAGACACTACTTCTCAGTCATCCCATACGGAAATTATTTGTTCTAATTATTTATGTGTACAATTTTTATCAAATCTTGCCAGTAATAATCCGCCAGTCCCCTGTACCTCGGTGTCGCTGCACTGCCCCAGTATAATTTGAGAGGCTGCACAGATTCTTGCCCCTTGGACCGTACGTGCATATTTCAATGTGGTGACCGCTTCTCCATTCTCAAAGGACTCGTAACGCTCCATCCGCGTCGGGTAATTCGGTTATGTGGTGGACAGGGAACGGTTTCGATTTGCATGCGACAGGCTGGCTGGCTAGCCCTTCCATCATTAGGAACAGTGTTGCCATGCTTCTGCTTTCTTTCATATGCCTTATGGGTAAGCCATAATAATAATAATAATAATAATAATAATAATAATAATAATAATAATAATAATAATAATAATAATAATAATAATAATAATAATAATAATAATAATAATAATAATAATAATAATAATAATAATAATAATAATAATAATAATAATAATGTAACAATATTACAAACATGATAGTTAAAATTATTGCAATTGCAAACAAAATCTCTGTTGACTGAGTTTGTTTCAGACGACTTACCTGGTTTTTTCCCCATGACAAAATGCAATCGCAATGAACATTTTTATTTGGTGCACTGTTACTGACTTAACGGACAGGAAGTACCACTTAACTTGATTCACAACATGCGTCGCATTAATATTAAACTATGTTTGAAAGAACTGTTTTGTTTGAGAATCACCAATTGTGCCTGAGAATTAAATATTCGTTTTCTGGCTTTCTTACAAAAAGTGACTAACCTGATTCTTTCCCTGGACCCTTGATATGTGAGAGAAAAAGACCCCGAAAGAGTGAAAATACGAGGCATGTTTTTTAAGTCAGTACCGTTTTGCGATTCCGCCGCCGCAGCGCTACGATCGGCGTTCCGCGCATGTGCACTGGTTACCTGCATCTCTTGTCTACGCACGGACGCCATTACAGTCTGATTCTTCATTGTATACGTTGGTTACTGAGTGTTTAAGATGCCTCCGACAATCGTGAGTCCCGCCGATTGTGAAGTACGGGCTGTTATACGATTTCTTAGTGCTAAAGGCGTAAAACCGATCGATATTCATCGTGAGATCTGTGAAGTTTACGGACAAAACATTATGAGTGATGGAATGGTAAGGAAATGGGTGAGAGCATTTAAAGATGGCCGCAGAAATGTGCGTGATGAAGAACGGAGTGGGCGTCCTTCGGTAGTTACTAAAGATTTGGTGCAGAAAGTGGACGAAAAGGCGAGATAAAACAGATGCTTTACAATTTCATCATTGTGCGACTATTTCCCTCAATATTCTCGTAGTGTTTTGTATCGCATTGTGACCGAGAACTTGAAGTACCGGAAATTGTGTTCACGTTGGGTTCCGAAAATGTTGACGGATTTGCACAAAACCCAACGTTTAGGCAGTGCATTGACTTCCCTTGAGCGGTACCAAAATGAAGGTGAAGATTTTTTTAGACCAAATTGTTACTGGTGACGAAACATGGGTGGCCTACGTCACACCACAATCGAAACAACAATCCATGGAATGGCGACATTCATCATCACCCACAAAAGTGAAGTTTAAGCAAACAATTTCTGCCCGGAAAATAATGAGCACAGTTTTTTTTGGGGGGGGGGGGCAGAAAAGGAGTATTGCTAGTGGAGTTTCTGCCTCGTAATGAGACAATCAATGCAGCGTTTTATTGTGGGACATTGAACAATCTGCGCCGTGCAATCCAGAACAAAAGACGTGGCAAGTTGAGTAAGGGTATCGTTTTGCTGCATGACAATGCCCGTCCACATGTGGCTAATCGGACCAAAGATCTCATCAAATCTTTTCAATGGGAAACTCTAGATCATCCTCCATACAGCCCTCCTCTGGCGCTCAGCGACTACCATTTGTTCCTGCACTTGAAGGAACTTCTGGGCGGTCAGCGTCTTCAAGACGATAACGAAGTCAAAACAGTTGTGATACGGTGGTTAATACGTCTGGCGGCAGAATTTTATGAGGAGGGTATTCAAAAACTGGTGCCACGTTATGACAAGGGCTTCAATATTCACGGAAATTATGCATAAGTGTAGATTAAGGTACACGCTTTCATGTAAAAATAAAGTTATTGCGATATCTATGCACGTCTTTAATTCCAAAACGGTACTGACTTACGAAACATGCTTCGTACTAATATTTTTTAACAAAAACTTATAAAAGTGGACTGTTTTGCTTTTAAAGGTCTCGTGTAGAGTTTAAAAATAAGAACACTGATAGATTTATGTTTTCTCTCATTAAATATGTCCACCTATTCAATTTTACTGCCACTACTGCCAACATTCCACTTTGTATTGAAACTGGAAGGAGAAATCACGCTATCCACTATCGAAGTATCGGAATATCGGGGAGAATATCGTGTATCGATTTTCGAGTATCGATAAAAAGTGGTTTCAAAAATCCTTAAGAATCATAAGAATAAAAATGAAAAAAGTAAAATAAAACGACATTCATTTGGGTTCATGTAGTCCAAGACGTACATACTTCAGGTAAAATTTCCGTATGGCATTTAACTATCGCTTAAGCCTAACCTCCTATCTCCATGTACCCATACAGAAATACAGAATAAAAACAAAATAAGACCTGAAGCTTTCTTGGTGACAGATCTATACAGCTTGATCATCAAGTTAAGTAGTTACGTTTCTTTGACCTAATTAATTTCCTATACTCACGCCATCTCTTGACATGGCATTTAATTTACTGAAAACAGTCTTTTGTTTTGTGATGTCAATATTGGTAGTGTTTTGTCTTTGTTTATATATGCGTTATATCTAGGCCCGGTTGCATTAAAGATAATCTAAGTTCAAGCATATGAAAATGATCTTCAGTCAAGCTAAACTTAGAATTTTGATTGTATAAACATTGATCTAAGTTCATGGGCTCTTGATATAAGATCAAATCTAACTCGTGAATTTTCTCCAGTTAACCTGATTGGATTTAGATCAGCAGAACTGCAGAATTTACACAATAGTTTCTAAGAAGAAATAAGTAGTGCAGCTTTAAATACATAGTAAATAAAACATTTTTTGTGGTTACTTGTATAAATAATTTGCCTCTTTATTTCACAAATGTATGTTACAGATTCATTGTTTGTGTTCATAACCTATACATTTTTATTATTTTCAGAATTCAGATTACTCTGGTATGTCTGATGATTAGAATTTTCAATTTGAAAGATATTCTCGTGTTTTCCAACATAGAGGGAATCCCATCTCAGAACTAAATGACAGAAAATTCAAAATGAGAATTCGACTATCAAAGCTTGTAGTTGAAAAATTGGAGCATAGGCTACATGCACAGCTAAGAACACAGACCCTGAGGAATTATGCACTTAACCCAATATTTATGATCCTTCTCACATTACGGTTCTATGCAACTGAGATCTTCCAAATGGTGATTGGGGATATATTTAATATAAATAAAGGGGCTGGTTTAGAACAATACACAAAGTTGCAAGGGTGATTGCAGTTTTAAGATCTCATTTCATCAGGATGCCTATGGAGAAGGGTGAAATAAGAAGGGTTATGCGAGGTTTAAAGTTAGCTGAACGCATCTGCCTGAGCTTCCATTTTTATATACAAATACAGAATGTTACAAAAAGGTACGGCCAAACTCTCAATAAACATTCCTCACACACAAAGAAAGAAAATATGTTATGCGGACATGTGTCCGGAAACGCTTAATTTCCATGTTAGAGCTCATTTTATTAGTTCTCTTCAAATCACATTAATCATGGAATGGAAACACACGACAACAGAACGTACCAGCGTGACTTCAAACACTTTATTACAGGAAATGTTCAAAATGTCCTCCGTTAGCGAGGTTACATGCATCCATCCTCCGTCGCATGGAATCCCTGATGCGCTGATGCAGCCCTGGAGAATGGCGTATTGTATCACAGCCGTCCACAATACGAGCACGAAGAGTCTCTACATTTGGTACCTGGGTTGTGTAGACAAGAGCTGTCAAATGCCCCCATAAATGAAAGTCAAGAGGGTTGAGGTCAGGAGAGCGTGGAGGCCATGGAATTGGTCCGCCTCTACCAATCTATTGGTCACCGAATCTGTTGTTGAGAAGCGTACGAACACTTCGACTGAAATGTGCAGGAGCTCCATCGTGCATGAACCACAATGGGGTATTTTGACAATGTCTGCACGAATGATTTCAATTTACATTTTAAGAGAAATACTAAAATGAGCTCTAACATGGAAATTAAGCGTTTCCGGTCACATGTCCACATAACATATTTTCTTTCTTTGTGTGTGAGGAATGTTTCCTGAAAGTTTGGCCGTACCTTTTTGTAACACTCTGTATAATAATTTGTAGCTTAGAACTTCACTTATCTTCCACTTTTTGTTTATATTTTCCAGCTCACAATATTGTAAACAGACGAAAATGAGAAAGATGTAATTGGGCATATAATGGAGAAAAAGTAAGCGAAATGATTTAACTTTTGATAAATACTGTTTCAATATGGAGTAAATTCTTATACTGAAAATGTTAAAATAACATCATTTCTAGACCAAATAACCATAAAGCGAAAGATTTATTTAGTTTTTGTTATGTCTAGATTAGCTACTCTGTGCACTTGAATTAAACAGAGTCGAATAGTTCCGATATTCTCGAATCCTGTAGATACAACACGAAACGCATTTGTTTTTGTGATCTCAGGTCAGTAGTGAACGGCGTTCATCTGATCTAAGATCAGCATTTTACAACCCACGCGGGTTCGCAAACTTAGTTCAGTTTTGATCCTCGATTATAAATGAGTTGCAGTTAGCGATTTTTATGCAACCGGTCTCTAGTGATATATTTGTGGTTATGACATTTATTAAAATATCCTGTTGATGGGAGAGATGTACACTTGCGTAACTCGATTTTTAAACATTCTGGCTTGTTTCCGAAAGATCTCGAACAGAACAAAAGCATTTGTACTAATGTTTAAGTATCTCGAGTAACACGAAATAGCTAGATATTTAAGGTTTTACAAATTATTTGTTGAAGTTATGTGAGCGCGTATATCAGATTTGTTGCCGCACAAAATCACTTGCATGCTGCGCCAGGTGTGACATCCAGTTTAATTAATATGAAGGTAGATACCCAGGCTCAAGATCTAATCCCCGTATCAAAGGATTACCCGAAGCCTTTGCCTAGGTATAACATTTCATGCAAATTCTTTTTTGTGATGAAGCCCGCCTGGCCGTCGCGTTGGTGGTCCATGGTCAAATTTATCTGCGAGATGAAATGATCCGAGTGGTGGACCATCAAAGAAAGGCTCTATGCGACGTGAGCATGATCCCCTTTACTGTCGATGTGCAGTAATCAGGATAAGAGCTACTGCGTTATGAATCATTACATGATTACTGCAGAATGGAGCGCCTTCTCATTAAAAAAAATGAAGGGGACGGTGTCTCGAGGTAACAGAGACAACAAAAACATTTACGACAAAAGCGCATCGCTATAAAAACAGCGTAGTGAAATCGCATTTTTAATTTGCTCCAACTGGAGCTTTATGTCTGGTTCGGGGGCATTGTTCTAGCAAAGGAATTCTCTTTGTTGTGCAAGATTAATAGCAGAGCGCATACATTTTGAACGTCAAAAGCCTTTTAATATGTACTTAAGGGAGATGCCTCCAGTACCGCACACCTAAGTTTTTTTTTTTTTTTTTTTCAAAATTTAAAGAATATGCAATGGATAACAAGTAGCGTGTGTCTATTAATATAAAGCTGATAACATACAGAAACAGCATTAATAATGAACATTCATGAACGCGAGTCATGTTGACTGTTAAATACTAAACTAAATATTAGTGACAACTGCCCATCTCAAAAAGTGTTTCCCAGTACTGGCAGACGTAAATAAATAACATATTTATAAACAAATGAAGAGTAACTGCATAATAAATCACAATATAATTATTCTTATCATAATTTTGTATTTTTGAGATAAAAACAGAACACGCTAACATGTAATATATTTTTCAAAACGTTCTCTAGAGATTATCACAACAAAATAAAAATGTCTTAGAACTAATGAAACATTTTTTTAAACGCAGTGATCAGATTTACAAAACTCAATGTTCTCTTGCCCTGTACATTCAATATGTGTCCAACCCTTACATGATACACACTGAACCCAAGCCTCTTCTGTGATTTCTAAACAAATGATACACTCTGTTAGAACACTTCAATCAACACTGGTTTCGGTTCCAAAATTTAATTTTCCTTTAGTCTTCTAAGGCTCTTCACCATTTCCAGTTTCTGCTGGCACAGAGTCAGAGCTAGGTTGTCTATTTATAGTTTTATTAATTTTAGTCTTGCATCCCTTAGCTATTTGTTTGTTCTTTTGTTTTTGTGTCTTTTGCTGCAACATCAACTTTAACAAAAAGGGATTTATTAAGGAGACACATCTGTGCAAATTGGCCGAAAACTTACAATACCAAATTTATCTTTTATCTTAAAATTAATATAGACATGCTTCAATAATATAAATTTTTTCCCCCTAGCGGCAGTGCAGAAAACGTCATATGACTATTCAAATAACCATACACCTGTATCATAGCTGGTATTACGTAATTTTAGCCTCAGATTTCTTAGATTTTATATTTTCTACATTTTCTTAACTTCAAAATGTTCCACAGGATGCAGTTTTCTGTTAATCTGTATGAAATTCTAAACATGCCTGTAAGGGCAACTGCATATTAAGTGTACCCATTTACATTTCTTGTGTTTTTTTTATTTGTATTGAAAAGGGTTATAATGCTTACTTCTTACTGAAAACGCTTAAGAAAATAAACATTGTTAAATATGTATGATTACTTTTCACTTCGTTGATATGGCGAAGACAAAATATTTCACATAGGTACAGGTCATTAATAGGTAAAAGTCGGTGTAGAGACTTATACCCCAAGCTTAATTTTTAAAATGACAATATGTGAGACATTATGAAAATGGCCTGTAATTTAGACATAAACTGTTAATTCCTCAGAAACTAGGGAGCTGAAACTTGGTATTATTCCATTTTTGATCGACCACAAAAATAAATGGTATACATTTGAAACAAATCTAATAAAGGCTTCAGATATTTCAGTTTACACCCTTAAGCCCTTCCCCCCAACAAACCCATGTTTTTTTTTTCATAGTTAATTACTTCACACCTTTCTGCACATTATGGTTCTTATTAGTGAAGTAGATTTATATGTATTTTAATTATACGACAATATCTGTTAATATCTAATTTTAGGAGCAATTTTGCTAAAATTGTTTATTTCTAGGTGTTTACTTAGCAGATTGGTAGTGCCTATTTAAGTGTATTTTGCCCATTTTAATACCTTTTTGCCTGCCTATTTCACACATTTTTAGTGCCTATAAATCCCCTCCCTAGTTAAAACACACATTTTAACAAATAATTCTTTTGTCTGTAGAGTGAACCATTTCCTATAAATTTAATATTATTTCAATTTTGCAGTAATTATACTTTTCTGAGATCGGCAATTATTTGTCTTTCTTATGGCCTAGGCATGCAAAGGAAATGAAATTTAACATAGCGACCAGCTGTCAAAACATTCGACTATCGCTTGAAGTCTACTGTATTCTCTTATACCATTGTAACTACAAGAAAATGCCTTATAAAGGCAATTCCAGAGATGTTTATCTCCAATTAATACCACGTGCAAAATCATATATTTTTTTACAACTATGCTGTACAAGAGCAAGTATAAGAAATGGTATGAATGATTGTGACATGTTGCTGTGAAGCCTTCCCCTATTTATGCCGACTGCACTACTTGAATATGTATCACTCTTTCTGTGACGTAAAGAACCTCCCGCTCTTTGAAAGCCACTTCCATTAGGAGATAGCGAAAACTAAATATTCGTTTTAACCCTTTTTAAAACGTCATTTGTGCACGAGCCCGCTCCCCAAATGTATTCAGGACTTTTGTCTTAATAACCACAATAAAAATGTTTGGAATACATTTTCGCTGTAGCAGTGTTGATAAGACTGACACGCCAGTATATTACACAGTGCTACTCAATTTCATCTGTCATACAGGCCTTTACCGCAGTATAATATATACAGTTAGTCCGAACTGATGGTCAGTTCTGTAGGCTATGTTTCTCCTGTTGGGACTCCACCTGCCTCATTTCGAGTCTCGATCAGTGCGAGTTAACTGGATAAGGACCTTTTCGAGGTTTAACCTTATCCTGAAAGATGAATGTCTGATAACTCTAAGCTCTATGTACACTGTACTCATTTGAAAATCATTTCATTCATCGTCCGATATGACTTAACGTTGGAGGTTTTCTCTTATCCTGAAAGATGAATGTCTGATAACTCTAAGCTCTATGTACACTGTACTCATTTGAACATCATTTCATTCATCGTCAGATATGACTTAACGTTGGAGGTTTTCTCTTATTCCGAAAGATGAATGTCTGATAACTCTAAGCTCTATGTACACTGTACTCATTTGAACATCATTTCATTCATCGTCCGATATGACTTAACGTTGGAGGTTTTCTCTTATCCTGTAAGATGAATGTCGGGTAACTCTAAGCTCTATGTACCTTGTACTCATTTGAACATCATTTCATTCATCGTCCGATATGACTTAACGTTGGAGGTTTTCCCTTATCCTGAAAGATGAATGTCTGGTAACTCTAAGCTCTATGTACCCTGTACTCATTTGAACATCATTTCATTCATCGTCCGATATGACTTAACGTTGGAGGTTTTCCCTTATCCTGAAAGATGAATGTCTGATAACTCTAAGCTCTATGTACCCTGTACTCATTTGAACATCATTTCATTCATCGTCCGATATGACTTAACGTTGGAGGTTTTCCCTTATCCTGAAAGATGAATGTCTGGTAACTCTAAGCTCTATGTACCCTGTACTCATTTGAACATCATTTCATTCATCGTCCGATATGACTTAACGTTGGAGGTTTTCTCTTATCCTGAAAGATGAATGTCTGGTAACTCTAAGCTCTATGTACCCTGTACTCATTTGAACATCATTTCATTCATCGTCCGATATGACTTAACGTTGGAGGTTTTCTCTTATCCTGTAAGATGAATGTCGGGTAACTCTAAGCTCTATGTACCCTGTACTCATTTGAACATCATTTCATTCGTCGTCCGATATGACTTAACCTTGAAGATTTTATCTTATCCTGAAAGATGAATGTCTGGCAACTCTAAGCTTTGTGTATCCTGTACTCATTTGAACATCATTTCATTCATCGTCCGATATGACTTAACGTTGGAGGTTTTCTCTTATCCTGAAAGATGAATGTCTGGTAACTCTAAGCTCTATGTACCCTGTACTCATTTGAACATCATTTCATTCATCGTCCGATATGACTTAACGTTGGAGGTTTTCTCTTATCCTGAAAGATGAATGTCTGGTAACTCTAAGCTCTATGTACCCTGTACTCATTTGAACATCATTTCATTCATCGTCCGATATGACTTAACGTTGGAGGTTTTCTCTTATCCTGAAAGATGAATGTCTGGTAATTCTAAGCTCCATGTACGCTGTACTTATTTGAACATCATTTTATTCGTCGTCCGATATGACCTAACGTTGGAGGTTTTCTCTTATCCTGAAAGATGAATGTCTGGTAACTCTAAGCTCTCTGTACCCTGTACTCATTTGAACAGCATTTTATTTATTCTCTGATATGACCTAACGTTGGAGGTTTTCTCTTATCCTGAAAGATGAATGTCTGGTAACTCTAAGCTCTCTGTACCCTGTACTCATTTGAACAGCATTTTATTTATTCTCCGATATGACTTAACGTTGGAGATTTTCTCTTATCCTGAAAGATGAATGTCTGGTAACTCTAAGCTCTCTGTACCCTGTACTCCTTTGGACAGCATTTTATTTATTCCCTGATATGACTTAACGTTGGAGGTTTTCTCTTATCCTGAAAGATGAATGTCTGGTAACTCTAAGCTCTATGTGCCCTGTACTCATTTGAACAGCATTTTATTTATTCTCCGATATGACTTAACGTTGGAGGTTTTCTCTTATTCTGAAAGATGAATGTCTGGTAACTTGAAGCTCTATGTACCCTGTACTCATTTGAACATCATTTCATTCATCGTCCGATATGACTTAACGTTGGAGGTTTTCTCTTATCCTGAAAGATGAATGTCTGGTAACTTGAAGCTCTATGTACCCTGTACTCATTTGAACATCATTTCATTCATCGTCCGATATGACTTAACGTTGGAGGTTTTCTCTTATCCTGAAAGATGAATGTCTGGTAACTCTAAGCTCTATGTACCCTGTACTCATTTAAACATCATTTCATTCATTGTCGGATATGACTTAACGTTGGAGGTTTTCTCTTATCCTGAAAGATGAATGTCTGGTAACTCTAAGCTCTATGTACCCTGTACTCATTTGAACATCATTTCATTCATCGTCCGATATGACTTAACGTTGGAGGTTTTCCCTTATCCTGAAAGATGAATGTCTGATAACTCTAAGCTCTATGTACCCTGTACTCATTTGAACATCATTTCATTCATCGTCCGATATGACTTAACGTTGGAGGTTTTCCCTTATCCTGAAAGATGAATGTCTGGTAACTCTAAGCTCTATGTACCCTGTACTCATTTGAACATCATTTCATTCATCGTCCGATATGACTTAACGTTGGAGGTTTTCTCTTATCCTGAAAGATGAATGTCTGGTAACTCTAAGCTCTATGTACCCTGTACTCATTTGAACATCATTTCATTCATCGTCCGATATGACTTAACGTTGGAGGTTTTCTCTTATCCTGTAAGATGAATGTCGGGTAACTCTAAGCTCTATGTACCCTGTACTCATTTGAACATCATTTCATTCGTCGTCCGATATGACTTAACCTTGAAGATTTTATCTTATCCTGAAAGATGAATGTCTGGCAACTCTAAGCTTTGTGTATCCTGTACTCATTTGAACATCATTTCATTCATCGTCCGATATGACTTAACGTTGGAGGTTTTCTCTTATCCTGAAAGATGAATGTCTGGTAACTCTAAGCTCTATGTACCCTGTACTCATTTGAACATCATTTCATTCATCGTCCGATATGACTTAACGTTGGAGGTTTTCTCTTATCCTGAAAGATGAATGTCTGGTAACTCTAAGCTCTATGTACCCTGTACTCATTTGAACATCATTTCATTCATCGTCCGATATGACTTAACGTTGGAGGTTTTCTCTTATCCTGAAAGATGAATGTCTGGTAATTCTAAGCTCCATGTACGCTGTACTTATTTGAACATCATTTTATTCGTCGTCCGATATGACCTAACGTTGGAGGTTTTCTCTTATCCTGAAAGATGAATGTCTGGTAACTCTAAGCTCTCTGTACCCTGTACTCATTTGAACAGCATTTTATTTATTCTCTGATATGACCTAACGTTGGAGGTTTTCTCTTATCCTGAAAGATGAATGTCTGGTAACTCTAAGCTCTCTGTACCCTGTACTCATTTGAACAGCATTTTATTTATTCTCCGATATGACTTAACGTTGGAGATTTTCTCTTATCCTGAAAGATGAATGTCTGGTAACTCTAAGCTCTCTGTACCCTGTACTCCTTTGGACAGCATTTTATTTATTCTCTGATATGACTTAACGTTGGAGGTTTTCTCTTATCCTGAAAGATGAATGTCTGGTAACTCTAAGCTCTATGTGCCCTGTACTCATTTGAACAGCATTTTATTTATTCTCCGATATGACTTAACGTTGGAGGTTTTCTCTTATTCTGAAAGATGAATGTCTGGTAACTTGAAGCTCTATGTACCCTGTACTCATTTGAACATCATTTCATTCATCGTCCGATATGACTTAACGTTGGAGGTTTTCTCTTATCCTGAAAGATGAATGTCTGGTAACTTGAAGCTCTATGTACCCTGTACTCATTTGAACATCATTTCATTCATCGTCCGATATGACTTAACGTTGGAGGTTTTCTCTTATCCTGAAAGATGAATGTCTGGTAACTCTAAGCTCTATGTACCCTGTACTCATTTGAACATCATTTCATTCATCGTCCGATATGACTTAACGTTGGAGGTTTTCTCTTATCCTGTAAGATGAATGTCGGGTAACTCTAAGCTCTATGTACCCTGTACTCATTTGAACATCATTTCATTCGTCGTCCGATATGACTTAACCTTGAAGATTTTATCTTATCCTGAAAGATGAATGTCTGGCAACTCTAAGCTTTGTGTATCCTGTACTCATTTGAACATCATTTCATTCATCGTCCGATATGACTTAACGTTGGAGGTTTTCTCTTATCCTGAAAGATGAATGTCTGGTAACTCTAAGCTCTATGTACCCTGTACTCATTTGAACATCATTTCATTCATCGTCCGATATGACTTAACGTTGGAGGTTTTCTCTTATCCTGAAAGATGAATGTCTGGTAACTCTAAGCTCTATGTACCCTGTACTCATTTGAACATCATTTCATTCATCGTCCGATATGACTTAACGTTGGAGGTTTTCTCTTATCCTGAAAGATGAATGTCTGGTAATTCTAAGCTCCATGTACGCTGTACTTATTTGAACATCATTTTATTCGTCGTCCGATATGACCTAACGTTGGAGGTTTTCTCTTATCCTGAAAGATGAATGTCTGGTAACTCTAAGCTCTCTGTACCCTGTACTCATTTGAACAGCATTTTATTTATTCTCTGATATGACCTAACGTTGGAGGTTTTCTCTTATCCTGAAAGATGAATGTCTGGTAACTCTAAGCTCTCTGTACCCTGTACTCATTTGAACAGCATTTTATTTATTCTCCGATATGACTTAACGTTGGAGATTTTCTCTTATCCTGAAAGATGAATGTCTGGTAACTCTAAGCTCTCTGTACCCTGTACTCCTTTGGACAGCATTTTATTTATTCTCTGATATGACTTAACGTTGGAGGTTTTCTCTTATCCTGAAAGATGAATGTCTGGTAACTCTAAGCTCTATGTGCCCTGTACTCATTTGAACAGCATTTTATTTATTCTCCGATATGACTTAACGTTGGAGGTTTTCTCTTATTCTGAAAGATGAATGTCTGGTAACTTGAAGCTCTATGTACCCTGTACTCATTTGAACATCATTTCATTCATCGTCCGATATGACTTAACGTTGGAGGTTTTCTCTTATCCTGAAAGATGAATGTCTGGTAACTTGAAGCTCTATGTACCCTGTACTCATTTGAACATCATTTCATTCATCGTCCGATATGACTTAACGTTGGAGGTTTTCTCTTATCCTGAAAGATGAATGTCTGGTAACTCTAAGCTCTATGTACCCTGTACTCATTTAAACATCATTTCATTCATTGTCGGATATGACTTAACGTTGGAGGTTTTCTCTTATCCTGAAAGATGAATGTCTGGTAACTCTAAGCTCTATGTAACCTGTACTCATTTGAACATCATTTCATTCATCTTCCGATATGACTTAACGTTGGAGGTTTTCTCTTATCCTAAAAAGATGTATGTCTAGTAACCCTAAGCTCTATGTACCCTGTACTCATTTGAACATCATTTCATTCGTCGTCCGATATGACTTAACCTTGAAGATTTTATCTTATCCTGAAAGATGAATGTCTGGTAACTCTAAGCTCTATGTACCCTGTACTCATTTGAACATCATTTCATTCATCGTCCGATATGACTTAACGTTGGAGGTTTTCTCTTATCCTGAAAGATGAATGTCTGGTAATTCAAAGCTCCATGTACGCTGTACTTATTTGAACATCATTTTATTCGTCGTCCGATATGACCTAACGTTGGAGGTTTTCTCTTATCCTGAAAGATGAATATCATTTTATTTATTCTCCGATATGACTTAACGTTGGAGATTTTCTCTTATCCTGAAAGATGAATGTCTGGTAACTCTAAGCTCTCTGTACCCTGTACTCATTTGAACAGCATTTTATTTATTCTCTGATATGACTTAACGTTGGAGGTTTTCTCTTATCCTGAAAGATGAATGTCTGGTAACTCTAAGCTCTATGTGCCCTGTACTCATTTGAACAGCATTTTATTTATTCTCCGATATGACTTAACGTTGGAGGTTTTCTCTTATTCTGAAATATGAATGTCTGGTAAACTAAGCTCTATGTACCGTCAGCTCATTTAAGCATCATTTCATTCATCGTCCGACAATGATCGATCTGGACAAGGAAAGAACTTCTGGGGAAAAAAAGCTTTGTGCAAGTAACTTACTCTTGCTTAATTTCGAGTTCGGGACCTCTTGATTTAACGGAAAGTTCATTAGTTGTCAGACTTGTGTGTAAGTTCAGCATCTTACAAGGATGCGAGAGGCAAATCTACGAGAAACTCCTTGGATTCAAGCGATTCTTTATATGGAGAAAAATTAAAAGAATTATAATTTTCTCAAATATGGGTCTAACAATTTTGTTTAAACACCTTATCCCTAGATATCTTCATGATTTGGAAATACATATACTATTGAGTTTTTTTTAAATACAGTCCGAAGTTCTCTTTATTCTGTGTAACTGTTTAACTGTAAGAGATAGACAAAATGTTATTATAGAAAATACGGAACTGTTAAAGCACATATTTTATAGCAAGTAGCTTAATTTTTTATTCCTTTGGAAACCTTTATGACGTTTTGTTAGCTTCTAATGAGTTATAAATGTTGCAACTTGGAAAGTATTACCAAATGGGCGTATTTTATGACCTATATAAAGAAAGTTGACTGATCATATTTTCTTTCAACGACTTCGTTAGCTGTTCTTTAAGTGGCTCAAGAGTTCCTTGTAGGTACTGGAAACAAAGACGTCCTCTGCTGCATTGTTCTTGATATGCAGACAGAGAATTGTTTCGAGATGAGGGATGATGTTCACGAAGCAACTCACGGCCATGTAGAGTTAGTTCGGCGCAGGCAGATATGCATAATGTCGGCCTGGTTTACATGACAACACATGATTTACGGTCTGAAATTGGCATAAAATTGCTGCATTTATGGATCGTAATCTCCTCTTTCTCTCGATGATGCAGAATCTTTAAGGAGCATATAAGGATACTTTTATGTTCCAAGATTTGTATTGAAGTTTGGAAAATATTTAAAAATGTAAGAAAACGTTATAGGCACTACTGGAACATGAAGACGCGAGTAGAATGTTTGATCCCACTTTGGTTAAATTCTAGTGTCGAGTTTCATTTTTTTTTTCTCTCTCTCTAGCGTGCGGCGTGTAACCTCTGTAGATGGCAGTGACACAGTTTGGCCCTCCGTTGTATACGTCAGGCGCATTTAAGGCACGCTTTATTCTCGTACATTTCAGTCAAAAAGTTGGTTCCAACCCTTTTTCGGTCTATTAATATTCCCTTCAGGTTTGAGCTTACAATCCTCTCATTTATACGAGATATTCTTTCACTCTTTGAAGAAGTTCTGTCCATAAATTTATAAATTCTTCTCTTTAATTTATAAATATTTTTAATTGATTTGTGATACTTGATTTTTGCTTGAGAGATGTTGAATTTAAATTAGGTGTCGGTATTAGTTTTTCTTGATACTCGATTCCGATACACGATATTTTCCACGATACTCGATGCTCGATACTGTCATATCTATTTCTAGCTGCAAGACAAACTAGAATATTGGCAGTACTGTATAATGCCAATAAAATTAAATAGGTGCACATATTTAGTGAGACAAACAATTTAAAACCGTCAGTGTTCTTATTTTTAACTCTACATTAGACATTTAAAAGAAAAAACAGTCCACCTTTATAAGTTTTTGTTCAAAAATACAAGCATTTTCGCTCTTTCATGGTCAAGTCTACTTCTTTTTCTTTCACATATGAAGGATCCAGGGAAAAAACAGGTAAGTCACTGCTTTTCTCAAAATGAGTTTGACATGTCTTGGATACTCCATGGGAAGTACCATCTTTTAAAGGAAGGAAACAGGGGAAGAAACTGTTAGTCATGGGGGTTTTTGACGTTTAAAATTGGCGTACAGGAAAAGAACCAGGCAAGTCATTTTTCTGCCAACATAGGCAGTACCATAGCGACGTATCCCACTATTAACTCTTCATTGTGCTTCAAAGACAGCCATTCCTACATGGAATGTGATAAGAATGTTTGTCTTTGAAATTTGAAATAAAGAATGAAAACTCCCAGAGTTCATAAGCATGATTAGAAATTCAAGAATGAAACCTTCAACTTTTATTGTTGTAAATGTCTGTTTGGAAATGGTGTATGGCTGGAAAAAAAATTAGATCAGAACTGTGTAACGAAATGTCCATTTAAGACCCAGCCCGTCAAGGAAATTTGTGCCTCATCCACGTCTGTTGAACTAGAGAGCTACCTATAATGGAGACATGGTATCCAGTATAATAAGAAAGCCTGAGAAAGATGCTTTAACACAGAGGCCAGAAGAATTTGTGCCTCATCCGACCACCCACGTCTGTTGAACTAGAGAGCTACCTATAATGGAGACAAGGTATGCAGTATTATAAGAAAGCCTGAGAAAGATGCTTCAACACAGAGGCCAGAAGAATTTTTGCCTCATCCGACCACCCACGTTTGTTGAACTGGAGAGCTATCAATAATGGAGACAAGGTATCCAGTATTATAAGAAAGCCTGAGAAAGATGCTTCAACACAGAGGCCAGAAGAATTTTTGCCTCATCCGACCACCCACGTTTGTTGAACTAGAGAGCTACCTACCTATAATGGAGACAAGGTATCTAGTATTATAAGAAAGCCTGAGAAAGGTGCTTCAACACAGAGACCAGAAGAATTTGTGCCTCATCAGACCACCCATGTCTGTTGAACTGGAGAGCTACCTATAATGGAGACAAGGTATCCAGTAGTATAAGAAAGTCTGAGAAAGATGCTTCAACACAGAGACCGGAAGAATTTGCGCCTCTTCCGACCACCCACGTTTGTTGAACTAGAGAGCTACCTATAATGGAGAAAAGCTATCCAGTATTATAAGAAAGTCTGAGAAAGATGCTTCAACACAGAGACCAGAAGAATTTGTGCCTCATCCGACCACCCACGTTGGTTGACTAGAGAGCTACCTATAATGGAGCCAAGGTATCCAGTATTATAAGAAAGCCTGAGAAAGGTGCCTCAACACAGAGACCAGAAGAATTTGCGCCTCTTCCGACCACCCACGTTTGTTGAACTAGAGAGCTACCTATAATGGAGAAAAGCTATCCAGTATTATAAGAAAGTCTGAGAAAGATGCTTCAACACAGAGGCCAGAAGAATTTGAGCTGTCTTCCTTGGCTTATTCAAGTAATCGTAGTAAAAGCATTACCCTACCCTTAAACTTTTCTGGTAACACTGCTTATATTATGCAATATTCGTAACACATTTCTGCATTTTCCTCAGGCCCTCTATACATCTCGAAAGCTAAGTACCAGGATATAATGAGCCTCATGAAGTTTTCTGGTGGAACATGTCCAAATAATCTCTGAGATAAGTGTAATAATAATAATAATAATAATAATAATAATAATAATAATAATAATAATAATAATAATAATAATAATAATAATAATAATACGAGGCATGTTTTTTAAGTCAGTACCGTTTTGGGATTCCGCCGCCGCAGCGCTACGGTCGGCGTTTCGCGCATGCGCGCTGGTTACCTACATCTCTTGTCTAAGCACTGACGCCATTACAGTGTGATTCTTCATTGTATACGTTGGTTACTGAGTGTTTAAGATGCCTCCGACAATCGTGAGTCCCGCCGATTGTGAAATACGGGCTGTTATACGATTTCTTAGTGCTAAAGGCGTAAAACCGATCGATATTCATCGTAAGATCTGTGAAGTTTACGGACAAAACATTATGAGTGATGGAATGGTAAGGAAATGGGTGAGAGCATTTAAAGATGGCCGCACAAATGTGCATGATGAAGAACGGAGTGGACGTCCTTCGGTCGTTATTGAAGATTTGGTGCAGAAAGTGGACGAAAAAGTGAGAGAAAACAGACGCTTTACAATTTCATCATTGTGCGACTATTTTGCTCAATATTCTCGAAGTGTTTTGTATCGCATTGTGACCGAGAACTTGAAGTACCGGAAATTGTGTTCACGTTGGGTTCCGAAAATATTGATGGATTTGCACAAAACCCAACGTTTAGGCAGTGCATTGACTTTCCTTGAGCGATACTACAATGAAGGTGAAGATTTTTTTAGACCAAATTGTTACTGTTGACGAAACATGGGTGGCCTACGTCACACCCGAATCGAAACAACAATCCATGGAATGGCGACATTCATCATCACCCACAAAAGTGAAGTTTAAGCAAACAATTTCTGCCCGGAAAATAATGAGCACAGTTTTTTTTTGGGGGGGGGCAGAAAAGGAGTATTGCTAGTGGAGTTTCTGCCTCGTAATGAGACAATCAATGCAGCTTCTTATTGTGAGACATTAGACAATCTGCGCCGTGCAATCCAGAACAAAAGACGTGGCAAGTTGAGTAAGGGTATCGTTTTGCTGCATGACAATCCCGTCCACATGTGGCTAATCGGACAAAAAATCTCATCAAATCTTTTTAATGGGAAACTCTAGATCATCATCCATACAGCCCTGATCTGGCGCTCAGCGACTACCATTTGTTCCTGCACTTGAAGAAACATCTGGGCGGTCAGCGTCTTCAAGACGATAACGAAGTCAAACAGTTGTGATACAGTGGTTAATACGTCAGGCGGCAGAATTTTATGAGGAGGGTATTCAAAAACTGGTGCCACGTTATGACAAGTGCCTCAATATTCACGGAAATTATGTAGAAAAGTAGATTAAGGTACAGGCTTTCATGTAAAAGTAAAATTATTGCGATATCTATGCACGTCTTTTTTAATTCCAAAACGGTACTGACTTAAAAAACATGCCTCGTAATAATAATAATAATAATAATAATAATAATAATAATAATAATAATAATAATAATAATAATAATAATAATAATAATAATAATAATAATAATAATAATAATAATAATAATAATAATAATAATAATAATAATAATAATAATAATAATAATAATAATAATAATAATACAATTTTGTAACAATATTACAAAATGATAGTAATACAATTGTAATTACAACCAAAATCTCTGGTGGCTGACTTTCCTGGTTTTCTTTCTGTTTCAGATGACTTACCTGGATTTTTCTATGCAAAAATGCTATTGGAATGAACTTTTTTGTTTGGTGCAATGTTATTGACTTAGCGGACAGGAAGTAGCACTTTACATGATTCACTACATGTGACGCGTTAATATTTCACTATATTTGAAAGAAGTGTTTTGTTTGAGAATCACCCATTGTGTTTTAAACTTAAGTATTCCTTTTCTGGCTTTCGTACAAGAAGTGACTTACCTGGTTCTTTCCCTGGACCCTTCATATGAGTCCTGCTGTACTGAACAGTCTTTCAGAGGAAAGTTCTAAATGGCAATTTCTCGGGCTTTGTAATCTTCTATTTGCGGGAATAATATTTCGGGATTTTAAAATAAAATAATAACAGCAGAATCACTACCGATTCAATATATACACCCGCGAGGTATATTACATATTTTATAAATTGTGCATTTGGGTTCATTGGTCCGTGTTTCTGCCATCAAATTGTTTGGTGGGATACGATACTTGCTAGGCGCATGCCTCATTATACGTGAAATTACCAAGTGCATCACAGTTTCATGCTTAGATTATAATCGTGCAGTCATTAACTGAGCTTTGTTTAAATGTGTAAAATGTTCGTTAACCCGTGCTGGAGTACGACCTTGGCTCCTCATTCCGTTGTGCAGAAAAACAACCTTGGAGACTTCGTTTGTGTAGAGAGAAAAAGGTTTTAAGGAATGTGGTTAAGGTTTACCTATTATGGTAACTTATGCTTAACGGCATTTGTTTAGAAACAAAGGACTGTCTTAACGTGCCACCACTTAAAGCATTTAGGAACCTCATTTGTCTTCTATACTCAAATAAGGAGGTGAAAATTAAGAAATGGTAATGAATCTGGAATTTGATTTTGGTGACAGTTATACGTAGATCATAAAGGATGTACGTAAGTAATAGCAGCCAATTTAAAGGAACCATAATTGATTAAGTGCTCGCCAAAACGAGTTTACAATCCACTGCATACTTAGGGTAAATTGAGGAAATTGAATTGGAGTTTTATTTATGGAGGTTTTTAAATCGTTTTGGTTCGACGTATGTGAAAGGTCGCTTAAGTTTGCTAAAAGGCTTCTGTCAGGCTTGAGGTTCTTTTACGTGCGTAAATCTACGACATATCCCGTGAACCCGAAGTTAATCTGTTACCCCTATTCATATTCATATTTATTGCAACTTACACATTAAGCAATGAGCGCGGTAAATAAAATAAATAAATAAATAAATAAATAAATAAATAAATAAATAAATAAATAAATAAATAAAATCTGAATATTCTACCCCGGCACCTAGACAACTATACCGGGGCATACATCCAAATTTTCTCTTTATTTTTCCATAAAATCCTTACAAATGTTATAATTATACAAATCTCTCAGAATACTAATCTACAAAAATAAAATGAAATAAAATAACAGAAATAAACACAAAAAAGCAAAAAAAAAAAAAAAAAAAAAAAAAAAAAAACTATAAAAATTACAAAATCCTTATTTTCTAAATCTACATCTAAATCTACTAATGCTGTAGTGCACCATGGCCTCCGCCATCACTCTCTCCCTCCGCCGCCCATGCAGTCAACTCTATTTTGAACTCACGCTGATACTTCTCTTCTTATTACTCTCTCTACTCTTCTCTTTCCTCTTGTAATCTACTTCTATATTCCGCAAATGTCTCTCCCTCTCTTCTCCTAGATCTGAATGTTCTTCTCTCTGCCCATTCCTGTCTTCCTGTTGAGGTTACAAAGAATCTTCTTCCATTGACTTGATTAAGATTATCAATTTCTAATTGTACCTCTTATAATTCTTCTTCTTGTTGATCTATTTCTTCTTCTTGAATTCCCTCCATTGTTAGATTATGCAATAACTCTTCCCGTCTTATCCTATTTTGTATTCTAGAACTCCTTCTTGGATCTTGTACTATTCTTCGCCTATTATCAACTCTTTCTCCTTTGAATATTTTTACCTCCCATGCTTTCTTACTTACAAAGTTAGTCAAAACTTGTAATTTATTTACCAATTGTTGATCTCGAATTATGTCATATACGATATATCCTGCTAGCGCATGCCTCTCTTCTTGTTGGTGAATTGCATATCTTCCACATTCAAATACTACATGTTCAGGATTATCTTGTTTGTTACATAATTCACATATATCATTTTCAGTTTTATTGATTTTCTTCCAATAGGTCTTATAAGGTCCGTGTCCTGTTATATAATGTATAAATCCCTTTGTTGGTTGAATAAAATTCAATTTTAATCTCTCTTTGACGTTCTGAAAAATTTCAAACACTCTTCTACCTTCTAGACTTTCTGTCCATTCATTTTGCCATTTATCTTTTAAACTATTTTTAATCACCCAAGATTTGTTTGTTTTGACTGCAGTAATATTATAAACTTTTTCTAAATTTCCTTTTTTCGCCCAAAATTTTGCGCCCTTCAATCTTATTAATAAATCAATCGGCCAAATGGCCGTTGTTACTAGCAATGCCATAGTTGGTGTTGTTTTTACAGCTCCTGTCAGACGTAATAATACTTTTCTTTGCGTTCTTCTCAACAATCTTCTTATTTGCACATCGTCCATCCTTTCTGCCCAAACTGCTGCCGCATACGTCATAATTGAAGCAAAAATGGTGTTATGATATATCTGTATGTTACGCAATGGAAGTACAAAATTTAAATTGGTTATTCTTGCTAGCTTTAGCATTATTTTCTCTGTTTTCTGCCTAATATACTCCGTGTGTTTTCTGAAATGAAATTTTTCATCTATCATGATACCCAAATATCTCATCTCTTTTTCCCGTTTAATGTTCTGATTATTTATCTTCACTGTAGGATCCCGCTTTAAATTTCCCTTAAAAAGCACATAATTTGACTTGTTTGGTGCAATTTTTAGTTTTGTTCTGAAACACCAATTTGATAATGTATTTGTAACTTCTCTTGCTTTATTTTCTAGCTCTAGTCTGCTCTGTCCATCCATCATTATGACTATGTCATCAGCATACGCTATTACATCCGCGGTAAATACAAATAACGAATGAAAAGAGGAAAAGGGCTTCTAGAAGACAAATATTGGGGGTTGACGTGCTCTTGTGCTCCTAAACAGCAGCCGCCGCTCATTATAACCACAAATGTATCACTGGATATAACACAAATATCAGCAAAGACAAAACACAACCAATACTCGCAGCACTGAACAAAAGACTGCAGTAAATTAAGTGTCAGGTCAGGAGATGGCGTGAGTATACAAAATTAATTGGGTCAAAGAAACGTAACTACTTGATGATGAAGCCGTATAGATCTGGAAGAGGCAGAGGTAGTTATTTCCGCGCTAGGTTGGACATCGGTGGGTTCTACGTGCCTACTAAATGGAAGCATTGCCAACATAACATCCTAGCCCAAACTTTGATCGCTTTGTTCGCCGACAATTTATTACTGCTTCTATTGGCTGGACGTGATATATGCTTGCTGCTAATAACGGCCACTACTGAATAACCATCAAAGACCTAATCCTAGGTAGAACTATGATGCAAAGTACCACACAAACAAAGATAATTCATTACCTACATGCATTTCGGAACAATTGAAATATCCACTGCAAGAGAAATCTATCCCGCTTCGATCAAACAAAGAAAAGAGCTATTGTATCCTGTATTCATACCCAAATTACACCGGAGATACTTCCTGAATTCTTAAAAGGTAACTTATTGTAAACGGTCGCCCTGTTTGCACAATTGGGAGATTACATCACACTATTTGCATCTCAGAGAAAATGTTGGAAGTGTCCTCCACCAACATCTATACATGTTTGTTACTCGTCTCACCATATTCTCTGCAGTTGTACGGAGAGTATCCTCGCCAATGTTATTTATTTCGGTTCGAATGGATTCCTTGAGAACATCAATTGTCCGTTGCCTATTCTTGTACACTCTATTTTTACATACCCCTACAAGAAAAACTCCGGCAAACTTAGGTCAGTGGATCTGGGGGGTGGCACAGGCCTCTTGAGATTATTCGATTATCAAAGAAACTGGTTACAAGTTCCATTGTGTCATTAGATGTATGGCACGGTGCTCCATCTTGCTGGAAATAACCTTCTCTCAATTTGATACCATCTCCGTAAAACTTCAGAGAATATGGTGAGACGAGTACAAACATGTATAGATGCTGGTGGAAGACACTTCCAAAAGTTTCTCTGAGATGTAAATAGTGTAATGTAATCTCCCAATTGTGTATTATACTCTCCCAAAGTTGTACCTATGTCCTATTATTGCTTCAAAAGTTACGGCCTATTGAAATGGTTCAGGTTTATATGGATCACATTATATTTCCGTCTAGCATCCTCTAAGGCTGTGACAGGAAGTTTTTCAAAAAAGTCACCCCACCCATAATACCCTCTATAAGGAAAATTATTTAGGAAAATTGCGACTTTTTTAAAAACTAGTTCTTAAGGGTATGTATGACTGAAATTTTCAAATTCTGAACTAATAATGCTAGCTTTTTCAAATTTACACCATAGGTGTAGTATAATGTAAACATGTTACAACCTAAATTTAAACCATTTTCCTCCAGCAGTTTAGAAATTATGATAAATTTTGTATGTTTTTTGTTACGTTACTAAAAAAGTCCCTTGCGACAAAATATTTTGAATTTTGGTCTAATATTTTAACCCTATGTTCATAATACACATACTTTTTGAAATTGCTCTGGGTTTTTCTGTGTCTCCTTTAGTTTAGGTCACAAAATTTTTTTAATTTACAAATATTCTTTTTTTGTCTAAAAAACTGTAAGTTTTGTGTTTGAAAATTAAAAATATATGCTTATATACATTTCACAATAAAACGTAGGGCAATTTCCATTCCTCATGATATTCTGAACCTGTGTAGGAAATTTCATGAATGTAGTACAAAAACTGCATCGCAAGGAGCATTTTACAGGAAGAAAAATGCTGAAAATATGAACATTGAGAAAACAGCGATTAAAGATTTGATTGCATAACTCACATTAAAATCCACCAGGCTGATAGGTTGGACCCTCAGATTTCTTTTTCCTCTCCTCTGTTGCTGCTTTTTCCACCTTTTTCTTCTTAAGATGTTGCTTTTCTTCTGCACAACTTCGCTTCTTGCTTTGCAGGATACGAGTCTGATCTCGCTGCACTGAAGTTTTCCTTGCTGAGTCTACTACACTTTCACCTCTGATATTTCGCTGCAGCTCCAAATGACTTAAGACTACCCATGTTAAACTCACTGATGCTTTTAATAACAGCAAGATCCAATTTTTGTTTTGATATGAAAACTTCCTTTGGGCACTTATTCCATATGACATGATGCAAAGATTCATTGGCATTCTGTGTTTTTCCTGTTTTGCACCTCTCTAGTAATGTTGTAGAAGCCAGCCTCTGATATATTGGTAACATTTTAGGAACTATTTTGTCTGAAAGCCTTATTTTTCTTTTCTTGAATTGAAAATTTAAGAACGGAAAACAGACGAATGTGGATGTAGGCAAAAGAGGGCGTTACTCTGACAGAGTTTAAAGGCCACCAACATTTAAATAAGCATTTAAAAATGGCGTCCGGAGGCAAATTATGCATTTTTCACATTCGGGAATGTCTAAATTATTTTATAGAATTAAAATTAAAAAAGTCGTTATTTTCACGATTTTCGTGAAATTTCAGTCATACCCTTAAGCGTGGTTAGAACGTGGTTTCTGGGCTTGATTGCCGTGGTCCAGTCGACGAGAAGGCATTTGACGTTTCGCCCACATTTCCGTTGGGTATCTTCACAGACTCTAGTTGTAACCAGCTAGCAGTCATTTTCTGAAGAAGCCCGAAGGAGCTACGGGCGAAACGTCAAATGCCTTCTCGTCGACTGGACCACGGCAATCATGCCCGGAAACCACTGGAATAAAGCCGGCAGCGAAAGATTAAGCATGTACACTACCTCTTAAGATTTGGATTATATTACCATACGTTTCAGACAATTTCATTAACAAATGAATGTACGAAAAGCGTTTGAAAGTGTTTTAATCCTGAATGACTTTGCATACGCGTAACTCATAAAAAGAGAACAAAATCATATTAAAGAAAACCTGTAGATCTCGCTAAAACAGATGGAAAAATTCAATGCCATAGCCCGGATTTGAACCACGGATATCCCGGTCTACGTCCGGTTACTCTGAACCATTGAGCTACCATGGCTAACATGCCAGCACGACAAATTCTCCAACTGTCTGACTTTACCTATCCAAACCATAACCTAACGCGGCTAATGTGGTAGAGCGGTCAATTTCTAGTTAAAACAATTTATGTCAAATATATTTGTATTAAATTAACCATTTCTTTTAGACCTAAACTTGACAATATTTACATTTTTTTTTTTTCAAATGAGAAATCATTCGGTTTTACTTTTTCACTACGTACTTAGACTTAGATGGGAAAAGGTTAGTCGTTTGTTTTTCCTCGCGGTTAAACATAGGGTAGGTGCATGACTTCAAGGTTACCTGCTCTTTAAAAGGTTTACCCGTTAACTACAATATTTTCCTTTACTTTTTCTGTTTTATCTGCTCTCTATAAGCCACGCCGGCTTGGAATCCTGGTATTACAGCATAAGGAGCTAATTTTGCACGATATTGAATAAAGAAATAACCTGTGATAACATAGACAAAAGATGGCTACATAAATAAAATACAAAACAATTGAATATCTCATACAGGTTAGCCATTGCAAATGTGGAGGTGGCATTTCCCGACACCGCGTGCATCAATTTTAATTCTTTCTATATCTTCAACGGTGTATTACTACGAAAGTAATTAAAACGAGGCTGTGGAGGTAACGGTAGAAGAATGTCGATCTAGTGAGTGACTTATGAAAAAGTGCGAGCGTGATGATATTTCAGAGCCGACGCCAATAAAAGCGTATCCATGACAGTGTAGCCCCCAAGCCAGCGTTTAAAGTGGAATGCAGCATGAGAGATCTCGCTTCACTGGCGTTTCGGAATTCGTCCTCTACATAGTTGTCATCATATTGTTGTACAACTATGCGCCAGGCAGTATTACTTTCAGTTCAAGGTCAACACGGCTCCATAACACTTCACACTTTCTCAATACATTTGTACTGAATGAAATGCTAACACATTACGCTACCATTTGTCTGATATAGCCCTTCAGAGCTTTGGGTGCATTCGGAAAAACTTATGACTATTAAGATCGTAATTTTTAAAAAGCTAGTGTCGGCAACAACCACGTCCTTATACGCAGTGAAGCCAAATTACCATTTTTAATTTCTCTACTATGCACATTTTTTAGAACAAATAGAATTACTGAGAAGTGCATCCACTGAAAACCTAGGACTCAAAAAAACAAGAAAAAGTTAGTTAAATGACTAATGACTTTTGCATAAATTGTAACCCGCAAAGGAAGACAAAATATTACTACACAAAACTGTAGATTACGTTAAAGATACTCTTACGGTAACCTTTTATTTTCTGTTATTGATTTGAATTTTCCAATACTCACACGTTTCTCAAATCAGAGATCGTACTTTGCGCTTCCTGGTTATATAAATGAAATAGAATTTCAAGTCCGGCTCTGTAGTGTCGGTGGTAGCGTGTCTGCTTCATGTTCAAGAGGTCCCAAGTTCCAATCTCGGTCAGCACGAGTTATCTGGATAAAGCTTTTTCCAGAGTTTACCTTATCCTGAAATATGAATCTCCAGTAACTCTAAGCTCTATGTATTCTGTACTCATTTGAACATCATTTCATTCATCGTCCGATATGACTTAGCGTTGGAGGTTTTCTCTTCTCCTGAAAGATGAATGTCTGGTAACTCTATGCTCTATGTACCCTGTAGTCATTTGAACATTTCATTCATCGTCCGGTGTGACTTAGCGTTGGAGGTTTTTTCTTATCCTGAAAGATGAATGTCTAATAACTCTAAGCTCTATGTACCCTGTACTCATTTGAACATCATTTCATTCATCGTCAGATATGACTTAACGTTGGAGGTTTTCTCTTATCCTGAAAGATGAATGTCAGGTAACTCTAAGCTCTATGTACCCTGTACTCATTTGAACATCATTTCATTCATCGTCCGATATGACTTAACGTTGGAGGTTTTCTCTTATCCTGAAAGATGAATGTCTGGTAACTCTAAGCTCTATGTACCCTGTACTCATTTGAACATCATTTCATTCATCGTCCGATATGACTTAACGTTGGAGGTTTTCTCTTATCCTGAAAGATGAATGTCTGGTAAGTCTGAGCTCTATGCACCCTGTACTCATTTGAACATCATTTCATTCATCGTCCGATATGACTTAACGTTGGAGGTTTTCTCTTATCCTGAAAGATGAATGTCTGGTAAGTCTGAGCTCTATGCACCCTGTACTCATTTGAACATCATTTCATTCATCGTCCGATATGACTTAACGTTGGAGGTTTTCTCTTATCCTGAAAGATGAATGTCTGGTAAGTCTGAGCTCTATGCACCCTGTACTCATTTGAACATCATTTCATTCATCGTCCGATATGACTTAACGTTGGAGGTTTTCTCTTATCCTGAAAGATGGATGTCTGGTAACTCTAAGCTCTATGTACCCTGTACTCATTTGAACATCATTTCATTCATCGTCCGATATGACTTAACGTTGGAGGTTTTCTCTTATCCTGAAAGATGAATGTCTGGTAACTCTAAGCTCTATGTACCCTGTACTCATTTGATCATCATTTCACTCATTGTCCGATATGACTTAACGTTGGAGGTTTTCTCTTATCCTGAAAGATGAATGTCTGGTAACTCTAAGCTCTATGTACCCTGTACTCATTTGAACATCATTTCATTCATCGTCCGATATGACTTAACGTTGGAGGTTTTCTCTTATCCTGAAAGATGAATGTCTGGTAACTCTAAGCTCTATGTACCCTGTACTCATTTGATCATCATTTCACTCATTGTCCGATATGACTTAAAGTTGGAGGTTTTCTCTTATCCTGAAAGATGATAAGCTATATGTACCCTCAGATATTTGGAGCAGCATTTTACTCATTTTATTCATCGTCCGAAAAAAAATCACATCCTTTTCAGAAAAAACCGTCATTTGAATATTCAGCATCCAAATTCACTGAAATGGACTGAACAAACACTGCTTGCACCTTGATGGTACTGATATTTAGTGTATGTATGACACAAGTTGCTCTTATAGCGCCATGATGCGGGTAAAATGCCTCGAACACCTCGTCTAGGCTGTTAGAAGAACTAAACTCACTTATCCTACATTCAGCTTAGTAATCCCTTTGTTGAGAGACAATACCTACGCCACTGAAGCTGATATCACGATGTAGAAAACTAATGTAACGAAAGTGAGATATCAAACGATAGGAAATGTCACGACTTCTAAATGAGAATCAGGACGAGATGAGTGGGCGGTATGATTCGTGAAAAAATAAAACGGCAGAAGTCCTATGATAATAGGAGGTAGCAAAGAGATGCAGTTCTAGATAATGTAAGATCGAGTTTAATTATAACCAAATGAAGATCAATTAATGCATCTGCGCTGCGTCTGATAGTTAAGCAATTAAATATTTGTAATGTTCCGTGTCTGGGTCTAACTGTGAGGAACATCGTAACAATGTCCAGGAGAAACTTGGAAAACAGGCGCACAAACTGTGCAAAATGCCTCCACAGAGACATACATTCTGAATATCCTGGTTCGATTCTCCCCACGCTGACTGTATTTTTCTATGTCTTCCCTAGTAGGTGACTGTAGTACGTAAATAGAATGGCTGTATTCCCTCAAAAATTCCATACTGAGATTTCACCGGAAATATATGTTTTGATGCACTGTTAATCGATAAGTGACATTTAAAAAAAAAAGTGTTTCTCTATAAAATTACTCGAGAAAGGCTGAACCGATTTGCGTAAGTTTGGTTTTGAAATATTTGTATACGTCCAAGGAAGGTTTAAAAGGTGAGAAAAAGAGCCTGAAGTGATAATGGACCGGGCTGTTAACGAAATATAGAAGAACACACTCAAACGTCTACGGAACACATGCACCTTCTTTTGTTTTAGACAAAAGCATTACGAAGTATAAAGACATTCCACTCCTTGCTAAAGTCTTCAAAGATATTTCACTTGTCATATTTTATTAGAAACGTTTGTCGTTTGTTATCAAGACTGGATTCTTTTTATGTAGCGTGTTGATGCACTTTTCGAATATTAGACACAAAATTAATTTCTAAACGCAGTATAACACTATAAATATTTGACCACAGACAATGTTGGTGAATCCTAGGATACCTTCTTTAGGATTTGTGTTTGTGAATTGGAATGATACAAAATTAATTGAATTCCTTTGTGTCTTTGTGAAGTTCGCGGAAACTTTTTTTACCATGCCAAGGAGAAGACGACCTGACTTAGGCGCAGATAATGATAATAGTCGTGTTGGTGTGTAAGAATTGCACTGTAGAGGCGGGAGTTGTTTTAGTATAAAGCAGTTAACACACTTATAAACCAAAATCGTAGTCAGCTATTTCACAGAGTTTTAAATCCATTACAATTGCTTGGACTTCCATCTCACCATTTAAAATTAAAAATAGGATCTGTTGTGACCATGCTGTATAACATTAACCAACCACGACAGTGCAGTGCAACGAGAGTAACTGACCAACAATCCTGGAAGCACAAAACACCAGATGTTGGGCTGCTGTAAACCCCCAAGTGATCCACGAAACCCGAAAAGGTTGAAGTATGGTGCGCGGTGTCAGCTTCCAGGATCGTTTGTCTCATTTTCTTTGATACGACTGTAGACACTGAAGTTTATATCGATATCTTCAAGACATTTGTGGAGCAGCTGGATGATATCGAATTGAGAGAAGGTTATTTCCAGCAAGATGGAGGGACGTGCCATACATCTGACACCATGGAACTTGTAACCAGTTTCTTTGAAAATTGAATAATCTCGAAAGGTCTGTGCTGCCCCCTCCCTCAGATCCCCTCACCTAACCTCACCGGAGTTTTTCTTGTGGGGGTATCTAAAAATAGTGTACAAGAGTAGGCCACGGATAATTGATGTTCTCAAGGAATCCATTCAAACCGAAATAAGTAACATTGTCGAGGATACTCTCCGTAAAACTTGAGAGAATATGGTGAGACGAGTACAAACATGTATAGATGCTGGTGGAGGGCACTTTCACTATCGTTTAAGTTGTTCTATATTATTGTATTTCCATTGTAACTGTCAGGAGATATGTCATAAGACTTTTGTACAAATTATGTTTCGGACTCATTTAACAGTTTGAAAATAGAAGAATACGCATTACACAAATATAAATATTTGTTACTAAGGCTTCACTTATCTTAAGAAAATGGGGTTCATTCTTCTTTCTAATGGAGATCGATTTCGCAGATTGCTTGTTTTTTTAATAATTTTATTGAATGATCGATCAGCAGTAACTTGCTTTACAGATCCTTGTTGGCTAATTGAATCTCTATGAACTATATAATAACATGTAAGGAAAACCAAGTTAGCTCCTATTATCTTCTTAACACTGTGAAACAAGAGAAAAATAAGTTAATTAAAACAAACAAGTAATCAAAGAGATAAGAACAACAGTCATTGTGAAACAATATTCATAGATTTTTTTCAATCAGAGTCACTAAGGAGGAGATCCTGTGGGAGTCGTCTCTTCAGGCGCGTGGGCTGGCGGGTTCGTACGCCGATGTCGTACATCACAGCTCCTGGAACATCTGGCAGGTTTGAGAAGAAGCGGGAGGCGATCTGACGTATGTACTGGTGAAGAGGAAGGAGACCAAGTTCTTTATGCAGTTGTTGATTTCTTACGTACCAAGGGGCATCCGTGGCGATGCGCATAAATCGATTTTGCAGGACCTGTAGCCTTCGGAGATGAGTGTTGCTAGCCGTACCCCATACCTGGGAAGCATATGTGATAAGTGGCCGGACAAGAGATTTGTAGAGAAGCAGAGAGCATTCAATCCCAAGAGGAGTGTGTCTGTGAAGTAGCGGACCGAGTTTTGAAAGTCGTCCTGATGCCAACGAGATAAGTCGACCAATATGGTCTCGCCACGTAAGTCTAGTGTCCAGCATTACTCCAAGATATTTGACGGAGGTGGTAGGAGGTAGCCAGGGAATTGATTCATGCTTAATATGCAATTCGGGAGAGTTGGAGATGCGACGTAAGCTAAAAATCTTAGCTGCGGTCTTTTGACTGATTAGACGTATGCGCCAAGTATCGAACCATTCAACGAGGCAGTCAAGAGAGGTTTGTAGTGTGTGAATAGTGGTAGGGAGATCTGTGCCGGAATGATATAAAACAGTATCATCAGCGTATAAGGCTATGGAGGTAGGGGCCAAGTCAGGAAGATCATAGGTATAGATACTAAATAAGATTGGCGCCAAAATGGATCCCTGAGGAACTCCTGCTCTAATATGGCGCTGAGATGACTCCATGCCACCAATCCGAACAGTAAATGTGCGATCTGATAGAAAACTACAAATGGTAGTGAGCAGATACTGTGGAAGTCCAATGCTATACAGTTTGACGATTAACCACTCATGCCAAACTTTATCAAAGGCCTGTGCTACGTCGAGGAACAGGGCGGTTGTGTGCTTTCGTTGCTCAAAACCATGAATTACTGTTTGTGTTAAACGTAGTAGTTGGTGAGAGGTAGAATGTCTAGAACGAAATCCAAATTGGAAGGGTGGAATGATATGGTTTTCAGTGGTATATTTAAGGAGACGGCGAAGGAGAATCTTTTCAAAGAGTTTGGACAAGGTAGGCAGCAAACTTATCGAACGATAGCTGTCGGGGAGATTTTTAGGTTTATTAGGTTTGTGAAACACAATGAGCAGATTGCTTGTATCTTCAGTCCTAAATAAACTTCGTAGTCAAGGATTTCGTTTACCATGTTCTTATGTTTTTCCAGTATTACCAAACTCTGAAAATGAAACAAACCTAAAACAATCGACTGCTGGTATTTCAAAATTCATTACGCGATGTTTATTTTTTTAAATAAATATCTTTTCCCAAACCATTAAATCTATCGGACCATTTAATTCTTTTAATAATTTAACTTCTGGATTTATTTCATAGCCGATTTATCAATTTGTTTATACTTAATGTTACGAAAATGTTCTTTTCTTCTGATTTCCAAATTACGTATCGTCTTTCTAATATAAACTTTATCACAATCGGAACAATTAAATTAATAAATACCAGATTTTTTTATTACTGGTTATATTATCTTTTTTTTTTTAAGAAAAATGTAGTAACTTTTTAATACTATATTTATTTTGAGGAACTAAAATTATACAAACTTAAAAAAAAAAAAAATTGAAAATGTTTGTTTACCCGAGGATGGTAAGTGAATTTTTTAAAATTATAATCGTCTTTTATTTTTTAAGAGTAGAATTTTTAAGGGTAGGATGAAATTTTTGTTACAAATATTTATATTTGTGTAATATCTATTGCTTCACTGTAACTACTTCATATTCTTCGTAATCAGAAGAACACGCGTTTGTAAGATTTTTGTAAAAAGTAACTGGAGGAAGCTGTATTAGTGTCCCTTATACTTATTTTCATAAACGTATACACAGTCAGGGTTACAGCTTCCCAACAATTTAATGTAATGCCTACATCTCCAGGACTACAGGTCAGACTGACTAGCTTAAGCCAAATATTGCCAGGTAAACTAACTGGGAAGCGCTCAGAGTTTTAATGAGTGGTTGTAATTAGCTGTTTGTGAGCGAAACTTCTCGGACCTGCGGAACACTTGAAGCAAGGAGAGGAATGCTAACTAGGCTAGCCTAAGAGCACGATGCTCATCCAAGCATATCGCGACACTCCACAGATGTCATTTGTTTTCCTGTACAAATTTATCATATACTTGTCTCAGTCGTGCAAAAATAAATTATGGAGCAGTTTTCTCGACACCGACTATCAGAAACTTTCTCTCTTAGAATGAATAGAGCAAAATTGATATACATAGGTGGCCTGAAAAGTTTCTGACCTAGTAAAGATACACTTTTCTCATATATTTTTTTTTTTTTCAACGTAGTCTCCTTGTAACTCTACACACTTCTCAGCGATGCTCCCATCTCTGTAACCCGTCCAAATAGTACTCAGCGTTTTTCAACATAGTCTCCTTGTAACTCTACACACTTCTCTCAGCGATGCTCTCATCTCTGTAACCCGTCCAAATAGTACTCGACGTTATTCAACATAGTCTCCATGTAACTCTACACACTTCTCCCAGCGATGCTCTCATCTCTGTAACCCGTCCAAATAGTACTCGGCGTTTTTCAACATAGTCTCCATGTAACTCTACACACTTCTCCCAGCGATGCTCTCATCTCTGTAACCCGTCCAAATAGTACTCGCCGTTTTTCAACATAGTCTCCATGTAACTCTACACACTTCTCTCAGCGATGCTCTCATCTCTGTAACCCGTCCAAATAGTACTCGCCGTTTTTCAACATAGTCTCCATGTAACTCTACACACTTCTCCCAGCGATGCTCTCATCTCTGTAACCCGTCCAAATAGTACTCGCCGTTTTTCAACATAGTCTCCATGTAACTCTACACACTTCTCTCAGCGATGCTCTCATCTCTGTAACCCGTCCAAATAGTACTCGGCGTTTTTCAACATAGTCTCCTTGTAACTCTACACACTTCTCCCAGTGATGCTCCCATCTCTGTAATCGGCGATTTTCAACATAGTCTCCTTGTAACTCTACACACTTCTCTCAGCGATGCTCCCATCTCTGTAATCGGCGATTTTCAACATAGTCTCCTTGTAACTCTACACACTTCTCCCAGCGATGCTCCCATCTCTGTACTCGGCGTTTTTCAACATAGTCTCCTTGTAACTCTACACACTTCTCCCAGCGATGCTCCCGTCTCTGTAACACGTCCAAATAGTACTCAGCGTTATTCAACATAGTCTCCTTGTAACTCTACACACTTCTCAGTGATGCTCCCATCACTGTAACCCGTCCAAATAGTACTCGACGTTATTCAACATAGTCTCCTTGTAACTCTACACACTTCTCCCAGCGATGCTCCCATCTCTGTAACCCGTCCAAATAGTACTTGGCGTTTTTCAACATAGTCTCCATGTAACTCTACACACTTCTCTCAGCGATACTCTCATCTCTGTAACCCGTCCAAATAGTACTCGGCGTTTTTCAACATAGTCTCCTTGTAACTCTACACACTTCTCCCAGCGATGCTCCCATCACTGAACTCGGCGTTTTTCAACATAGTCTCATTGTAACTCTACACACTTCTCTCAGCGATGCTCCCATCTCTGTACTCGGCGTTTTTCAACATAGTCTCCTTGTAACTCTACACACTTCTCCCAGCGATGCTCCCATCTCTGTACTCGGCGGTTTTCAACATAGTCTCCTTGTAACTCTACACACTTCTCCCAGCGATGCTCCCGTCTCTGTAACACGTCCAAATAGTACTCGGCGTTATTCAACATAGTCTCCTTGTAACTCTATACACTTCTCCCAGCGATGCTCTCATCTCTGTACTCGGCGTTTTTCAACATAGTCTCCTTGTAACTCTACACACTTCTCCCAGCGATGCTCCCGTCTCTGTAACACGTCCAAATAGTACTCAGCGTTATTCAACATAGTCTCCTTGTAACTCTACACACTTCTCAGTGATGCTCCCATCACTGTAACCCGTCCAAATAGTACTCGACGTTATTCAACATAGTCTCCTTGTAACTCTACACACTTCTCCCAGCGATGCTCCCATCTCTGTAACCCGTCCAAATAGTACTTGGCGTTTTTCAACATAGTCTCCATGTAACTCTACACACTTCTCTCAGCGATACTCTCATCTCTGTAACCCGTCCAAATAGTACTCGGCGTTTTTCAACATAGTCTCCTTGTAACTCTACACACTTCTCCCAGCGATGCTCCCATCACTGAACTCGGCGTTTTTCAACATAGTCTCATTGTAACTCTACACACTTCTCTCAGCGATGCTCCCATCTCTGTACTCGGCGTTTTTCAACATAGTCTCCTTGTAACTCTACACACTTCTCCCAGCGATGCTCCCATCTCTGTACTCGGCGGTTTTCAACATAGTCTCCTTGTAACTCTACACACTTCTCCCAGCGATGCTCCCGTCTCTGTAACACGTCCAAATAGTACTCGGCGTTATTCAACATAGTCTCCTTGTAACTCTATACACTTCTCCCAGCGATGCTCTCATCTCTGTACTCGGCGTTTTTCAACATAGTCTCCTTGTAACTCTACACACTTCTCCCAGCGATGCTCCCATCTCTGTAACCCGTCCAAATAGTACTCGGCGTTTTTCAACATAGTCTCATTGTAACTCTACACACTTCTCCCAGCGATGCTCCCATCTCTGTACTCGGCGTTTTTCAACATAGTCTCCTTGTAACTCTACACACTTCTCCCAGCGATGCTCCCATCTCTGTACTCGGCGGTTTTCAACATAGTCTCCTTGTAACTCTACACACTTCTCCCAGCGATGCTCCCGTCTCTGTAACACGTCCAAATAGTACTCGGCGTTATTCAACATAGTCTCCTTGTAACTCTACACACTTCTCCCAGCGATGCTCCCATCACTGTAACCCGTCCAAATAGTACTCGACGTTTTTCAACATAGTCTCCTTGTAACTCTATACACTTCTCCCAGCGATGCTCTCATCTCTGTAACGCGTCCAAATAGTACTCGGCATTGTTCAACATAGTCTCCTTGTAACTCTACACATTTCTCCCAGCGATGCTCTCATCTCTGTAACACGTCCAAATAGTACTCGGCATTGTTCAACATAGTCTCCTTGTAACTCTACACACTTCTCTCAGCGATGCTCCCATCTCTGTAACCCGTCCAAATAGTACTCGGCGTTTTTCAACATAGTCTCCTTGTAACTCTACACACTTCTCCCAGCGATGCTCCCATCTCTGTATCCCGTCCAAATAGTACTCGTCGTTTTTCAACATAGTCTCCTTGTAACTCTACACACTTCTCCCAGCGATGCTCCCATCTCTGTAACCCGTCCAAATAGTACTCGACGTTTTTCAACATAGTCTCCTTGTAACTCTACACATTTCTCTCAGCGATGTTCTCATCTCTGTAACCCGTCCAAATAGTACTCGGCGTTTTTCAACATAGTCTCCTTGTAACTCTACACAGTTCTCTCAGCGTTGCTCCCATCTCTGTAACCCATCCAAATAGTACTCGGCGTTATTTAACATAGTCTCCTTGTAACTCTACACACTTCTCTCAGCGATGCTCCCATCTCTGTAACACGTCCAAATAGTACTCGGCATTGTTCAACATAGTCTCCTTGTAACTCTACACACTTCTCTCAGCGATGCTCCCATCTCTGTAACCCGTCCAAATAGAACTAGGCGTTTTTCAACATAGTCTCCTTGTAACTCTACACACTTCTCCCAGCGATGCTCCCATCTCTGTAACCCGTCCAAATAGTACTCGGCGTTTTTCAACATAGTCTCCTTGTAACTCTACACACTTCTCCCAGCGATGCTCTCATCTCTGTAACGCGTCCAAATAGTACTCGGCATTGTTCAACATAGTCTCCTTGTAACTCTACACATTTCTCTCAGCGATGCTCCCATCTCTGTAACCCGTCCAAATAGTACTCGACGTTTTTCAACATAGTCTCCTTGTAACTCTACACACTTCTCCCAGCGATGCTCTCATCTCTGTAACCCGTCCAAATAGTACTCGGCGTTATTCAACATAGTCTCCTTGTGACTCTACACATTTCTCTCAGCGATGTTCTCATCTCTGTAACCCGTCCAAATAGTACTCGGCGTTTTTCAACATAGTCTCCCTGTAACTCTACACACTTCCCCTAGCGATGCTCTCATCTCTGTAACACGTCCAAATAAAACTCGGCGTTTTTCAACATAGTCTCCTTGTAACTCTACACACTTCTCCCAGCGATGCTCCCATCTCTGTAACCCGTCCAAATAGTACTCGGCGTTTTTCAACATAGTCTCCTTGTAACTCTACACAGTTCTCTCAGCGATGCTCCCATCTCTGTAACCCATCCAAATAGTACTCGGCGTTATTCAACATAGTCTCCTTGTAACTCTACACACTTCTCTCAGCGATGCTCCCATCTCTGTAACCCGTCCAAATAGTACTCGGCGTTTTTCAACATAGTCTACTTGTAACTCTATACACTTCTCCTAGCGATGCTCCCATCTCTGTAACCCGTCCAAATAGTACTCGGCGTTCTTCAACATAGTCTACTTGTAACTCTATACACTTCTCTCAGCGATGCTCCCATCTCTGTAACACGTCCAAACAGTTCTCGGCGTTTTTCTCTGTAAAATAATTGTTCACGAAGGTGATTGCCTCTTCATTTGACGAAAATCTCTGTCCTCCGAGCGTAATTTTCAGATGAGGGAACAAAAGAAATCGCTTGGGGCTAGATCTGGTGAGTCAAGCAGTTCAAACCGTAATTCATGGATTTTCGCCATTGTAACCGCTGAGGTGTGAGACGGTGTGTTGTCTTGGTGGAACGGAATTTTCTTTTACTGCAAATGTGGCCGTTTTTCCGCAAGTCCTGCTTTCAGCATGTCAAGTAATGATGCGTAGTATGCTCCTGTAATGATTTTTGCTTTTTGGAGATAATCGATTAAAATAACTCCATGACTATCCCAAAAAACAGTCGCCAGCACTTTCCCAATCGGAAAAACATTTTTTTTTTTTTTTTTTTTGAGCCGGTTCCCCCCTTTGCGGTCCACTGTTTGATCTGTATTTTTGTTTCTAGCGTATAATGGTGTATCCAAGTTTCATCTACAGTAATTAATCGGCGCCAAAACTCGGATTTATTGCGCCTAAACTGCGCCAACGGAGCGTTGGAAATGTTCATTCGAATATGTTTTTGGTCAAACGTGAGCAAACGTGGCACGCAGCAGGCATACAGCTTTCTCATGTCTAAATGTTGATTTAATATGTGACAAACACGTTCTTTTGACATGTTCATAGCCTCTGCTATCTCTCTCATTTTAATTCTGCGGTCGTCTATCACATTTGATGAACTTTGGCCATGTTTTCGTCGGTAGTTGCAGTTTTTGGACGTCCCGAACGTGCATCGTCTCCCAAGCTCTTACGGCCACGTTTAAATTCAGCTGCCCAAAACTTTAACTGTGGTAAATGATGGTGCAGAGTCCTCATACACTGAATTCAACTCATCTTTGATTTAGGTAAGTGTATTGCCTTTCAAAAACAAATATTTAATGACAGCTCGATACTCGATTTTGTCTATTTTCATAAAAACACTCACATCAACTCACTCAAACGACTTACATAACTGAGCGTCCAAAATGGCTGAAACTTTGGTGAGTAACTGTCAACAGATGAACAGCGAAATTCACTAGCTTTTATTTAGGAGTGTTGCTATGTTTATCTTGAGGTCGGAAACTTTTCAGACCACCTTCGTATGTGGCATTCGAGCTGTAGTATAAGTTTAAATGAAAAGGCAATGAATTACCAAACTGCATTAAAAACATCCGAAGAAACAGGAAGTGTTTCGTGAGACGTATTCGAAATATTGTTTCAGCTCTAATTCCTGTAAACAAGTGAAGATGGCTAGTTTAATGTAATATCATTGACTCGACTTTGAGGAGTATGGTTTGTGCTAGGATAGGAATACCAGGGTAGTGAATAATAACGTCATCTTAGTAGAGCACTACTTTGCTCCAAAAAACATACAGACAAAGATAATATACACTTAACGTCAATGAGATTCAAGAGAAACACTTCCTCCATAGTTTGTACATAGCTACTATGTTAATTGTTCCTGTATCAAGATTTTCTAATATTCTTGCATAGAATTCCTTGAGAATAAAAGAAATTTTGTAGACAATATTGTCGAGAAATGCAAAACAATTAGATTTTATTCCTCATACAATTTTGTATTGTAATCAACATTTCTACCTTGTTCCTGTTGAGGACAATTCTTCAAATTCTTGCCTTGCTTTCTTTAAATGTTTCTGGTATTTGAATATGAAGTTGCTGAGACTAACGAAATATTTCTCCCTTTTATTTACAGGTAAGATGCCACGAGTTTGCAACCCTTTAAACATGAGGTTATAACTGTAAGTAAAAAGTAATCCAACCAAGAGGTCTTCTAACTCATTTTGTTTGCTTTTTCCTCTTACGTTTCTGATCATTTATCAGTTAAACAGTTGTTTGTTGAAGAAATAGTGAAGACAATAGAGTCTCTAAAGTGGTATCTAAAGTCGGGTGAAAGACCTTTGAACCGGCGGCAGTTAATGTCAGTATCTCAATTGATATAGTTGTTAATATATATGAAGTGTCAGAGCAATGTTAAATTTCATTGTAATATGCACAAGAACTGAAAGTGTTAATTTCAGTGGGTCATGAGAGAATGCAATATGGATTCAAGATGATGTAATGTTTTATTATTGCTAGTTGCAAAAATGATATTACGTAATGTGTTGACGTGGACCAGTGAAAAGAAGTTTATTTGATAGTTATAGAAACAAGAGGTTTAAAAAAAAAGAGTTGATCTCACCTTGATTTGAAGCGTGTGAAAGTGCTGGATGTTTGTAAACCAGAGAATTTGAACTGTTTTAATTATTCATCAACGGGAAAAAAGTTTTGTTTAAATAATTGTGTAATTCTATTGATTTAAAAATGTTTCAACCTTTTTGATTTGCTTCACATTAAGTTCCCATACTTAAACTATCCGTTGCCACGACTAATATAAGATCTCATTTGAACCGGAGCTACAATTAGAAGAAACGTTTGCTGCGACAACATATCGCTTGCGGAGAACATCGAGAAACGACCTCTACAAATAGCTTCCCGAAGATAATCCATCATCCTAGCAGCCCTGTATAACAGGTACACAGTTCCACGTTACTGTAAAACAAATGACTAATAAATGACAGTATACTACACAAAGGCGGGGGACGTAAAGGTTACATTTACAACCGTAAATGTAAATAGTTATCCCTTTAACCCTTATCGAGTCCGAGTGACATTCACTGCGTGTGCGTTAGTATTCTTATCAGATGAATGAAATGATGTTCAAATGAGTACAGAGAGCATAGAGCTTAGAGTTACCAGACATTCATCTTTCAGGATAAGAGAAAACCTCCAACGTTAAGTCATATCGGACGATGAATGAAATAATATTCAAATGAGTACAGGGTACATAGAGCTTAGAGTTACCAGACATTCATCTTTCAGGATAAGAGAAAACCTCCAACGTTAAGTCATATCGGACGATGAATGAAATGATGTTCAAATGAGTACAGGGTACATAGAGCTTAGAGTTATCAGACATTCAACTTTCAGGATAAGAGAAAACCTCCAACGTTAAGTCATATCGGACGATGAATGAAATGATATTCAAATGAGTACAGGGTACATAGAGCTTAGGGTTACCAGACATTCATATTTCAGGATAAGAGAAAACCTCCAACGTTAAGTCATATCAGACGATGGATGAAATTATGTTTAAATGAGTACAGGGTACATAGAACTTAGGGTTACCAAACATTCATCTTTCAGGATAAGAGAAAACCTCCAACGTTAAGTCATATCGGACGATGAATGAAATGATGTTCAAATGAGTACAGGATACATAGAGCTTAGAGTTACCAGACATTGATTTTTCAGGATAAGAGAAAACCTGCAACGTTAAGTCATATCGGATGATGAATAAAATGATGTTCAAATGAGTACAGGGTACATAGAGCTTAGAGTTACCAGACATTCATCTTTCAGGATAAGAGAAAACCTCCGACGTTAAGTCATATCGGATGATGAATGAAATGATGTTCAAATGAGTACAGGGTACATAGAGCTTAGAGTTACCATACGCATATTTCAAGTTAGGGGAAAACCTGGTTAAAAGTGATGTTGATAGCTTTCCCGGTCGGAGATTCGAACTCGGGATCTTCTGAACGTGAGGTAGACATGCTGCCACCTACACTACAGATGCGGGCACTACCATTTCTAGAAATGCATATATTGAAGGAAATATATAATAAAAACTTTTTGACAAATATATGTGTCTGTAAATGCGAAGGAGAGAATGAGAAAGCGTTTGTAAAAGTAATTTGTACAAGTGTGTGAAGGGTAAGTCGTGTAATCTACTCAGTTGTAGATAAAAACAGCTACGTGTTTTGGAAATCACCGTAAGCCATTAATCCATTGATACTCTCGGTAAATAAAACCAATATATTAAAGCCGAGGTATGTGAAAAAGTGTGAATGCACATATTTTTAGCCTCCCGGTGTAAGGTTACGTGAGTGCTCCCCACCGAATTCCAGTTGCCTGCGGTATTTTCGCTGATACCGCGTTGGGGGGGGGGGGCTAAATACCGTAAAGAACACAAACATGACGGGTTTCCGCAGGCGTTCTTTTCTCTGTCCATCTGTGGGATACCACTGGCCCTCCAAAAGGCGGATTTTTCTCTCTTTCAGCCCACTCGTCGAGTGGTCGGTTGCATTTCTGCTAAGTGGGCATTCTTTTGTTCTTTACGCTTCGAACATTGCCACTGGTATTTGCTTCATCTCCACAACTTTTGTATTTTACTGAAATCGTTTCCATGAAGTGTTTTATATCTAAAGGCTCCGCATAGGCAGTAAACGTTGTACGGGCGAGTTATTTCAAAATTTTGTATCCAGAATGTGTGAAATCCAGTTTCATTATTTAAGGCATTCCAGCGCAGTGGAAAGAAACTAATGAATGAGTTATTGTTAGGAACGTGTCGATACCAGTTTTTTCGATATTCGATTATCGACACCGATACACGATATTTTCTACGATAATCGATTCGTCGATACTCGATACCGTCATTTCTACTTCTATAGTGAAATGCGCCCAGTACCGCACAGCTAAGCTTTTTTTCAAAATTTAAAGAAAATGCAATGGAGAACAAATAGCGTGTTACTATTATCATGAAGCTAATGACATACAGAAACAGCATTAGTAATGAACATTCATGAACACGAGTCATGTTGACTATTAATAACAAAATGAAATATTAGTCATAACTGCGCATCTCAAAGTGTTTCCCAATACCGGACAGACGTAAATAAATACATATTTATAAATAAATGAAGAGGAACTGCATAATAAATCACAAGCTTATTATTCTTATCATAATTACTGCATTTTTGAGATAAAATAGAACACGGTAACATGATAATATATTTTTCAAAACGTTCTCTAGAGATTATCATAACAAAATAAAAATGTGTTAGAAGTAATGAAACATTTTTAAAACTCAGTGATGAGATCTACAACAATGTTCTCTTGTCCTGTACATTCAAATGTGTCCAACTCGTGCACGATACACACTGAACCCAAGCCTCGTCTGTGATTTCTAAACAAATGATACACTCTGTTAGAACACTTCAATCGACACTGGTTTTGGTTCCAAAATTTAATTTTCTTTTATTCTTCTATGGCTCTTCACTATGTCCAGTTTCTGTTGGCACAGAGTGACATCTAGGTTCTGTATTTATAGTTTTATTAATGTTATTCTTGCATCCCTTTGCTATTGGTTTGTTCTTTTGTTTTTGTGCCTTTTCCTGCAACATCAACTTATACAGAGTCGATGTTCATGTGTCAGCGATATATATTTGCTACTCCCAGGCTCATTGATCTTTCTATCACATTCTTTATTGCTTGTTTCATATTTTCTTGTAACCATTTTCCTTTCTTTTTGTCCTCCATGTTGGCAGAGTGCTTATAAACAAAAATTAATTTAATATCAGTGCAAGTTCAGGGGATAAAAATATACCTTCGCGTACGGTACTGGGAAATTTGCTATCGTACGGTAATGAGCAACTCACACACGTATGTATATATAACGTCATTGCACGTCCCGATTCTTTTAAACCGACACTGTATTTTGTGTTTGTGTAGTCTACTTAATACCAAATAATATGAGTACAAATACTTAATTATTTCTTCACCGGACCAGGCGTCAGCAAGTTATTAACAGCACAGCTCCAGTTCACTACACGACTTCTCTGATTGGATGGTCAAAGAGGAGGGAAAACTTTCCGTTGGTAACAAAGATAGTGGTTTGTCTAAATACACACCGTGAGCTTCTACTACACTCCTGGAAATTGAAATAAGAACACCGTGAATTCATTGTCCCAGGAAGGGGAAACTTAATTGACACATTCCTGGGGTCAGATACATCACATGATCACACTGACAGAACCACAGGCAACAGAGCATGCACAATGTCGGCACTAATACCGTGTATATCTACTTTTCGCAGCAATGCAGGCTGATATTCTCCCATGGAGACGATCGTAGAGATGCTGGATGTAGTCTTGTGGAACGGCTTGACATGCCATTTCCAGCTGGCGCCTCAGTTGGACCAGCGTTAGTGCTGGACGTGCAGACCGCGTGAGACGACGTTTCATCCAATCCCAAACATGCTCAATAGGGGACAGATCCGGAGATCTTGCTGGCCAGGGTAGTTGACTTACACCTTCTAGATCACGTTGGGTGGCACGGGATACATGCGGACGTGCATTGCCTGTTGGAACAGCAAGTTCCCCTGCCGGTCTAGGAATGGTAGAACGATGGGTTCGATGACGGTTTGGATGTACCGTGCACTATTCAGTGTCCCCTCGACGATCACCAGAGGTGTGCGGCCAGTGTAGGAGATTGCTCCCCATACCATGATGCCGGGTGTTGGCCCTGTGTGCCTCGGTCGTATGCAGTCCTGATTGTGGCGCTCACCTGCACGGCGCTAAACACGCATACGACCATCATTGGCACTAAGGCAGAAGCGACTCTCATCGCTGAAGACGACACGTCTCCATTCGTCCCTCCATTCACGCCTGTCGCGACACCACTGGAGGCGGGCTGCACGATGTTGTGGCGTGAGCGGAAGATGGCCTAACGGTGCGCGGGACCGTAGCCCAGCTTCATGGAGACGGTTGCAAATGGTCCTCGCCGATACCCCAGGAGCAACAGTGTCCCTAATTTGCTGGGAAGTGGCGGTGCGGTTCCCTACGGCACTGCGTAGGATCCGACGGTCTTGGCGTGCATCCGTGCGTCGCTGCGGTCCGGACCCAGGTCGGCGGGCACGTGCACCTTCTGCCGACCACTGGCGACAACATCGATGTACTGTGGAGACCTCACGCCCCACGTGTTGAGTAATTCGGCGCTACGTCCACCCGGCCTTCCACATGCCCACTATACGCCCTCGCTCAAAGTCCGTCAACTGCACATACTGTTCACGTCCACGCTGTCGCGGCATGCTACCAGTGTTAAAGACTGCTATGGAGCTCCGTATGCCACGACAAACTGGCTGACAAAGACGGCGGCGGTGCCCAAACGCAACCCCCGACCCTTCTTCTCCCAGATCTTTCTGCAAGGTTGCCACCTTTCTCGATACGTCATGGGTATCGTACGAGGTTTCGTCTAAATAAATTATCTTATGTCAATTACTGCGAAACTTCCTTAGTTTTGATATATATCGCCAAGCTACAATGCTACTGGATTCCATAATAACCCTTATCTTATTCAAAGTGCGGTATTTGAAACCCAGCTCCTTTAGGAGACCGCGCAAAGTGCAGTGCCCATAAGGAAAATCACAAATTTCTTGCAAATGTGCAACCAATTCGTCTAAGGTAGGCGCTCTCCCTTTTGCATAGAATCTATAAATTTCTCGACGAATTAAATCGCATGTAAAATTATCTATTTTAGAGAAACGTTTCCTTTTGTTTTCACACTTGATCGGCGTCTTTGGTATTTCTTTCGTCACAATATTTCTTACTGTATTTCTTTGAATACCCAGAATTTATCATCAGGTTCAGTGCACGACCCCTTACCAAGATTATTTGTCAGCACATATTTATATGTATTCAAAACAAGCGCTTGAATTTGCTTAGAAACAGTTCCCGTTATAACTTTGTTTTTTGAGGCTTTTCCAGTAATATAACTCGGCCCAGTTATTTGCACTATTGTCTTCACTTTGATTATTTTCACTTGACTGAAAGTTATTTACTACTTCATTTGCATTTACCACTGCATTTCCCTCCCACGGTCTCCACATTGTGACACACAACGAATTTCTGCACGTAATGAAACAGATCAACTGGAAGTTGGAACTTTGGCAACTGAGACTCCACGTGGAGTAGACATGCAACTGTCACTTCGAAAAAATCAGGGTTGCTATTGGTCCTCAACGACAGTGTTCCATTTCTGAAGTGTGGAGATAGATTTATGACGGTCATTAGTGGGCGGGCGGCTCAGGTTCCTTTGACACTGAACTGCACATGCGTTAACTAAACAGACTTTACCTCTGACGTTACTAGAGGAACATCGGGCTGAAAGCCGAGCCCCTCCTGTAGGGCAGTTGTTCGAATTGGGTAAGATTCGAGGTGCAGTGGTTTCCGATACGCCTGGGTGATTGGGTACGTCTCCGGACGTGGTTGTGTAGAGTTACAAGGAGACTATATTGGGGAAAAAAATATAAAAGATTCTAGGAAAATGTATTACATCTTTATTAGATCGGAAACGTTTTGGAGCACCTATGTACAAGGTTCAACAGCCAATAATGTTGCACGATTATGCGTGTTTTTGTTTTCATCGCCAAATAAACTAATCACGGCCGCGATATAAAGTTCTCAAAAATATTTTCTGGTGTATTCCGAACCCAAATTGACTTCCGGCGTTTCTCAGTGTTAACTGAGTGCTGATAAAACAATCTACTATCTAATCGGTAACAAAAGACGTACGCGTGTCTTTTGGAACAACTCGCAGTGATAACAAATGCCTTATCAGTTTATTTGCACCTTGATTTATAATCCGTTAACGACGATAGGTTTACAAACGTGCAAGCAGAAAAACCCGTATCGAGCTCATTTGAATTTGAATCAGCAAGTTTCATTTGGTAGGCAGCGCAATATCCCCAGACACGGAGCAGGGTTAATTAATTGGGACAGAGAACAACGGGAAAATTACAGCCCGCGCAGGTATATAGCCTTGCTCTTCTCAAACAAGTGCCTACCCACCATGCTTTGCGATTCGACTCACTGCAGCCTCAGCCACTCGAGGAAACAATGCTTCTTCCGAGATTAAAACTCGGCCAAGGCGTTCGTTCTCAGGGCAGGCCATTCCCGCCTTCCCGCGCAAAACACTGTCACTGCTGACTGAGGGGCGTGACGTCACTGAGAATACAACGCAAAAGCGCTTACACGTGAATGTACGTAATGCAATATTGTGATTGCACATTATAAGATAAGATAAGGCGCTGGTGCATGCAAATTCCACAATCCTTCAGATGAAATAAACGAGATGCAGTTGCTTTTGAGCTATTGTAGTTATTGGCTGTGTTTTTTGTCGTAACATTATAAAAACCATTGCGCTGTTGCTGAAAGCAAACATACTTCGTATAAAACTACGAATGTGATGTTCCATTGTTTGCCTAAAGATCGAGAACTACAGCGCAAGTGGGTTTTACGCTGTAAAAGGGCTGATCCGGTTAATGTGAATAATGCAAGGAGTTGTTCCGATCACTTCCTGCCCGAAAACTATGAACGGGATTTAAAAAACGAGCTGTTAGGTTTGCCGCTGAAAAGAAAATTAAAGGGCGACGCTGTACCGTCACAGAAAATTCCTAATTGGCATGGGGATGTATTTGAGGCGGTAGTAGCAGGTATCAGCAAAACCAATTCGCAGGTAATTATCAGATACATTCCATTTATGTATTTGTTTCTATGTGTACACTGAGTTTATTCGCTCCTTTTTTTATAAGAAAAGTTTGATGCGTGGAATAATAATAATAATAATAATAATAATAATAATAATAATAATGATGATGATGATGATGATGATGATGATGATGATGATGATGATGATGATGATGATGATGATAATAATAAAACTTTTTATTAATAGGCAATATCAGCAAGAGATCGCCGGTGCGAAGTTAGGACCGTGCGAAAGAGGGCGCTGTCTACTATAGTATGTTTATCTCCCCAAAAAAAAAAAGAATTGGACCCGTCGACCAGCACGGAGGTAGCTCCTGACCACGCTGTTGTTGCTGAAGAGGAAATAATTAGACTAAAGACTCGGATACAAGCCCTGAAGAAAGAAAACTGTTTTGAAACGGCAGAACAAGGTACAGAAGTAATATTTTGTAGCTTCCATGGACAAAGTGCTGCGAAGTGTAATGGAGTGATGCAAAACTTAATTTCTATAATAAGTTCCAAGTTTCCCGAAATTCATCACAAAGTGATCTCTCTTAATGTGAGGACAAGAACCTTATTAGAATTAGGCACTTAAATAAAAGAGCGAAGGCAGAAATGATCAGGAAACTTGCAGTAAAGAAAAATCTTCAATGGGTTGCTTCGTCATTTTCTTGAGCTACACTGATTAAGTACATATGAATAGTAACATGTTTTAAACTCTTAATACAACTGCTAGAAAGAACCTTCATTATAATACACAAGTGGGTGTTTATTCCTTCCGATTTTACACGTAGCAGAGCTTAAATAACACATACTGAGGGGCTAGTGTTTAACCCTCGCGGTTGAACTGTATTCTCAGTGACGTCATGCGCGTTAGCCAATGGCAGCGCGACTCTCCGGAATGGCCTACCTGAGTATTCTAGTTGCCTTGGTTCGTTCTTTCTCTTTGAACGGCGTAATTCCCAAGATATTGCAGGATCTGCTCGAAACTTCTCTTTATTGCACTGGCTGATCTGAACGCTAAGCTCGACGTAACCAGAGTAAAATAAGTGAACTTTGTTACAGTCGACCTGCACGCACAGTTCATCATTCCAGCTTAAGGAAATGCATCCGTGTAAAACTGAAAACCCCACAAAATCTCTTTGAATATCCTGAAATGTAATAAAATGTTCTCACACAAGGTTTCGATATGTATCTGTATTTTCTTAAGAAATATTCATGTTTGTGTTCTAGAATTAATAAAATTTGATTTATTTAAAATGTGCTACGTGTGAAACGTTTTCTAAGCCAGAAAATAAGAATTAGCCTTGTAAATTTTGGCTTCTTTCTTTCGAATCTATATACACTAGATATGAAAATATTTCATAAAGAAACTTGATTATAAAACTTTTAAAATTGGCTATGCGTTCTCTCAAGCAATCATTCCTGAAGTTTTACTGTAAATTAGAAGCTAATTGGTCGACTGGCAATCAGGGGTTTCGAGTTAGATCCCTTGCGACGGTCTTCTCGACCCATGAGGTTTCCGTCGTTTCCTCGAGTCGGTAGGCAATACTAATCCTTGTTTCACGTAAGCTTGCCCAGTATCTCTTACTGCTCACGTGACCTAATCACCTCTCATTGGCTGCTGTTGTTGTGGTAAAGACTGTCGTGCGGTAAAAATTAGTTCGTTATTTAGCATGGTGATTTATCTGTATATAACTATATATGTTGGAAGAGAATTATCAAATTTATATTTTCGTAACAGTTTTAATTAAATATATTACGCAACAGAGTTGATTTATCTGAAATGCTTCTTAATTCTTAAACGAAGTAAAGAGGAGGTTCCTTTGCTCTCAAGCACAAGACACGATAGCACGTGCTTCAGCGGTACGTATTTGTTTATATGACTTTTATCACTGACCTTGTTTTGAACTGGATTAGTCATATATCGCCATTCGAAAGTTGTTGTGCCTAGTGCGAAAGCTAAATTATTTTATTGATCGTTTAATGCGCGTGTACTTCTATGAATAATGGCAGAGTCTACCGCCAGTTTTTCGCTGAAGCATCGCAAGGGAAAACCTCACAAACAGGCGAAAAAAGAATTGCGATACATGTGTTTAATGCACTCATAGAGAAGAATCCGTCTTTGTCAGTGAGAGAGGTCGAACAGCTGTGCTCTGAACTTACAGGTGTGAGTGTTAGATCCGTAGGAACATCGCGATGTGAAATTGAGAAAACAAGAAAACTTGCCACTCCAGGCAAAAGCAGGAATAAACAAAAGTGCGTGCTCGGAGAAAATACGTGAAAAGTTCTGTGCGTCGTCATGTGTATAGTTTTTTTCTTTAGAAACGAACTCCCTAACATAAATAACATTTCATCTGCTGTAAATGAGGATGCAGATTCACCAAATTTCAGCAGATTGCTTATACAGCTGGGGTTTGTGAATGGAAAAAGAGGCAAGAGAAATGTGCTAAAAGACAGGGGCGATATTGCTATGCGGCGAAGACATTTAAGGACAGTCAGACTGTACCGAGATACAAGTCGCAAAATATACTACCTTGACGAGATTTGGGAGAATGAAGAACACACGAAAAGTAAGGTATGGCGTGACATGACTTTTATGACTGAAAGACAAGCATTTTTGAAAGGTATGTGTGCTGGTTTAAAAACTCCCAGTGGAAAAGGCCGAAGGCTTTTCATTATAAACTTGTTTCAGTTACATTGCTCCGTCATTAAGTTCCAACTTGCTCATTTCATTATAAACTTGTATTTTTGCATGCCTTCATATTCTTATTTGTATGATTTTATTTATCATCCCGGCAATTATTATGACGTTTACTGCAGGTTTAAATGTGAGGGAAAGGCACCGCCTATGGCCTATGGCGCGAAAGCATTAGCCAATTAGGGTGAGGGGGAAGGTAGTTGGACGCGGAGTGATACATGTCAGCGGGGCAAGGTTATATGAAACAGAGTATAGACTGATTCTCCTTGTACCAGACTTTCCTTTTCCTCACTTCCTGTACTCATTATTTTCTTCCTTTGGGATTAGGTAATTGTGGGTGGGATGCGTGTCTTCGTATGTATACGGACTGGAATCATTAGGGACCCCGTCCATGTTTGCAGCTGTCATCCGGATCTGATTGCCCTTGGAAGCCCTACCCTCGTCTGAAACACGGGTCGCGATAGAAGCAGAAAGGACCGGGGTTTAAGGGTATGTATGACTGAAATTTCATGTAAATCGTGAAAATAACGACTTTTTTTATTTTAATTCTATAAAATAATTTAGACATTCCCGAATGTGAAAAATGCATAATTTGCCTCCGAACGCCATTTTTAAATGCTTATTTAAATGTCGGTGGCCTTTAAACTCTGTCAGAGTCACGCCCTCTTTTGCCTACATCCACATTCTTTGTCTGTTTTCCGTTCTTAAATTTTCAATTCAAGAAAAGAAAAATGAGGCTTTCAGACAAAATAGTTCCTAAAATGTTGCCAATATATCAGAGGCTGGCTTCTACAACATTACTAGAGAGGTGCAAAACAGGAAAAACACAGAATGCCAATGAATCTTTGCATCATGTCAGATGGAATAAGTGCCCAAAGAAAGTTTTCATATCAAAACAAAAATTGGATCTTGCTGTTATTAAAAGCATCAGTGAGTTTAACATGGGTAGTCTTAAGACATTGGAGCTGCAGCAAAATATCAGAGGTGAAAGTGTAGTAGACTCAGCAAGGAAAACTTCAGTGCAGCGAGATCAGACTCGTATCCTGCAAAGCAAGAAGCGAAGTTGTGCAGAAGAAAAGCACCATCTAAAGAAGAAAAAGGTGGAAAAAGCAGCAACAGAGGAGAGGAAAAAGAAATCTGAGGGTCCAACCTATCAGCCTGGTGGATTTTAATGTGAGTTATGCAATCAAATCTTTAATCGCTGTTTTCTCAATGTTCATATTTTCAGCATTTTTCTTCCTGTAAAATGCTCCTTGCGATGCAGTTTTTGTACTACATTCATGAAATTTCTTACACAGGTTCAGAATATCATGGGGAATGGAAATTGCCCTAGGTTTTATTGTGAAATGTATATAAGCATATATTTTTAATTTTCAAACACAAAACTTACAGTTTTTTAGACAAAAAAAGGATATTTGTAAATTTAAAAAAATTTGTGACCTAAACTAAAGGAGACACAGAAAAACCCAGAGCAATTTAAAAAAGTATGTGTATTATGAACATAGGGTTAAAATATTAGACCAAAATTCAAAATATTTTGTCGCAAGGGACTTTTTTAGTGACGTAACAAAAAACATACAAAATTTACCATAATTTCTAAACTGCTGGAGAAAAATGGTTTAAATTTAGGTTGTAAAATGTCTACATTATACTACACCTATGGTGTAAATTTGAAAAAGCTAGCATTATTAGTTCAGAATTTGAAAATTTCAGTCATACATACCCTTAAGTGTGATACTCCGTCTGTTTGCAGAACCCTTCTAATGTCTGTCTTTATTTAATAGGGTAGAACCTTTCTTAACCACCGTAAAGGAGGAGAGTAGTTCAGCGATTTTAAGCTCAAAATACATATATATGCGATCCATATGAACGTGAACATAATAGGACACACGTACAACTTTGGGAGAGTATAGTAGACAATTGTGATAATACATTACACTATTTACATCTCAGAGAAAATGTTGGAGGTGTCCTCCACCAGCACTTATACATGTTTCTACTCGTCTCACCATATTCTCTGAAGTTTTACGGAAAGTATCCTCGTCAATATTACTTATTTCGGTTCGAATGGATTCCTTGAGAACATAAATTGTCCGTGGCCTATTCTTGTACACTCTTTTTTAGATACCTCCACAAGAACATATCCGGTGAGGTTAGGGTAGGGGATCTGGGGAGCCACAGGCCTTTTGAGATTGTTGCATTATCAAAGAAACTGGTTACAAGTTTCATGGTGTCATTAGATTTATGGCAAGTTACCCCATCTTGCTGGAAATAGCCTTGACACAATTCCTTATCATCTCCGTAAAACTTCAGTGAATATGGTCACTGTTCAGATTTATTGTTCAGATTTATATGGATCACACTATATAATTGTTTTCCAATATATGTAATATGTATGTATTTATTCACTGCAATTGGGTACTACCCGGTGGCAGAGTTAAGAATACAGATCAAATTACAATTACTAGATTTACAACAATAACACAATAAACAATACCGACATGATATTATTTTACTTAGTCACTTAAAACATATCTAATTACTTCTCTATTTACATATTATATACCATTATAATTCAAAAGTTAAACTATAAACCATCTAGATTTTTTCTAAATTTCTTCAGCGACAGGGGACAGCCCTGAAAGACTGCTACAGGCAATTGATCCCATTCTTCAATGGTTCTATTAACAAAAGAAAATTTTCCTACGTCGGTTCTGTATCTTCTACCCTTAATTTTATACCTATGATCGTTTCGTCCATAATAATCCGGATTATCTAACCTTACACTAACGTCCACCCATGCCTTTACACCAGCATTAGCTTTGAATAATGCTACCAACCTATGTTTTTTACGCCTAATTCTTAATTCCTCCCATTTAGTCTCATCTCCTTTTATAGGCCCAAAATACTTGCCTCTTTTTATGAATTTTATTGCCCTCTTCTGTATTTTTTCTAATGGATCGATTTGGTTAGCTCTATACGGGTCCCAGCATGTTACTCCATATTCCATAACCGGCCGCACTAAGGCCTTGTAGGCAATTTCCCTGGACTTAGCGCTCCCCTTTTTCAATATTCTCATTACGAAATGTAATGCCTTCCACACATTCCTAGATGTGGAATTTACTTGTTCGTCCCATCCAGCATTACTTGCCAGGTACACTCCCAAGTATTTGCAGCTGTCCACCTGTGGAATTTGCACCCCTCCCATGTGATAGTTAACAAAAATTTTGCCCTTAGTTCTACTAAAAACAATGGACTTACTTTTCTTGGCATTAATTGACATTTTGTTAGCCGCAGCCCAATTACAGATCTCATTTAAATCATCCTGAAGAGCGGTTTCATGTACTGTATTCCGAATTTTATTATAAATGATACAATCGTCTGCAAACAACCTTATCTGGCAGTTAATATTAACAGCAATGTCATTAACAAAAATGAGAAACATTAAAGGCCCTAGTACTGAGCCTTGCGGCACACCCGAACTTACAGTTCCCCTATCGGACAGCTCTTTACCTACTTTAACTTTTTGCGTTATCCCTTTCAAAAATGTTTAACCCATAATACTACGCGTTTCTCAATTCCTGTATTAGCTAGCTTACAAATAAGTAAACTATGTGGCACTACATCAAAAGCTTTAGAAAAGTCAATTACCACTGCATCAGTTCTTCCCCCTGCATCTACCTCATCTGCCAAATCTTGAAATAATGAAGTAATTTGACTTTCGCACGAATACCCAGGTCTAAATCCATGTTGCGCTTCATTAAACCACTTTTTATTTTCTAACTCCTCTCGTATATATTCTGCAATTAAATGCTCCATTAATTTACATACTACTGAAGTTAGACTAACTGGCCGATAATTATTTATTTCTGTTTTATTACCCCCTTTATAAATCGCAACTATAATAGCTGTTTTCCAGTCTTCCGGTAAAGCACAGTTGTTAATTGACATGTTGAACAAGAGCATTAGATAGGGAATCATGGCTTCACGCCCAAGCTTTAATATTTCAGTAGGTATATATCTAACGTTTAATTAAAACAAAAAAATTACTAATTACAATATCAAAAGGATCATTGCAGCACTTTGCAATGGGTTAAGTATTTGTGCTATACCTGAAGTTCATTTATAGAAAACTGCTACTTTCCCCCAAAGAACGCAAATGTGGGATAGCTAAAAGGCAGTATGACTTAGTTAAAGTTATGAAAAGCTTTACAGTAGGCATTTATTAATTCTGTAATAAAAACTAACACTATTCGGACACGTTACAAAAATATGGGAACAATATTGAATCTCATGATATGTAAATGAATGCTGGGAAACACTTCACACAATACGGTGACAGCTGCAGCCTCAAGCATATTAAGATTTCCGTCTAAATGTAAGTTGCCATGAAATTATGTGAACTAATGTTGAACCAGAGTCCCTCCCGGAGCTGATGATCAAAGTCTTTCTCGATGCGGTGAATAAATTTGGAGGTTAAACAAGAAAGTGTTAGTCTCAATTCAAAATAAACAGCTGTCAAACTTAACATGAACTAAACACTTGTCTGTCCCTCTTATTGAATTATGCTGCAGTGGGGATTCAGCACCGAAACCTGTGGTTTCTTACCTATGTTTCAAGTGGGGGCATCCCTGGGAGGAGGCATGAGGCGTGAGGAGACAGAGGGCGGCTGTCCGTAGGATCCACGGCATTGCAGAGAGAGTAAAGTCTCTCTAGTGAACGGGAGTGCAGTTCGAAGTCTAAGGAACCTGAGCCTGCCGCCCACTAATGACTGTCATAAATCTATCTCCACACTTCAGAAATGGAACACTGTCGTTGAGGACCAATAGCAACCCTGATTTTCTGGAAATGACAGCTGCATGTTTACTCCACGTGGAGTCTCAGTTGCCAAAGTTCCAACTTCCAGTTGATCTAATTCATTACATGCAGAAATTCGTTGTGTGTCACGATGTGGAGACCGTGGAAGGGAAATGCAGTGATAAATGCAAATGAAGTCGTAGGTAGCTTTCAGTCAAGTGAAAATAATCAAAGTGATGACAATAGTGTGAAAAACTGGGCCGAGTTATATTACTGGAAAAGCCACAAAAACAAAGTTATAACAGGAACTGTTTCTAAGCAAATTCAAGCGCTTGTTTTGAACATATATAAATATGTGCTGACAAAAAATCTTGGTAAGGGGTCATGCAATGAACCTGATAAATTCTGGGTATTCACAGAAATACAGTAAGAAATATTCTGACGAAAGGAATACCAAAGACGCCGATCAAGTGTGAAAACAAAAGGAAACGTTTCTCTAAAGTCAGGGGCGGCTTCTCAATGGGGTAGCATGTTTGCGCTACAACCAAAATGCTGGGTCTCCCTTTAATGCAAGGGCATGTTCCATTTGGCGTTCAGTTCGACCTTGTCTAGTGCAGTGGCCCTCAGCGCGCTGTATTGTTTGCAGGTGCCAAGTAGTTCACTCTCAGTTGCAAACCACTGGTATACAATGGGGAGGTATAGGGCAGGATGACCCTAGGGCGTGCCGAGGCAAGTAGGGGAGAAGGGCCGGTCTTATGGCTGCATAAGGTTGGTTAACCTAGCAGCCAGAGAATAGTGAATGCCAAGCTTTCTCCTTCTGTTTTTAGCGCCACCTATTATTCTCATATTAAATGTTCGCATCGGTCAAATATTACCACAGATTACTATTACCTACCGGAGCATAGCCACATGTTTTGTGCCGTGTTTTGTTAGCTGTGTCATGCTTTGAGTAGTGAATAAGGGTGATTTATTTAAATACAAGTATATTGTGTTATATAAGGAGAAACAATGAATTCCATAAAGGGTCAATTAGCACATCCTTTTTATAAATGAGCTTAGAAGAAAAAACCGAAAATGAGCGACTTGGAAGTCCCACGCCAAATATAAAAATCACATAGGTAGTCAAAACAAAAACAAGATATTTGAACAGGAACTTTAACAACAATGTATATGAGAAATATAATTTGATGTGTGGTTGTAATATTAAAAATAGCCTGTTTTGCTTTCCTTGCGTTCTCTTTGGCGGTGAAGATCCGTGGACAAAACATGGCGTGAATGCTTTGCAGCATCTTCATGATCGCGCTAAAACACGTAACTTAAAAACTGTACCTGAAAAACACAGAACAATTGAAGAGCACAGCCGGAAAGTGGCTCAAAATAGGTATGTTTTAAACATTATTGTTAACTGCATTAGGTTTTGTGGAGCCTTTGAGTTAGCTCTACGAGGACACAATGATTCAGCTACGTCAAGCAATCTTGGTATTTTTCGAGGACTGATAAACTTCAGTGCAGAGCTAGACTGTGTTCTGGAAAACCTATCTGAAAATGCTACAGTGCTTAAGGGGACCTCCAAGACAATCCAGAACGAAATCTTGCAATGTACACTTGAAGTCTGCCATGAAGAGATATCAAGTCCATTTTTAGCTGCATAAATAGAAGAGTGTTATGCTCTAGAGTGTTTCTGAAATACGCATGTTGTGTTATACGCTGTGAATTACCGTTAACTTGTGTATACAGCAGTCTATAGTGGTAGGCTTAAACAACCGTTTGTTACTTTAAAAAAATTAAATTGCATGGATAAATTTGTGAACCACCGATTTTCAGAGTCACCAGCCGCCCCTGTCTAAAGTAGATAATTTCACATGCGTTTTAATCCGTCGATAAATTTATAGATTCTATGCAAAAGGGAAAGCGCCTACCTTAGACGAATTGGTTGCACATTTGCAAGAAATTTGAGATTTTCCTTATGGGCGCTTCACTTTGCGCGGTCTCCTAAAGGAGCTGGGTTTCAAATACCACACTTTGAATAAGATAAGGGTTATTATGGAATGCAGTAGCATTGTAGCTTGGCGGAAAACGGGTTAACCCACATTCTTTCAAAAATGAAGAAAACAGGTGTATTGTGAATGAGGCTGAAAGAAATTGTTAGCATTATTTTATTTCATTTCTGAGAATATCAGTCAAGAATGCAGTATATATTATCAGGGTTATCCTTAATAGAACCCAAAACATGACTGATCTAATAATAATGAAAATAAAGTGAAAACCTTTGAGGCCGCGCCGTGGCTTAGTGGTTAGACCGCTTGGCTGTCACCAAGGCGGCCCGGGTTCGATCCCAGGCGACCGCAAAGTGAGATTTGTGGTGGACAACACGGCGCTGGGGCGGGCTTTCTCCGGGACCTCCGGTTTCCCCCGCCACCTCATTCCACCGGTGCTCCATCTTCATCTCATGTATCATCAGTGTCACCGCCTGCGGTGCCGTATGTAGTAAAAGCGGGTGTTAAACACTACACATTTCATTTTTTTGTTTGAAAACCTTTGTCAGCTTTTACTTAAGTTTTATTCTATATACATTTTACAATTTTATGTGAAACTAATAGATGTGTCTTTTGGCATATTTATACATGGTACACTTTGGATTATTCCACATTTCAATAAGTATATCATTTTGGAAACTAGGTAGAAGCTTTTTAGCTGTAGTCAGGCTGATCAAAAAATACTTCATCAGTAATATTCTCAGAAGCTGTGGTCTCAGATGTAAGAGTTTTATAGTACTCATGATAAATTGGTGGGATATAATTCATCAGATCCTGTAACTCCTTTAATTTTTCAGGATTTATAGGTCTTGGACCATTGTATTTTGGAGGAAATGTCACATAAGTAAGGGATGGTTTGCCAGATATTTTCCTTCGAATGTCCAAAGTGTCGTAATCCTCAACCCCACCGTAAGTGTATTTAAAATATAACTTAAAGGGGTGGTCTTTAAATACTTTCATGCATGTCACCTTGCTCAAGAGTACCTTTTGCTCAGATTCTGAAGCTGTTCGTTTCTGTACTTTGTCGAGAAGAGGCTTTGAAGGAACATGTTAGTTCTCATTTTGAAAACACGAAAAGGATTCTTCACAATAGTTTTTCTCACTAGTTCCATCCACTGATCTGGAACATAAATGTAAGCTGCTTGCCTCTTCTTTTTCTCTATAAGGCCGAAGTCACGATCACAAGGCAAAAATGTATGACTGGGTACTAGTTCCGTCATTGTTTGTTTACATCCACAGTAGAGTTTACCAACATAACGCACTGTTGAAGCACTACGGTTTGTGGTAGTTATTACTTATGAAGTGGGTTAAATACTTGTCAGTTTTGCATGTATCGCTTTATTCTTATAACCAAAACTATGTTGGTTTCATTAAGTAAAATGGCAGTTAAACTGAAAGGATACAATCATTTAAAACACTCTGTTGGTTATCCTGTTTATATGTTAGTTATCATGAGTGCCACTAGATGACAGGCACAGAGCATGAACAGGTTAACCCGTTTTTGACATTATATGAAAAGGATATCACGAAAGGCAGGAACTTCACCTCTCTCTATTTAGCGTTATTTGATTGCTGGAGGATAGACCAACACAAGAAAAGGTAGCTCTCTGTTGCAGCAACAGAGGGCAGCAGTTATCGCAAATTTTTTTATTTTGAGGGTTAGCCCGTTTTTCCGGGCATGTCTTTATATAGTTTCGCAGTAATAGACATAAGATAATTTATTTAGATGAAACCTCATAGGATACCCATGACGTATCGAGAAAGGTGGCAACCTTGCAGAAAGATCCGGGAGAAGGAGGGTCGGGGGTTGTAAAAAGATTATGAGGATTCGTCAAAGGCAGCGGCCGACGTGCACACCAGTTAACTAAACAGACTTTACAACCGGTAGCCCACCTGACTGTGGTCCGAAAACGTCCTCAGTAGACCGGTCTCGGAGAGAAGGAAGTTTTACCAAGAGCATATCATTCTTTCATGCACTGCCGAAACTCCCGCCGACTTGTCTACCCTGAAAGAGACACCAGATGAGAGATGGTAATGGAGACGAAATGAAGGGACAGGCAAGTCCGTCGATGGCGACCCGGGAAACCCCATGGCTACGGGAATCGGCCCCGGACCTCCCGAATGCAGGTCACAGACGAAACTACGTGAGTCATCCCGCTCGGTTTTGCTGTCTCTTATGATTTTCCATTCTAGCTTCAGAGGCTAGAAAATTGACATGCAGTATAATCAAACTCACTATAGCTATGTTTTTGAAAGTTTTTCCGTGTAAGGAGGTGTTTGGTGATGAGATTAGTATTATTTTTTTGTTGAAAATACTGAATTTAAATAATAAAATTTTCGATTTTGCTGCTCACAGACGAATTATTTTCTGAAATGTTCATCTTTACATTCAGAAAGTCTTCAAAACATGAGTTTCTGATAGCATGTTGCTCTCGAATTTTTGTGTTAAATACAGTGTTTCCCCTACCTAACTATGTATGTAGTAAAGAAACTAAAAATCAATACGCTATATCGTACGATGGGAGCAGGCAGGCATCTTGTCCATTTCCCTCGTAATGGATTTCATTAGATACCAGTATTGGGGAGCCTTGTGGAGGAGGCCATGCCTTCTAAATCTGATTATAATCAGTCCGTAATGCAAGGGATTAGGGTCACAGCTCTTAGAGAGCCAGTCTTCAGGCTTAATGAAATGTGGCACGCCGTTCTCGACCGTTTTATACATACGCAAAATCATCTCGACTAACGTCTATTTATCTACTGCACACTGGGTGAATTTGGTCCTTTACGACAGATAATAGTGAACATATTCCACTCAAAAAGTTCCCTAACCCCATTAAAGCATTTCAGGAAAAGTTCTCTTTCATATGTTAAAGAAAGCGCATCAATCCAATAACTGACAAAAAAAAAAAAAAAAAAAAAAAAAAAAAAAAAAAAAAAAACTTTAAGCTTGACAGGTGACTGTGAAGGAAACCCTGTACCTGTACTAAGATATATTTTATTTACGCGGGAAAATTTAAATATTTAAAATATATGTACGACCAATTACCTTCACCTGTGAAAGCCCTTCGTTCTCAACGAAATTTCCAAAACTTGGAAATTCTTTTACACTAGCCTTGTGTAGACCAACCTTTGAAAGGATAGAATCAGACTGAAAAATTCTATATCATAGTTGGGAATTGAATCAACTTTCATTAATTGACCTAATGGTGGTCTGAACTATAAAGTCCGGGATTAAAAAGTACTTACAGGATTGTAAGTTCCCATTGAAGTACAGACCTGTGCAAATTATTAGACTCAATGGCGAAATTTTTAACATATACCGTTTATTTTCTATTTATTTAACAGAAATAATATTACACAATATTTTTTTAACTCTTAGTATTTTGTATGCATTCCTGTAGCCTTTATTACCATTTTGATGCGTTTAGGTATGCTCTCTACAAGGGTGGAGCACCTTTCCTTTATTTCTTCACCTCTATGCCAAATGCTTATCAGGCCCTCAATAAGCTGAATTTTGTTGTTATTTTCAATTTTTTTCAGTCTCTGTTTAACAATGCCCCACAGATTCTCTATTGGATTTAAATCAGGGCTATTCCCCGCCCATGGTAGTACTTTTACTTTGTTTTCTTTGAGGAACTGGGTTACAGATTTTGCTCTATGGCAGGGAGCAATGTCATGCATGAACACAAAATCACAATTTGGAAACCATTCTTTACTTTGCGGAAATAGTCTTGTTTCTAATACACTTTTATACTGTTTCTGCTCCATAGATCCTACAACTATGTATAATCTTCCAGGTCTATGGACAGACATACAGCTCCCGACCATTTTTGATGTTGGGTGCTTTACTCTTTGATCGACACACTGAGGGGAAATTGCTTCTTTATCTGTCCTTCTCACATACTGGCTGCTCTCTTCACATACTGCAGACATGGATTCATCTGAGAAAATTACCTGGAACAATAAAAACGTATATTAATATTAAACAGTTTTAAAATTGCTCAAAGATAGTATAACAAAAACAGCAATTAGAGAAACAAAGTTTGGCTGTTTATTTCATTTCCATAAAATTTACTTGTACATATTTTAATTTTATGCCGTATACAATTTTCATACTATTTACCTTTGTCCAAAATTACACTGGATGTTACTGCATCTCTTTGGCCCATTCTAAACGTTTTTTTTTTTTTTTTTTTTTTTTTTTTTTTTTTTTTTTTTTTTTTGCCATTGCAGGTGTCAGTTTAGCCTTTTTACGAGGCCTGTGTGCTGGTAAACCTGCTTCACATAATCTACTGCGAACTACTGAGGCTGATATTTCTGTACCGTACTGCTTTAGTTGATTACTGAGGTCAATGCTGGTTGCTCTTCTGTTTTGTTTTGCCTCCTGCACAAGCTTTCTTTGCATCCTTGGTGATAGCTTTCTTTCCTGCTGCATTTTCCATCCCTTTGTTAGGTCAACGTCTCACCTAATATTAAAGCTTGATTAATGCGACTAACAGATATTTGTGATAGCTATTTCACGTTGTGAATAAAGAGCTTCCTTCAGAACACTCTCAGTTACAGCTACTTTCCTTGGGGATAAGTCAGCAGTTTTACCCATAGCTTCACTTTTGAATCAATGTGAATGCTAAGGATAAGATACACGATGATACCTGGCTTGAGATCAAGTAATAATAAATACTGAGGATATATTAACCATAAAACACAATAAAGGCAAATATTAACAATCTTCAGTTACTAAATTCACCAAATGAAAGCAATATCACCAAAACAGTTGGATAAACAGACATGAAGAAAATGGCTGCTGTTAATTCAGAGCTACCACCATATTACTATAAGTAAAAGAAAAATCCCCCAGCTATTATTAAGAGAGAAATGTCATTGAATATGCTTCCTATTATAGCAAAGAAAAGAATTACGACAAATTGAAATAGGTTACGGCGGTAAATAACTATTATTTTGAATGTTAAACTGAAACAAAGTATAAAAACATGAATGAGTCTAATAATTGGGACACGTCTGTAGTTTATGTGTATATGAGAAGTCGGGTGGTTTATTGAAAAAAAAAAAAAAAAAACGCGAGTCACTTTGAATTTAATCACGTACTGGCACGTTTTCATAACAGCTTAGTGACCGGGAGATCTGTGTTTCATATACCAACTATTTGAGTTTTTGAATCAGATTCTACCTTCAAATAAGATCTGAAGCTTTCCTGGCGACGAATATGTTCAAGATCTTTTCGGGAAACCAGCCAGGTGAAGACCAATAGAAACCGACGTTTTGGGAGTGTACATCTCCCCCATCCTTGACTTCGTGCTGAGAGCCAGAATTGCGCATTCGTACAACCTTCGTTTCTTGCCTCCCTGATTAAGTTCCCTAGATTTTCGCACAGATGCGTGCTGCATCTTGGTGTTGCGCGATGAGTAGGGCCACCAACACTCATAGTTATAGCTGAAGGACTGGAATATGCATTGAAAATCATTTAACAATCTATCATTGCTTTATATTTTACTTCTAGAAACTAATTTCACCCTCCTTACGTAAATAAATCCAATACATAATGGGTACGAGGACTGTTCAATAAAGAATGATCATAATTTTTTTTACTGTCATAATTTTTCTCACTAAAATTCAATCTTATTATATTCTGTTAGCTTAATGTGAAACAAACACGCCGTAGTAGTTTCATTGTTGGTACTCCTGGTTCCCGCCTGTGAGAACCAGGCAAGTTCAGACATGTTTAGTATCGCCTACCGCGGCAATGGAGGTAACATGCAGTTAAACTTGATGTAAGAGAAAGATCCGGAGTTTCTATCAAACGTAATCACTGCTGATGAAACTTGGCTACATCATTTTGATCCTGAGAGCAAACAGCAAAGCTCGGTGTGGAAATCTCCTTCATCACCAACCCCCAAAAAGCAAAAGTGGTTGCTCCTGCTGGGAAAGTTATGGTCATCTCATTCTTTGATATTCATGGAATGGTTTATCAGCATGTTGTACCTACACACACATCAGTAACTGGACAATACTACAGGGATGTCCTGAAAACAAGGTTTTCTCACAGATCACAAAATAAATTTTGAAGATACTGTTTCTTTGAGTAAAAACATGTGCATTACATATAAAATAAATGCTGTATATATAATTTACCAGATAAGTCAGTAAAGTGTCATGAAAGAAACTATGAAGCAATAGTAGAATAAAAAATGGCATATGGTGTGGAGTTATGGGGGGACCAATGAAATAAGAAATCATGTTGAAGGTACATATGGACAGTTCTGTAAAGAGATACTAGGTTTGAATAAGTCAACGCCAGATGGAGTAGCTAGAGTGGAGCTTGGAAGACCTTGCAGGAGTGGGGTAATTATAGAAAGATGTTTAAAATATTGGTATAGCTCTATAAAAAAGGATGATGATAATACATTAAAGATCTGTCTAGAACATCAGAAGAATTCAACATTTAAGGACAGCTGGCTGGCAAGAGAGTGAAAGAAATGTAAAAGATTTTTGGACAACTATTAAGAATAGGTCAGAGGACATTGACAGATAAGTGACGTGGGGAAATCTGATAAGTAAGAAATCACTAAATGTATACCTGAAAATAAAGACAGAATGGGGAAGGAAAACATATAGAGACATATGTGATAGATATGAGAAGTAGAGGTTAGCTTGGTTAAGGACAGGGGCCATATTGAGAGGGGTTCACCAAAGGAATGCATTCCATGTGGAAACAAAATAAGTTTAGAGCATTATGTAATGGAATGTAAAGAAATTGAAAACTGGAGGAAACAAATGCGGGATAAGACCTGGGATAATAAAGGGGCTTACGTAGTAACAATAAATATGCTTACGTTGAAAGGAGAAAAAAGAATAAGGGTGACGAAAAAAATTGCTGACAAAAGCAAAGAGAAGTAATTGAGAAGGGCAAGGAAGTAATTGAGAAGGGCAAGGAAGTAATTGAGAAGGACAAGGAAGTAAGTGAGAAGGGCAAGGAAGTAAGAGGTAGAGTAATGGAAGACACAATCAGAACATTAGGTCAAGGTCGTATAAGGGCTAGGTTAGAGGTTAACGGCCAGGGAACCAACACCACTATCAGCCCATAATATAAGCAGCTGACAAATTTGTTACTAGATTAGAATTGTAAAACTTTTAATTGAGATTGTAAGATATGGGAGTACAAATAAATTAATATAAAATAAATACAGATTGCAAAATATGTTATCGGTAAGTTGATATCAACTAAATTGGATGTGCTAAATTGAATGGTACTTTCGATTTTTCTCTATAACGTAAAGTTAGCGTAAAACATTTTAACCAAACCCGGAAAAATGTCGCAGGACAGTGTAGTCGTTGAAAAACTACATGTCGGCACTAAAATAGCAGTCACAACTACCTCAAATACCCAGGGTAATAGTGAAACAAATTATTTGTTTAAATGTAGGTCATACATGAAACTAATACAACAATTTGCATTTGTAAGAAAGTTTCGTGAATACATCACATCACATTTTGTTAATATGTTAGAAAAATGGAAGAATCAGCTATTGTGCGCGTCTTAATCTGAAAATACTGGCGAGCCCCTGCGTTGTCCAGCGTATAGGCTGCCCGCTTAACGGTCGCGTAAGAGTAGTTGCCTAGCAATCGCGGGGCGTTGTGTTTTTCCTTTTTTTGTTGTTCCGGCCTGGGCCGTAATTAGGTTTAACGACTCTCGGTGCAGGCAGTAAAAATTGATGCTTTTAATTTATTAATCAGTTGCAGTGAGAACAAAGGGAAGCAGTTTAACCCAGCTACTGCTTCTTCTCAAGAGTCATGCACGTACCTGCTTATTTAATTCGTAGCTAGCCCCGTAATTAAGTTATCTTAATTGTTTCGGAACGTCGTTTCATAGCTTGCTGCTGTGAGAACTATGTTTTAGCCTGAGGTTAATTATTAACATTTTTCGTATTAAGAAAGAAACAAAGTACAATCGAGGGAACACAAAGAACTGGCAACAATGTTGCTTTTGTACTCTCCCACAATCCGCCTAACCAAGTATTTGTTAACTTTAAACCAAAATGACTTCTTTTTATGCTTCTTAATTATTAAATAATCATTTGCTTTGTAAATAGAAACACGTAAAATATTCGTATATTTTACTTTGCCCTCTGTTTGCTTACAGTAAGTTATGGAAGTATTGATTCTTAGTGGTCCTTTCGCCTCTAGTGGTTTTTGAAGAAAAATTAAGCGATTTTCACGCCCAGTACAGAATGGGTCGCTTAGAATCACAACAGTTCAGCAAAGTCCATGTATAAAAACTCAATTTCTCAATGTTACTGTATTCAAATCGAAAATTGGAAGTTTAGCATCTCCCAAGAATGTGACACGATCTGCCACCCCAAAAGTATCAAGAACTTTGCTTTACTCAAAAACAGATACCAATATGTAACTAAATTTCGTAAGAATGGCTGTTTTGAATTTTCTAGAAATAAGCTCACAAGTGCTCTTTTTCTGGAAGACTTGCACATAACCCAATAACTGCGTGAGATATACGAAATGTAGATCTTTTGAACCACAAAAATTGGCTGTGTTTAAGCTAAAATTTTCCAACATAATCATTATTACGAGGGCTGTTCAATAAAAAATGATCACCTTTTTTTGACAACGTGCCTTTACTCATCATAATTTTGATGGTCCTTCTCAAAATAGTCTCCCCTGAATGCGATGCGCTTGTCCCAGCATTTCTGTCAGTCTTCAAAGACATGCTGGAAGCCATTTTTGAGAGATCCTTCAAAATCGCCTCCGCAGCCTTCACCACTGCTTGTGATGATCGATAATGCCTCCTACAAAGGCGTTTCTTCAAGTTAGGAAATAGAAAAGGTCACATGGGGCTAAATCCGGACTATAGGGAGGGTGAGGGATGCACTTCACGTTGATTTTTGCAATATATTCAGCAGCAACATTGGCAATATGCGGCCGCGCATTATCGTGGTGCAGCATCCAGTCTGCTTCATGGAAATGTTTTCTTTGGCGCCTGATATGGGCTTGCAATGTTTTCAGGGCATCCCTGTAGTATTGTGCAGGTACAACATGCTGATAAACCATTCCATGAATATCAAAGAATGAGATGACCATAACTTTCCCAGTAGAAGCAACCACTTTTGGTTTTTAGGGGGTTGGTGATGAAGGAGATTTCCACACTGAGCTTTGCTGTTTGCTGTCAGGATCAAAATGATGTAGCCAAGTTTCATCAGCAGTGATTACGTTTGAAAGAAACTCCGGATCTTCCTCTAACATCAACTTTAACTGCATGCAGACCTGCATGCGAATGTCCTTTTGTTCGGGAATCAACAGTCTTGGAACCCATCGTGCACAAACACGTCTCATGTGTAATGTTTCTGTCACCAACGTGTGGGTGGCACCCAATGAAATGTTCAGTATTTCAGAAAGTGATCTTAAGGTAATTCGTCGATCCTGTCTCACAATGTCAGCAGCAGTGTTGATGTTTTCTTCCGTAAGAGCAGTAACTGGAGCACCGGGTCCACCTTCCTTTGAAATTGATTGTCTCCCCTCTTTAAACATTTTGATCCACCATCGAGCTGTGCTGTAGGGAAGAACGAACTCTCCATAGGCCTCCTGTAACATTGTATAGACCTCAACTGAAGATTTGTTGAGACGAAAGCAGAATTTCAAAGCCGCATATTGTTCCTCGCGTGTTACCTCCATTGCAGCGGTAGGCAGTACTGAACATGTCTGAACTTGCCTGGTTCTCACAGGCGGGAACCAGGAGTACCAACAATGAAACTACTACGGCGTGTTTGTTTCACATTAAACTAACAGAATATAATAAGATTGAATTTTAGTGCGAAAAATTATGACCGTAAAAAATGATCATTTTTTATTGAACAACCCTCGTTTTACTTTGAATTTATAAATACTTCTATATTTAACTAGGACGTTATTATTATTATTATTATTATTATTATTATTATTATTATTATTATTATTATTATTATTATTATTATTATTATTATTATTATTATTATTATTATTATTATTATTATTATTATTATTATTATTATTATTATTATTATTATTATTATTATTATTATTATTACTATTATTGTTATTATTGTTATTATTATTAGAAAACAGCTGCCAACAATAGCAATTAGGGATAAATCATAAACATCTGCGCATCTAGGGACAAGGCATCGGATCTCCAGAATATGCTGCTTAATTTTGGTTCTAAAATTGGATCATTGAATGAATTTCTCACGGAATAATTAAAGAAAGAAATGTGTCAGATGTATATAAATAATATATTTATTTTGAAATACAATTTTTTCACATACATACATTTTGTTGTTTGATTTAACATAGTAATCTGTCTGATAAGACTTCATCTTTTCCACGGAGACATTATGACTGCCAGGATTTACACTTTAATTGAAATATGAGCAGAAAGATTGGCATGTCCAGCAGGAAAATTGGTACTTTCGTAAATATAAATTTTAGACAATTATACACACTTTTCATAGTTCACTTTATATATACTGCAGTGCATTGGAGACCTTCCGTGAGATCTACGTCTTTCCTTACTTCTAGTGTATTTTTTCAGAGCAATTCACTACCGCCTGAGTATTGTGTAAATTATATTTTATGTTCATTTTCCATGACGAATTGTTCAGTACACTTCGGGACTAGGTTTTGTTTATTCTTACCTTTACTTAACAGTAAATATACCATCATATTAATAATTAATGTTTTAATTATGTGCTCAAAGGCGTTTAATGACTAAGGTAGGCGTTTACCTTGTTAGCGCAGTCTTAAAAACATAGAATTAAAACAAAATTGAAGAGAGTAATTAAAGATAATTGAGAAAGCCTGATGTTGGATTTATTGATTGCTGGTCCCATGATCATTATCCTCATACTTCGATCGAGAGATTGCTTCAATTGCAAAGATATAGCTCGATTTCAAATGGAGTTTGTTCGCCAATCTGGATAAAATAAAAAAGAAGAAAAAAGCCCTACAGCGATTTTTTCTGCTGCGCCCAGTCCACAATTTGAGAAGCGAAATTGATTGCTGCATTCACTACAAATGGGTCCTGTGCGGTAAAAAGAGAAAAATTTATTTGCTTGATCGTCCTCGTATTTTAGCACTGGACAGAGCACATTAAAAGATTTGAAGATTAAAGCGAAAAAAAAATCTGTTCTATCGCCTCGTCTCTGCTTTTACCGTCATTTCCGCTTTGTAGGAAATTTTTAAAGGGCTTTTCGAGTAACTTTGTCATTTTACCTTATTTTGTTCCTTGATCATGTCTAATGATTTCCAGGCAAAACCTAAACGTTAACAAGTCACTTCAGAATTTAAACTTTTGTAAACTGTACATTATTGAGACAGACCAAGGCAAGTACGAAGCAGTTTGATTACACAGAGAATTGAAGGACGCCATTCATATGTTTAACACTGAACAACTTGTATTAAAATCGTTATCTACAGTCTGATTTTTAAAAGAAGGTACGTGAATGTCATTTGTTTCTCCACGTGGATAGTGCAATGTTGCCCACCAGATCTCCTTTCTTTATACTCTCCACACTCGAAACATAAACAAAGGTACGAGTTATCTCACCTCAAGAAAAATATGTACAGTTAATCTGTATTAGCCTACTTTAAATACAGAAATAAGTTGTTCACATGTTCACTGAGTTGTAGCATCTTCACATGTCTGAGTTCTTTTAAATACTTGTTTGTACTATGTAACTAATATTCCATACTTACCGTTATTGTTGCTATACATCGTAAGTTGACATTCCCGCACAGTGCGGTAAGTATTTCTCCATAGAAACACATATACGCGATGCACGTTCTAAAATCTAACATCTATCTTCAATTATATTTATTAATATTTCAGCTAATATCTTAACTACTAAAATTCAGATTGATATAAATACACATAGTGCAAAAAGTAATGTACAACATATGTGGTAAGCACATAATGGAATCTGGGAAATAGAAAAAACTCGGTGGAAGCGGCTCGTTTTTTCAAACGTTTCCTCGTTCCGTATACATTAATATCGCAATATACTATTATTAACCACTTTGTTAATTGACATGTACATATCAACGCCGCCGATATGCCGGAATTTTGACCCACAGGAATTGTTTTACGTGCAAGCATATCTACTGACATGTGACTCGCTTTTGGATAAAAGGAATAAGCTGTTCATTGATAAGGAGCAAACTCTCGTCTTCCTGTTGGAAGAATTCTCTAAGAGAACAGACAAATTCTCTAGCTTGGCTATGTAATGTAACACCCCGACCGTAAGCTGATCTTTGTCTTGGGCCATGATTCCTCGGTCCACCTCTAATCGTACTGCCACTACGTCTTGCTTCCTGTTGGAAGAATTCTCTAAGAGAACAGACAAATTCTCTAGCTTGACTATGTAATGTAACAACCCGACCGTAAGCTGATCTTTGTCTTGGGCCATGATTTCTCGGTCCACCTCTAATCCTACCGCCACTACGTCTTGCTTCCTGTTGGAAGAATTCTCTAAGAGAACAGACAAATTCTCTAGCTTGACTATGTAATGTAACAACCCGACCGTAAGCTGATCTTTGTCTTGGTCCACCTCTAATCTTGCCGCCACTACGTCTTGCTTCCTGTTGGAAGAATTCTCTAAGAGAACAGACAAATCCTCTAGCTTGACTATGTAATGTAACAACCCGACCGTAAGTTGATCTTTGTCTTGGTCCACCTCTAATCTTACCGCCACTACCTCTTGGTTCCTGTTGGAAGAATTCTCTAAGAGAACAGACAAATTTTCTAGCTTGACTATGTAATGTAACACCCCGACCGTAAGCTGATCTTTGTCTTGGTCCACCTCTAATCTTACCGCCACTACGTCTTGCTTCCTGTTGGAAGAATTCTCTAAGAGAACAGACAAATTTTCTAGCTTGACTATGTAATGTAACACCCCGACCGTAAGCTGATCTTTGTCTTGGTCCACCTCTAATCTTGCCGCCACTACGTCTTGCTTCCTGTTGGAAGAATTCTCTAAGAGAACAGACAAATTTTCTAGCTTGGCTATGTAATGTAACAACCCGACCGTAAGCTGATCTTTGTCTTGGGCGATGATTCCTCGGTCCACCTCTAATCCTACCGCCACTACGTCTTGCTTCCTGTTGGAAGAATTCTCTAAGAGAACAGACAAATCCTCTAGCTTGACTATGTAATGTAACACCCCGACCGTAATTTGATCTTTGTCTTGGTCCACCTCTAATCTTACCGCCACTACGTCTTGCTTTCTGTTGGAAGAATTCTCTAAGAGAACAGACAAATTCTCTAGCTTGACTATGTAATGTAACACCCCGACCGTAAGTTGATCTTTATCTTGGTCCACCTCTAATCTTACCGCCACAACGTCTTGCTTCCTGTTGAAAGAATTCTGTAAGAGAACAGACAAATTCTCTAGCTTGACTATGTAATGTAACACCCCGACCGTAAGCTGATCTTTGTCTTGGGTCATGATTCCTCGGTCCACCTCTAATCCTACCGCGACTACGTCTTGCTTCCATACCAACGTATTTTAATTGCGTTTTCACAAAGTAGACTAACAATACACAACGCAACTGAGCACTACAGCAAACTCTTGTTTCCCCCTTGGTAGCGTGGTGGTAGCATGTCTGCCTCATGTTCAAGAGGCCCCGAGTTCGAATCTCGGTTAGGGTGAGTTACCTGGATAAGGATTTGTCCGGGGGTTTCCCTTATCCTGAGAGACGAATGTCGGGTAGCTCTAAACTCTATGGACCCTGGGCTCATTTGAGCATTATTTCACCCATTCCATTCATCGTCCGATATGACTTAACGTTGGAGGACGTAAATTACAAAGAAAAAGTCCTTTATCTGAGAGGTATCTGTTAACAAAGGTAAATCCATGGTAACTGTTCGAACAGCGCCACTATACTTGATTCACTAGTGTATTACTCGACAGAGCGTTGAGGCGTATCGAACTTCAGGTGACCTGCGCTATGATCGTCTCTTATCAGGTCTTATCTGGTCGATTCCAAGAGTGAAATATTAGTAAGTTGACGTGCAGTAAGTTACGAACCACAAATAGAGCGATTGGAAGTTGCGTGTGTCTATATGATATGTTTTCTCGCGCCTGACGATGTATCACACATTGCTGTCCATAAGACGTGATTATATCTGAACAGAGTATATATACACTGGACTCACCGTGTATAGATGTGTTCTGGACTCGTGACCCCCGCGGGATGAGGTGTGGGGGAGGGAGGAATCGTTGCCCGGTTACGAGTGAGCAATACAGTAAACATTCAACAATCACCTGCAGAAAGTCACGTAGTCTACTTGCGTAGCAAGATGCAGAAGTAGTTTAGTGCAGTAAGATTTACTAATCTTGTCACCATGTCTGAAATTCTTAAGAAATTTAAGGTTGTGCATTCGGAAGGCGTTGTAGATAAATGTGATGAAGAAGCTTTGAAAAACAATATTCATATCCAGTGTCACAAGCTACACAACGGCCTGCTGCTTGTGTAATAAGTAGGCTTCATGTTATCTTCCCAGCGTTCCTATCTGCGGGCGATTCGTATATCATTACGTCACCTTGTCTATACGTGTGTATGTCTGTAGTGAACGCATTCCTTGCAGAGTTCATAAGGCCAGAATATAACTATATGTGCGATAAGCTGAGGTAAACATCTCTGTGTTGCGGGTTTTTGTCGATAAGCTTTCTCGCTTTGCCATGTAGTAACAAATCTGGCAACCTTTGTTTACGTTTCTATAGCAACGACCTTCTCCTCTCACCCTTCACGTCCCTTGCCTGATGGCCTTCACGTATCTGCTTTTAAAAATCAGACTATAGGGCGCCGGGGTAGCGCGGTGGTTTCGTTCGCGGCTCCCGTTCTAAGGATCCCGAGTTCGATTCCCGGCTCTGGGGTTGGCGATTTTAAGTCGGCCCTATCCACGCCTTCACCTCTGTCTAGCACACGTGAAGCATCCCCTATGCCCAACGTGGTTCGGAGTCCACGGTAAAAACTGTAGGTCCTCTCACCTCACCGCCATCTTCACTATCACCCTATCATCGGAGGTAATGGACACCGCCCTCTGGGTGCCTCCACCTGAGAAATGGGTCCGGTCATCACTTTGGTGGGGTGAGGTTACCCCGAAGGCCAAGGTTGCCATGTGGGGAGTGTTAGTAACTAACTAAAATCAGACTATTATTAGTTTTTTTTAAAAATTTACATCCTCCAACGTTAAGTATATGAGACGAAGAAGTTCAAATGAGTACATGGTACTTAGAGCTTAGAGTTATCAGACATTCGTTGTTCAGGGTAAGGGAACATCTTGTAAAAAGCCTTATCCAGATAACTTACCGTGGCCGGGATTCGAACTCGGGACCTGCTGACCGCGAGGCAGACATGCTGCCATCTACACTACGTAGGTGGGCAATAGTTACGATGTAAGTGAAGGAGAAGAAGAATGAAAGTGTAGTTTAGCGGGTGTTCATACACTTTAAGCCAGTAACTCGAGTATCCTCATTATGTTTGTGTTGGAGGGTAAACTTTTTAAATATATTTATTTTAGGTTGCAGAACTATCCGTTTATATGGCGGTCATGCTATAAATACAAAGAAAATGCGCTATAGTGTGTCTAATAACGGATATAAGCATTAATAACTGCTATCACACTTCATTTGTCTCTTAAGCGGTTAACGTTGCAGTACACACAGCACACAGCACAGTGGTGTCGTTGAAGGTGAACCCCCTCCGCAGAGGGGGGGGCCTTCGACGTTTTGCCATTTCGGGACATCGTCCCTTACTGGCATGATGGTGGTTATTTAATGATATGACGGTGGGTGGATGGTGGCGGATATTATTTAAGGGTTGATTGGTTTGTTTGTTGGAGGTGAAATGTAATGAAATGTAATGAACATCTGGAGGGGATTGTATGGGCCTATGGTGGTGCAAGCACTAGTCTGGGTCGCTTGTAGGTTTCACCGGGGTCTAGGTCATATTCACCCAGACCGCGGATTAGGCTGTTGAAGCTTGAAGGGAGCTTGTTATAAAAATTTTGAGATAGGTTAAGGATGTATTCTGAGATATTTGGGAAGGAGAGATCTGCATGGATATTGTCGTTTGGAATGTACCAGTCGGAAGCGGTTGCTATCCGAAGGTAGCGGTTCTGTAGGACTTGTAGCTTGTAGAGATGTGATTTTGCTGCAACTCCCCAGACTGTGCAAGCATAAGTTAATGCAGGGCGAGGTATTTGTTTGTAAATGAGCAATTTGTTCTGCAGGCTCATTGTAGATTTCCTATTTATCATGGGATATAGCATGGCCATCCTTCTGGACACTTTGTTTGCCACAGTGGTGATGTGCTGTTTCCACGTCAGACGCCAATCCAGGGTTACTCCAAGGTATGTAGCCTCCGAGGACCACTGTACTTCCTCTCCAGCCAGGCGGAGATTGGGTACGTCTTGTAGAGTACGGCGGGTGAATGTGACTGCTTGAGATTTTGTTACATTAATCTTCAAGCGCCAAGTGATGAACCAGGCAGATAGCATATCAGCTGGACTGACTGGTTGCCAGGCGACGGTCGGCACCCAAATGCAAAGCGGAGCCTTTTAGGAGAGGAAGTTTCTGTAACTTGGCAAAAGGAATTACCCAAGTTGTGGGGGAGAAGACCCATAATGAGCTTGTTGCGTGGACCGACCATTAACGGTGGTAGTCGGCCGGGCCAGTACGCGGCCACAATGACAGTTCTAAAGGTAAATATACAACGTTACAAAAATGAATAGCTATGATAAATGAATACCGATAATTAGAGGCATGTAAAAACTATTCAAGCTAAGTTCACATTCTTTGGTTTCTATATTGTTGTTAGCGACATTGTAGAAATGATTTGTATCAGTTAATTTGGCATATCTGGCGAATTTCTATGTTCAAGTTGAGGGGGACGTAAGATTTGTATGAAAAAAAAAAAAGGAATTGGTTAGTTTACTTTTCTATACTGGCATTTCAGTTTTTATTTTTTTTATTTTGCTTTGTTTCATTTTTTGCTGGTTTATGTGGTTCAGTAGGTAGAGTGAATGGCGTGCCTTAGAATTAACAAGCTTAAATAAACACACAGTGAGAGAGAGAGAGAGAGAGAGAGAGAGAGAGAGAGAGAGAGAGAGAGAGAGAGAGAGAGAGAGAGACAGAGAGAGAGAGAGACAGAGAGAGAGAGACAGAGAGAGATTCATTGCCTTTAAACACGTAGTAGACAATGATGGACTTGCTTACTAGGCAGTTTTTTTTTAAATGGAATTCTCTGACAGTCGACTGTTTACTTTTGCCATTATGTACTTGAGGTAGAGCAAATATTCTATTGTACCTGAATATTCAAATGTAACGTTTCATCATAAACTAAGGTTTTGAGACTTCATGAAAAAATAAATCAATTAAAGATTTGGTGGGGGGAGTGTGTGCGCGCGTCTGTGAACAGAAAAAGTTTTCTAAAATTTTCATTTTCTGAAAAATGACTTTAATGAGTAATTGCATTGGTATATATTTAGGTTATTTTCATATAAATGACGTTTGTGTCTTGAACGTCCGAGGAATTTCTTCAGAAGTTCTCTTCTTTCCAGATAACTTTTCCATAAGTGGTAAACCATAAGAGAAAATAAGTTCTTATTACTCAAAAGTGTTAGATTTCCTCCCAAATTATCCAGAGCTACAGTTTTTCTACATTTTACGATGTTTTCTTTTTCCCGTGCATGATTAAACGAACAGAAACCTCGTTTCAAAGCGTTCAGTTTATGTACAATTCTGTCTTTGGAATTCAAACGTTGCAAAGAAACATTCGGTTAGAATCATCTGCCGCATCACGTACTGCATGCACTCCACGTCATCTATTGGGGACAAAAGATGCAAAAGTGACAGTCGGCGTGTGGAAACTGTGTCGCTAAATATTCCCCAAGAGTCGCTGATGAAACTACAAAAATGAATGTGTTACTAACAATTAAACAGGGAGCAGCAGTTTCTGTCTGCATTGTTGTAATGACAGCGTTTGTAGCAGGCCGTAGTATCGATCGCTCAGTCTCTCATTGATGTAATTAGCTTCAATTAATATCAGTGTCACGCAGGTACCCAAGCTCAGTTCTCAAGACGGTGAGAGCGATACGTCGACAAATATCTTAAAGCTGCTATATGCATACGCAATAGTACATATGCTGAAAGGTATCACGGCATTACACCGAACAGTTGCACATCGGGACTCCTTGAAACCAAGAAAAAGAGACAATCGACTTTCGTCAGACTCCTGGGAGAGGAAAGATTAGCATTTGCGGAAGTCGACATGTTAAATAAAGTTATTGTGTAAGATTGTGTTGTCTCAGTTTATATTTAATGCTCTTTAATTAAAGAATCATCTAAGAAAAAGCTTCAGCATCGTTATTTAAATAAATAGAATAAAATAAAGCATCAATCCCAGACCGCGTCCCAGAGGTACTATTCCTCGTTCGCCGTATAAATAGAAGCTGGCAGAGGAAAAGTTCAGTTCTATATTAATCCCTTTTTGGTGCATGCTCAAGATTACTCCTTTGTCTTTGGCATATGACTGAATTATTCATTGTTCATGCACTTTTGTGAACTGCTTTACCCGCACGTATTAGGACTCATTGATTAATTCACTGCCCCCCTACCAGCCTTTCCCACAATCTCTCCCTCTTCTTTCTCCCCTACACATGCCTCGTTAGGCTGACCACGAGACTAGAAACACTTCATGCAGTCCTCTATCTTAGTGTTACTCTGGTAGTGCCAAATTTATTTGTGTTCTTGCCTTATCCCATTATCTCTGTTTCTCTTTCTTTTTATTATGCTACACTCGGTAAATATGGTATACCAAGATTCCGACTCTGCTGCTGTTATGTGGGACTGCCATGAAGTAGTCAAAGACTCCCATGATGCACTGCAGTGACAGTTGACAGCTTATTATTTCACTCGCTACAGAATAAAGTATGTTTTGTGATATTCAAATGTTTTTGTAGACAAATGTTCAAGTGTTTTAACCCACTAGTACGTATGTGACTTTAACATTGATATTAAGTGTAAGATACACTAAAAGAATTGTAGTTTGTTAAATTGTGGTCGTTTTTAGATGACAATGTTTTTTCCACTACTTTAAAGGTTCATTTGTCCAAGATGCAGTGTTGGTTATTATGAAATACAGAAAGTTTTAATATCCGACTTAAAAGTATAATGTTCCGTATAACCACACAAAATATACTGAGTAGAAATAACGTTAAAATGATTTTTGAGTATAAGATTGTCACGATCGCATTGTTGTGTTGGAGCTGCCACAAGCCAATGCCGGGCGCGTGTGGGCAGGAAAGAGACAGTGGCGTGCAGAGCTGGACGCTTGCCGAGAGAGAAACAGAGAGAGATAGAGAGAAGTCTGGAATTTTTCGCTTTATGGATGCCATCGTGATTGTTATCAAACGGTCTACTACATTCTAGAACAGTGACTGGGAGGTATAGATAGCGGCAAAGTGTGAGAGTCAGTCAGTTGTGTAGTAATTGTGTGAGTTGTGTGATGGTGGACATTTGAACTGTACCGCAGTGATTCTTTTGTTTGTTTACGTGCAGCGGAGCCTCGAGTCGACCCCGAAGACTGCTGTTTCTCAATGTCACGACTTTTTGCTGCTGCAAGTGTTGTACAAAGCTTCTGTTTACTGCAATAAAGTGTTTTAAATTTTTGCAAACAATACTTTTGTTTCTACCAACCCACGAAGTCACAATATTAACAATTAAACAATTATTATTTCTTACATAAATAGAAATATAGCCACATTTATATCCAAAGTATATATAAGAAACTTAAATTCACTGAAATGAAGCGAAACGTAATTTTTCTCTTATTCTAGACTTGCTCTATCGCCTAGGACCATAAACATTTGTTTATAGATTTTTTTCTGTTTTAAACCAAACGTATTTCGTATTTTATTAAATCAAATTAATTTTTCAGTGTTTTAGACCAACTATTCCATAATACCCGACTATTTCATGTTAACCTCAATTTGTAACACTTTTATAACAACAAAATGAATAGCAGCTGTTTTTACAAGTGAAAGTTCATCACAACCCTCCTCTAATCTACCGAAATTTCACTGAAGATGTCTCTGATTAAGGAAAATCGTTATTGGAGTTCCGAGTGCGCAGGGAGAGCGTAACCGAGTTACTAGAGAAGATGGGGAAATCACTTGCTAAAGAAACAATTCTCATCCTCCAGCTTGGAATCGAACGGCGATCTTTGGATTTGGAAGTTAGTATGCTAACCTCCATGATTGTGACGAGTTCGGCGAGGGAACTTAACTCACCTATGAAGTCTTTTGAGCTTTTGTTCCTGACGGAGCACCTTTGTAAGGAAGGCATGGGCACTGAGGAGAGGTGATAGCAGAGGGCAGGTCCCACAAGCACCTTACCTCTCCTCTCCTGTAGGGCTTACACGTTCACTGGAGGCAGACCTCAGCCGATCGGGAGAATTTGCTGTGAGACCCTCGATTCAAGTGAAGGCAAATGTAGGGATGTAATTATCCTGGGCATTTGCCTAGGGAATAAAGAAGGAACCCCATGAGTCAGGAATATCGAATCCAGGACCTCCTGAATGCGGGCTAGGTTGCTAACTACGGCCTTCCGTAGTCTTCGTTATGGTAGTGTAGTTCAGTTCGGTAGGGGGTCGCGGCGATAAAAGACTGTGCTAACAAACGGCCCTCGAAAAACTTGTAAGGTAGAAAATAAATGAATGAAAGAAATGCGTAAATTACAGCTGTAGTCAGAGAGAAGCAGCAGCTTTTATGACGCTCCAGAGAGCTATTAATCACGTCATGTCGAAAACTTCCTCTAAAACTTTTTATACACACTTCGTATAAAACATTAGTTGGCCGTAAACTTCTGAAAACTGTGGCGTTTTCCTGCAAAGGGACAATCCTTGGCTTTGTTTTAATATCAGGAGTGGTATGTATGATATTCTTTCCAGGATATTACATTTTATATAAAGTACTTAGTAAATAAGTTATTGCATTCCACACAAAAATTTGGTATCGAGATTTCACCGTTTTGGGATTACTTTAATCGAAAGAAAATATCTGTGTTTAGAAAACAAATAGTTGTTTTGGATAAAAGAAGATCGCTTAAACTAAACAGTCCAGTTTTGGCATGTTATTCGAGTTTACCCTATAATTTGTGAAATAGTGAACAAGAGTCGCTAAATATAGCAAGAAACCAACAGCAGGGGACCGCTCTCCAACTACAACAGTAACACTTCGTGAGTTTTCAGGTAATTCATTAAATATTAAACATTCTAAAATCACATAACCTAAGAATAGGTTAAGAAAAACAAATGGCTGCGAATAGCAGCCAACAACGCCCCCTAAAGAACGTAAATCATACAGACACGCTAAAACAACTGACAGTATGTCCAAAGAATGTATACAGCAGAGATTCCACTACAGTAATGACACCAAATCCCAAAGATATTACATCTCAGCAAATAACATACTCAAAGGCACTACAAACGCCACGCAACAGAACAAGCAAAGAGTGTAGAATGTCAAACCCATCTGTTAATGTATTTGCTTTCTGCATTGCCTTATGGCCATTTTACGTACAAGAAAATACACAGCAAGCATGATAAGGAAGCAGAATAAGCCATTTTAGGAATGGTTTGTTCAAGAATAGAGTAATTTATTTAAGTGCAAAGCATCAGATTGTGTTATTCAAAAAGCTTTGAAATATAAGCCAGTTCAATCAAAGTTTGAGGTAATAAAAGATAACGCCCATATAAATGTTTTTAGGGTTTTATCTTAATAATGTTTATGTAGCAGCTTTAGAAGAAATGGTATTTATAATTACCGGTTTGATATCATTTACAGTAGTTGGTAGTTGTTATTTACAAACTTGCACGCTCGCACACACAGAACCAATATTTTTTCTATAAAAATGGATTTTTTTTTCTATTTCTAGGGACCTGAAATCATGTGTTTTGGGTTATATTGAACTTGAGGATAAAATTTAGTCAAAAAGGTGATTTACATTAGAATAGATGTCAAACTGCTCTTACCTGTATCCATACAGCTAAATAGAGGCAAATTTTTGGTTCGTATACACACAGAATAAATGATAATATCAGCGTTTTGCAATAAACGAGGGTTGGTATATACAAGTCCGTGAAATATTAATATTTTGAGTATTTTATTCATGAAGCTGGATCCCTTGTGAAATGATTTTCCCAAGGTACGTGACCCCTATCTCGGAACAAAGCGAACGCTGATATATCTAATTCTACAGAGGTCAACATTCAATCATGTTTTTCATCGGAACCTGTTCAGGGATTTGTTAACTGTATCACTGCATTTGTTCTGAGCTGTCTCAAACGTCACGTGACTATCACGTTTCTGTAGCAAAATAGCTTCTTATTCTTATTTAAAGAAAGGAAGGAAACGCAATGCGAAGGAATTATGTCAGTAGCGTAGAGTAATAAGAAAGAACGTTTTGTGATATAACTGTGTTATCTCGCCTGCGATTACTGCTCTGTTTGTGTTTCATAAGAAACCTGTATCTTGATTTATCACCCAATTGACATGAGCTTTACTAGATTAATAAAGTGTGTTTACAGATAAGATGGGAAGAATTGGGCCAAAAAGATTAATATGTTACAATAAGACCTGAAGCATTCCTGATGATGAATATGTTTGAGACCATCGCTACCAGAATAAACGAACATGAACGAAGCATTCGTGTAATGCAACCTGAGAAGTCTGGGCTGGCATAACGACCATAGACCCAACTTTCGGGAGACGACCATCTTGATAAAATGCAGCAGTTAATGTGAGCGGAAAGTTAAGGAGGCTTTGGTCATTTCCTCCGAGAGGAGCACCCCTAATCGTGATGCTGGATTTCAGTTCAGGTCCTCTTGGACACCGGCCTTAAAAATGGGAATCCTTCAAAAGCACAGATCTATACAGCTTGATAATCAAGTTAAGTACATATGTATTATTTTATCTTGACAGGAATCCTGCGCGGTAGGGATGAGTAGCAACTGTGGTGGGGATAGTGCCCCTATCGCCACGATGCGTCACACGCGTAAGATTACGAGAGGGGAGGGCGGTGCATGCGGTGTCTAAAAACAAATTTCATTCTCGAAGCCATTTTTGCAGCTCTTATAAACTAAGTTGTAATTCTTACTATGGTAGTACTCTCCACGCTTTTGTTGGATCTTAAATAGTACATAGGCATTTGGAACAAAACCCTGTTCTCCTCCAGCAGGCATGATAAACAACTGACGGCCTTTCAATATCGCTGCAGAGTCCCTGTAACGTATTTCACTCCAGGCATATGGTCCAGTATGTGCTGTATTTATATAAATTTCATCCATATAAACTTCACTTCGATATCTCCGAATATTTCGTATGGTGCGATGTTCGATTAAAATTTGTCTGTTACGCTTAGAGTTTTTTTTTCCCCAAATAATCCTAGCTTCAAAAGAACTTCTTAATGTTCAGACACTGCCTTGAAAGTCAGTAGAATTTTTAAGCTTCTTAAGCACTTTCTTCAAAGTTGGTCTTTGTTTTTCTGAGTTTTAAAAATTATTCACATTTCGCCTAACTATTTCTACATTAAAACATCCAAATTAGATTTTGTGCATGTTCTTAATCTTTGTTTACTGGGCATAGAGAAGGACGTTGTTGCACTAACACCAATGGCTTTTCTTTCCTTAATAACTCTCCTAAACTGCCTTCAGACACAACTGTTGCCTCAGATACCCTTCCCCAGATTTTTATAGCTGACCCAGACCATTGTTCCTTTTTTATAAATCTATGGATATTGGTTATTGCTTCTCGTGTTTTCAAATGTAGCACTTTATTTCCTAATGTGCTGCTAGGAGGCGTCATTTATAAATGCTCTCTTGGAACCAAGAGACAAGCACATTTTGAAACAAGCTGTAGTGTTACCGAGTAGCTCTGCACGTGTTCAGTTGCTCACAACTAACCTGCCCTCCCCTCCAGTTGCAACCGTTCTGAGGTGGACTCGTCCAGATACCACTGCGCATCGCTCTGCACTTTTGAAGATAAAAAAAAAATACATTTGTAGTTAAGTTTCTTTGACCCAATTAATTTTCCATACTCACGCCATCTCCTGACCTGGCATTTAATTTACTGAAAACAGTCTTTTGTTCAGTGATGCGGGTATTGATAGTGCTTTGTCTTTGTTTATATTTGTATTATATCCAGTGAGGGCGCCGGGGTAGCGCGGTGGTTTCGTTCGCGGCTCCCGTTCTAAGGGTCCCGAGTTCGATTCCCGGCTCTGGGGTTGGCGATTTTAAGTCGGCCCTATCCACGCCTTCACCTCTGTCTAGCACACGTGAAGTATCCCCTATGCCCAACGTGGTTCGGAGTCCACGGTAAAAACTGTAGGTCCTCTCACCTCACCGCCATCTTCACTATCACCCTATCATCGGAGGTAATGGACACCGCCCTCTGGGTGCCTCCACCTGAGAAATGGGTCCGGTCATCACTTGGTGGGGTGAGGTTACCCCGAAGGCCAAGGTTGCCATGTGGGGAGTGTTAGTAACTAACTAACTTATATCCAGTGATACATTTGTGGTTATAACACTTCTTAAATTACTATGATGATGTACGAGATGTATGCTCCCATAACGTCGATTTCTGATCGTCTTTTCACCTGGCTTGTTTCCCGAGAATATCTCGAACAGATTAATATCTTGCACGTAAATTACTCTTCTAAACGTTTTACATTCAAAAATGTTATTCTTCTGTTTACTTAATGTTAATGGATAGAGACGTTCGTATAAATAATGATATTGCAGATTTCCTTATTGCTACAATGGGTTTAAGCTTAAGTGATAGATCTTTTGAGATATTTTAGCCAAGTGGAGGCAGAAAATTTCCTATTTCAAAAAGGTATAACTTTTGGCAATTCAAACAAATGACGGGGAATGTCAAGAAATATTGATCTATATTTGTGCTGTAGTGACGTTTTGTGTTATCTACGCTTTGCCACTTATCAAGTTATTCAGAATGAAGAGGAATTCACAGGAATTCGCTAGAGAATTTAAGATGCACATCGTAATAAGTTTCCATTTTCTGCCAAAAATGCCTTAAACGCTTTTGATTAAAATAGTTTGATATATACACGACCAAAACTGTGCATATCTTGAACTTTCTGGGAGTGGAGTATGAAGTCACAGTAGATCAAACACCTTTTTCAGGGATTAACCATTTTCTAGATACTCCGTGTTTTAGGTTCAGTCTTCAAATACTTATGCCTTTCTTAATAGGCAGGTATCTTTCTTCCCCACTCCTCTGGAGTAATAGAATGATTTGTTTACTCCTTAAGTCTACTGTACCCCCATATTTGCATTTGAAGTTTAAGGATGTGTGTAATACAAGAATTTTTATAAATGTTTACCACTGCTAACGTGAAGCGGATAGAAGCAAAACAGATTTTTGTCTTGAAAAAACTGGGTGGATAAATCATACGAATGTAACGGAAGATGAAATTTATTTCTCCCTCGTTGTGCTATGTGAAGTAAATTGACATTGCTGTAAAGTGAGTTCTGCGAGTTACGTTGTGACGTCGGTTGCAACGTTCACTGATTGATTAGAGAGGTCATGTGTTTGACGCCGCAGCGAGTGCAGCTTTTATTATTATTATTATTATTATTATTATTATTATTATTATTATTATTATTATTATTATTATTATTATTATTATTATTATTATTATTATTATTATTATTATTATTATTATTATTATTATTATTATTATTATTATTATTATTATTATTATTATTATTATTATTATTATTATTATTATTATTATTATTATTATTATTATTATTATTATTATTATTATTATTATTATTATTATTATTATTATTATTATTATTATTATTATTATTTTTATTTTTATTTTTATTTTTATTATTATTATTATTATTATTATTATTATTATTATTATTATTATTATTATTATTATTATTATTATTATTATTATTATTATTATTATTATTATTTGTAATTTACGTCCTCCAACGTTAAGTCATATCGGACGATGAATGGAATGGGTGAAATTATGCTCAAATGAGCCCAGGGTCCATAGAGCTTAGAGTTACCCGACATTAGTCTTTCAGGATAAGGGAAAACCCCGGAAAAACCTTACCCAGGTAACTCATCCTGTTCGAGATTCGAACTCGGGACCTCATGAACGTGAGGCAGACGCGCTACCGAGGCGGGCAATGCAGCTGATGGAAGAAAAGCCGACTTAGTGCGTGTTTTATGTCGCAAAAAAAAGTTGAGACAGAAGGGAAAGTTCATCTGGCACTTACCGAAGCGACAGATCTTATTGCTGATAGGAATAATCTCCAAGTCGACAAGTGAAGTGTGAGAATCGCAGGAAGCTTCAGGGTCGCAAGCAGTCAAGTGCAAAAAGTCCCTGGCAGGTGCTGAGAGCTGTTCCAGGAACCTGGACCCACTCTGCATCTGCCAACTTTTTGGCTCCGCTGCCGACAAGCGTCCCGTCATGTGAGGACAGTGACCACAACGCCGCCCAGCGCCGAAAACAGCATCTACAATGCGCAGTCATCTCGCCATTTATCCTGCACTGCCATAAAAGGGTATCCTGATAGCGCAACTGAAATATTCTTAAGAAAATTAAATTAAGAAAAGTGTTATGTAAAACAAATGGTGGTATGAAAGTTAAGCATTCAACGAAGTGACAAGGCAAAACAACAAAAAGCCAAGTCAGGTTGCACCAGCCTTTGTAACGACGTTTATATATGCAGATATACAAAGTAAAAAGTTCAAAATAGTCAGTAGAATACTTCAGAGACCGGCTAAGTGTTGAAATCACCTGATAGAGACATGAAATCGGTGGGGCAGCATCACTTCATTTCTACAAGTTATAAACACAAAGCATGAACGAGGTATTAAGCCACGACCCTCATTCCGAGGCAATCGGAACTGGTTAGTGGTACTCGAAATAACTGCACGTTAATAATGGTGTTCAAAGTATCATTTGAGAGTTGGGCAAGGGATTATAATACGGAATTAGAGGTTTGTATAAAATGGCCTAGCTAATTCCGTCCCTTAAAAGGACCGTAATTTTTTCTCTCTCGGCCCTGTCTTTTCCAGGAAGGCCAATTAATCGTCCTGTGTTTCAGGTTTATTGTTTGGGGTGAAGCCCCTCGCTCCACCCTAATAGCATAGATACCTTCACTCAACGACTTTCTACTCTTCACATCTACTGCAGATAATCTAATCAGAAATATGAAAGTCTGGCTCATTTGTTTGCTCTATTCACTTGTTACAAACCATTCTTCTTTTATCTACTTATGGTAAATGCAGATAAACCTTCATTACTCATTTGTTTTAGGTCTAAATAGAATACAGTTAAGGTGATTGTGAACGTTGCTGCATGACACTGAAATAATGTTTTATTTTTAAGAGAAGTAACGATGGCAATTTGCAGCTGAGAAATGTAGAAAGCAAATCAATAATAAAGAATATTCTATAAATTATTAATGTTCAAAGAAATAAAAAGTACAATGAAAAAATTATGCTCTACTTTTGTGTAATAAGATTATGTCTATGCAGAAGTTATTCAAGAGTTCAGAGGCTATTTGCAGAAAATTCAATATATACATTTCATTTTCCACAAAACTATCTTAAATATATAATAATTTTATAAAATTAATCAACTGTGTTTGGAAAAGAATGAAAATTTTTGAAAGAATTCCATTGGTAGCGATGGAAACTCTCTTTAAAATCTTTGTATGGCAGTCTTGGAAAGCCCCCCTCTCCCTCTCACACACTAATACATCAGTTTTTTCTGAAAATTGTTGTTAAGGGCTTCAGACGTCCTCAGAAAAACTATTTTCTGTTACATTTTGACACAGTATGTATTTTTAATGGCATATAATACAGTTGTACTTTCTGTAAGGAGATAAGGAAGGAAGATGTTCATTAGGAGCTGAGCTGTAGTATCACATACCGCGCTGCACCAAGAGCTAAAATTATACCCACTAGAGCAGGTAGAAAGATGACCCAGAGCTACACATACCAACTGGATTCCCTACGTTCTAGAGGGTTAAACACTCGTATTTCTCTGCAGGCATTCTCAGACTCGGTTGGCGAATTTAATGTTGTCATGGTAACTTCAGGAAAACGGTAAGATCCCTACAATGACATGCATTGTTGGGTTTGATTATAGATTTTTACTATGCTAAATATTTTTTTTCAAAACTGGTCCGGTTTAACGGGGTTTTACTGTACATAAAAAGTATAAACCTCGATCAAACACAATTTATGAGTGGTACATACCTTATTTTTTTTAGAGTGGACCATTTCGGAGATATTCCTCTATATTTGTCTGAATTTTGTAAAACTTATACTTTCCTCAAATGACAAGTTGTTATATTCGTATCTCTTGCCCATGTAAAGAGAATGAAATTTTAAAGCCATCACATAGTGACAAGCTGTAAAACATTTGATTATCTCTTAAAGCCAACTGTAATTCCAGTTTCCATTACCCTCTAAATATGTTGGTAATAAGATAATGTTCGTCTTAAATTTACGTCCTCCAACATCATTTCATTCATCGGTCGTCCGATGAATGAAATGATGTTCAAATGAGTACAGGGTACATAGAGCTTAGAGTTACCAGACATTCATCTTTCAGGATAAGAGAAAACCTCCAACGTTAAGTCATATCGGACGACGAATGGAATGATGTTCAAATGAGTACAGGGTACATAGAGCTTAGAGTTACCAGACATTCGTCTTTCAGGATAAGAGAAAACCTTCAACGTTAAGTCATATCGGACGATGAATGAAATGATGTTCAAATGAGTACAGGGTACATAGAGCTTAGAGTTACCAGACATTCGTCTTTCAGGATAAGGGAAAACCTCCAACGTTAAGTCATATCGGACGATGAATGAAATGATGTTCAAATGAGTACAGGGTACATAGAGCTTAGAGTTACCAGACATTCATCTTTCAGGATAAGAGAAAACCTCCAACGTTAAGTCATATCGGACGACGAATGGAATGATGTTCAAATGAGTACAGGGTACATAGAGCTTAGAGTTACCAGACATTCGTCTTTCAGGATAAGAGAAAACCTTCAACGTTAAGTCATATCGGACGATGAATGAAATGATGTTCAAATGAGTACAGGGTACATAGAGCTTAGAGTTACCAGACATTCGTCTTTCAGGATAAGGGAAAACCTCCAACGTTAAGTCATATCGGACGATGAATGAAATGATGTTCAAATGAGTACAGGGTACATAGAGCTTAGAGTTACCAGACATTCATCTTTCAGGATAAGAGAAAACCTCCAACGTTAAGTCATATCGGACGATGAATGAAATGATGTTCAAATGAGTACAGGGTAGATAGAGCTTACAGCTACCCGACATTCGTCTTTCAGGATAAGGGAAAACCTCCAACGTTAAGTCATATCGGACGATGAATGAAATGATGTTCAAATGAGTACAGGGTACATAGAGCTTACAGCTACCCGACATTCGTCTTTCAGGATAAGGGAAAACCTCCAACGTTAAGTCATATCGGACGATGAATGAAATGATGTTCAAATGAGTACAGGGTACATAGAGCTTATAGCTACCCGACATTCGTCTTTCAGGATAAGGGAAAACCTCCAACGTTAAGTCATATCGGACGATGAATGAAATGATGTTCAAATGAGTATAGGGTACATAGAGCTTACAGCTACCCGACATTCGTCTTTCAGGATAAGGGAAAACCTCCAACGTTAAGTCATATCGGACGATGAATGAAATGATGTTCAAATGAGTACAGGGTACATAGAGCTTATAGCTACCCGACATTCGTCTTTCAGGATAAGGGAAAACCTCCAACGTTAAGTCATATCGGACGACGAATGAAATGATGTTCAAATGAGTATAGGGTACATAGAGCTTAGAGCAATCAGACATTCATCTTTCATGATAAGGGAAAACCCCAGAGAAAACGTTATCCTGACTCACCCTGACCGAAATTCGAACTTGGGAGCTCTTGAACGTGAGGCAGACACGCTACCATCTACGCTACTGAGGCGGGCCCGTTTATCTGGATTAACATGAAGTCATGAAGTAGATAGAGTAATAAATGTTTGTACAAAAGTTTACCACATAACACTTGAGCCAGACTCCCGACTCTGTATTTATGTACACTTGGTGTTTCTCCCTTAATGGGGCGGTTTATATCAAGTGAACGCCTTTTTTACGTGTTTCAGATGAAGGAAAAACACTTTAAAAAGTGAGTTATAAACCGCTGTGGCTCATTAAACGGTTACGTATTTGATTCCCTCTCTCTCCTTATAACGAGGTTCTGCTGCTCAACTGTTCATTTCGTATGGAGGCAGTGGCGTGCCGGTTGTGGTAACGAAACGCTATTAAAATTCAAATAGCGGTTTTGTTCTCCCTGACAACCGCAGGGAGAGAGCTTTATTAATTCATAGACGGGGTAGCAGAGCGAGGGTAGAGATACGTTTTTTCCAATAGGCGCTCTTTAACGAAAATTTGGAGCTTTTCCTTCAGCTGTGATTAATCTCATACATTGTAACGATTCTGGCATCTGATTTATCAAAAATGTACAACGTCCAATCAAAATAAAGGGGAGTTCACTGTTTATTTGCATAAAATGTAAATACACCCTTAGGGGAGAGAGCCAGAAAGAGAGAGAGCGAGAGAGTGAGAGAGCAGACTCTGGAAGCGTAAGTTCACATCGTTTCCACGGTCGGTTTACAATGATGTCATAGAACGCCTCTCTTTAGCTAGAGACAGAGTAATGTCCGCATAGTTCCATCTTTCTCTTGCCGCCGCGAAAGGCCTTGTAACGTCAGTGGCCTTCTAGAACAATGATTAGAAGTATAAAAGCCGGCAAAGTGTTAAGAGTTGCTAGTCATTTGTTAATTGAATTGCAGCTGTGCTGAGTAGCTTTTCTGCAAAATGTTTGTAAATATCAATATAATTATTATGTTTGACTAAATATAAAATTGTAATACTGTGTCTTGGTATAGCATCTAGAGGCCAAGACATAAGAAATGCAGAATATAAAATAAAAAATATAAAAAAGCAATTTTGTGTGGGGGGGGGCATTTGAAGTGTACTGCACTAATTTCTTTCGTTTTTGTAGTGTGGTGAAGCAACGAGAGACCTGGAAGACTGGTTTTTCTATGTCACGTCATTTTCACTGCTGCAAGGGGTGTCCAAAACGTCTTTTTACTGCAATAAAGAGCATTTTAAATTTCTGCAAACACGACTTTTAATTCTACGGACCCACAAAGTCACAATATTGGCTGTGCAGAAGGCAAAAAATGTATGTTTCCTGTATTAGAGAATGTAAAAACGCGAAACTAGAAAAAGATATGCAGCCAACGGCCTGACAAGGCAATGCAAATTGGGCGAAATGACATTATTTTGTGCGCACGTTTAAGTACATACGCTGACGTTCAACTATTAGGGCTGGTTCACATTTACCCGAGGACGGAAACCAGAACGGAAAGGAGAGTGGGAAACAAACATCATGCAACATTTTGATTCACAATACAGCGGGAACCAGACGGAAATGCGTATCAGTAGCAAAGTGGAAATTCGACATTACGCACTGAAACGTTGTTTGACCGATTGTATTTCTCACCTGCTTCGAATGTTGCCAACATAATGCAACGTGAAAATCTGATGGTTAAGGATTTGCAAACGTGGAATCCTATGCGTCTACCAAAATAACTTATAAAGTGTTATTGTTTTATTAACAACCTACCTATCTTTTTTATTTTTTTAACTACTAGCCGTGTTTGGATTTCGTACGAGGTGCTTGCAAGTTGTAACACCTATTTTTTTCAGGACTGGGAACCTCAGTTTTTTTTAAATACACGTGGACTCTTTATGAATGAGAGAGAGAGAGATGGCAGCACTGTTCAGTGCATATAACTATTGGCAGCGACTAGAATTAGAACTGTTTTTGTTACTCAAAATGGCGACGTTTTCATTACAAGAACAGCGTTTAATCATTCGTTTCCTCCATTTTCGTGGTGTGATACCTATTGAAATTCATCGCTAGTTGAGCGAGGCATGTGGTGATGGTACCATGGATGTGTCCAGCGTGTGTTCCTGATTTTAGCGCCACTCCATTGGTTTCCGTTTTATTTCGGGTTCGAAGTGATAAACCCATGTTTCATCGCCGGTAACAATGTTTGACCAAAAAAAAAAAAAAAAAGTGTCGCCATCAGCCTCATGACGAGCAAGCAATTCCGCACAGATGGTTCTGCTTTGCTCTTTATGGTCTGCGGTTAGACATCGAGGGACCCAGCGGGAATAAACCTCTGAATATCCCAACTGGTGAACATTTTTTTATAATTTTTTTATTGATCGATCAGCAGTACAATGCTTTACAGATCAGAGTGAAAAGGCCGCCCCCTAACTACATTAAGTTAGAACTCCAATAATACTCTCTGAGAAATTATGTCAATATTGGAGATGTAAGACAGACATCAAGCACTAGAATCATTCGAGTCAGATGTATCACTTAGAAGCAGGTCCTGTGGTAGTCTGCTCTTTAAGCGTGAGGGCTGGCGCGTGCGGACGCCGATGTTATAATGCACAGCTCCTGGAACTTCTGGCAGCGTGGAAAAGAAACGACGAAAGATCCTGCGAATGTAGTCGTGAAGAGCTGTGAGTCCTAGTTCGTGATGGAGCTGCTAATTACGGATGAACCATGGAGCGTTGGTAGCGATGCGCATGAAGCGATTCTGTATGACCTTAAGACGACGCAGATGACATGTGTGTGCGGCCTGCCGCACTTGGCAGGCATATGTAATAAGCGGACGAACGAGTGATTTGTAGAGTAACAATAAAGACTGTAGGCCGTGGTGAACAATTGTGACAGCACTATCAACAGAGACGTCAAGTTGGGTGTTTGATATGCGGCGATCATTTCGAATGAGGGTTCGCACGCTTCAACGTTGCAGGAGTCACAGCTGTGCACGGCCGCCCAGCACGCGGGAAATCAGGCACTATTGCTTGACCTTGCGGCGATGATGACACACGCTTAGCCCATCGACTCACCGTGCTTTTTGTCCACTGCCAGATCACCGTAGACATACTGCAAGCACCTATGAAAGGTTTTCCGCCAAAAGAAAATCACTGTCCGTTGTGTTTGGAACGCACCTCCGTTACAGACGCAACTTGAAAAGCTTCGTATAACGCTGTCACCTATCGGAAGTTAATGAAACTTTACGAGACGAAGCGGGAATGTTTGAAACGTTCCACAAGAAATGTCAAGTTTTTCCAACCAAATTTGACCGAGAGAAAATGTGTCGCATTACTCATTGAAACCCCCCCCCCCCCCCCCTCGTACATGTATTTTGCCTTTGTAAATCTTGTGGTTTCCGCTTCTGGTTATTGTGAATTAGAGGAAAGGAGGGTTTTATGGAATAATCGGGAAATATGGTATATCAAGATTTTGGCCGTTTGCTGCTGCTTTCATGTGGAAGTGGTTGAAGTAGTCAAGAAAGACTCCCATGGTATACTGTAGTAACAGTTGACAGCTTGTTACTTCACTCGCTACAGAATAAAGTGTGTGTTGTGATATTCAAATGTTTCTGCAGACAAATTTTCAAGCATTTTAACCCACTAGTACGTATATGACGTGAACATTGATGTTAAGTGTAAAGTTAAGATGACCCTCCTGTCATCTGCCAAATAAATAATTGTAGACTTGCGGAACGTTACAAGACTTTCATCAGTTATAAATTAATTACTATTATCAGCACAATCATGTTAATGTAACACAGAGAGTGACAGGCATACAGAAGTCGTCACCATCCCCTTGTAATTAGAGCCTTGCTCCGGCACCCCCTTCAGTTCACGCCACTGTGCACATGCCCTCTAGGCTATTAGTTGCTTATCGCACTTTTCCCAGAGTAATGCCTATAAAAGATATGAATGTACAGATGGTGACATGAGTGACGTGGCTGCCGCATCTGCTCGGTGGAGGGAGAGCAAAGGAAGTTGTAAAGCCCTCGAGTAGGGTTGCCATAGTAACGCGACATTGTTGAGTCAGCAGGGAGAGCAAGGCGGGATTACATTGTTGTAGTGTTTCCGTACGCTAGAGCCCGTTTCTTAATCCTCCCCCCGCACACCTTGGGACCACCATATCCTCCGTCTTTTGTTTCATTAAATTCCTCTGCCGCGAGATAGCTTAACCATTTAAACTTTACCTTCTCTTCTATTTACTTATATAGCAAACAGAAGTATGTAATCGCATCAGAAAGTTCTATGCAGCGATTTTACGAGAACTGCATGGGAGAGGGAGAGAGAGCATGATTCAGTAACAAAATACTGGATAAATACCAAACTTCGTATTTGAGTTCGTGTACACGCCCCTTCAGGAAAGATTTCCCGTTATAAACTGTACTTTACATGGAAGAATATTTGATATTTTAAAGGGAAAAAATGCCTCTAATTACGGGGGTGGTCTGAAAAGTTTCCGTCAAGAGGAAGATGGCAGCACTCGTAAATAAGAGCTATTTCAATTTCGTTGTTCATCTTTGACAGTTACTCACCAAAGTTTCAGTCATTTTGGACGCTCAGTTGTTATGTAACAGTCGTTTGAGTGAGTTGATGTGATTGTTTTTATGAAAATGGACAAAACTGAGTATCGAGCTGTCATTAAATATGTTCTTGAAAGGCAATACGCCTACACAAATCAAAGATGAGTTGGATTCTGTGTATGAGAACTCCGCAATATCATTTACCACAGTTAAAGTTTTGGGCAGCTGAATTTAAACGTGGCCGCAAGAGCTTGGGAGACGATGAACGTCCAGGACGTCCAAAACTGCAACTATCGACGAAAACTAGCCAAAGTTCAACAAATAGTGTTTGACGACCACCGAATTAAAGTGAGAGAGATAGCAGAGTCTATGAACATGTCAAAAGAACGTGTTTGTCTCATATTAAATAAACATTTAGACACGAGAAAGCTGTCCGGGCGTTGGGTGCCGCCTTTGCTCACGTTAGACCAAAAACGTGTTCGAATGAACATTTCCAACACTCTGTTGGCGCAGTTTAGACGCAATAAATCCAAGTTTTGGCGCGGATTGATTATTGTAGATGAAACTTGGATACACCATTATACGCCCGAAACAAAAATACAGTCCAATCAGTGCACTGCAAAGGGGGAATCGGCTCCAAAGAAAGCAAAAACTGTTATTTCGGCTGGGGAAGTGATGGCGACTGTTTTTTTTTTGGGGGGGGATAATCATGGAGTTATTTTAATCGATTATCTTCAAAAAGCAAAAACCATTACAGTAGCATACTACGCACCATCACTTGACAAGCTGAAGGTAGAAGTTGTAGAAAAACGGCCACATTTGCAGAAAAAGAAATTCTTGTTTCAGCAATACAACGCACTGTCTCTCACCTCTGCGGTTGAACCTACGGTTTGAACTGTTTGACTCACCAGATCTAGCCCCAAGCGACTTCTTTTTGTTTCCTCATCTGAAAATTGCGCTCGGAGGACAGAAATTTTCGTCAAATGAAGAGGTAAAGGGTTGCAACGTATATAAAGCATTGAAAAGTGTAACTAATAGATGGAAAAAATTCATTTTAATTAAAATACCAATGTTTATAGAAGAAAGGAGGAACTAGCATTTTATTTTATTTTTAAGTAAATTATCACTTCCCATCTGAGACCGTCCCTGGAAATAAGAGCTTATGCGATTACCAGAGCTGCCGTGGAACTACTAGATCTTCAACAAGGTACGTCATCATCTTTTCCTCCACAACTTACTCCTAACCACTCTAAGTCGTTACAATTGTAGTCATGACAAAGGGGAAGAAAGATCAACACAAGGGGCGAGGTTATAAAAAATAGGATTTAGGTGTGAAGTATTTGAAAGGCGCTTTCACGTCCAGAGTTTAGTGGCGAGCGGGGACTAACCCCAGGTTGTTATTAACGCCAAGACAAGATGGGGAACACCTAATGTCATGTACAACTTAGCAGTTTAGGCGCGCCCTTCTTGTAATGAAAAGATAACGTCGTGTCCATGTTTGGTCAGTGCAAACAACGTGAAACAACCTTCCCTTGTTTACACACACCTCGCACCTCATTACGTCGACATGGAAAAAGTAGCATTATTTTGGACTGGGTTGTACTTCGCTACAGAGGGTCGAACTTGGTCTATTGTACCTATGTCCCCAAGTTTAGATATTCGCTTATGGTTCGCCAAACAACTGGAGCACAGCATGAATATGAGTATGAATCATCAAAATGAAATGTAACAGGTGTGTACGTCCTGTCATATCTAATGAATGAATAAGACAATGACTGGAATAATCGCTCCAGTCTTTGAACTCCTGACGTCATTACCTACCTCGTGCTGGGAATGAAATCTTACCAACCATGTAGTCGCTTAAGTGTAAGTGTTCAAGAAGTATGTTGATCATTTCAAACTTTTTCATTAATAGAGCAGTAGTAATTTGTAATTTATTTGTCATCTTTCCTTTTACGTCATCAAATGGAAATACAAAATGAAGATTACAATTATAAAATCTATACTGGAAGATGCCATATATACCTAAATCCTGAAAATCCTATCAGGTTGCTTGCCATTGAATAATAATTCGGTCCCCATACACCTATCCCTAGACTTTTTTGTGTATTGGAGGCCCTCTACTCCTTTTTACACATTTTGTCATTGTTAATTGTTCTTAGCCACCTCTCTTTAACTTTCCCTAAATAATTCCCTATATTTCTCTGGTTCTTTTCCATTTTTACTGACAAAACTTATGCAATTACTACTTCACCCGCCAAATTGTCCCATTTACGTAGCCAGACCTGCTCTCTCCATATCTTTGTTTGACTGCAATGTAATATACAATGAAAACCTGCATTCTCTTGTCCACACAATGGACATTTATCTAGCTCCCTCTCTTGACCTATATCTTTCAAGTTTCTCACTCCTGTTCTCGCCCAAACAACACCTTCTCTCCCTAACCTTACTACATACCTATATCTATATATCCTTCTCTCCTCCAGGATGTTTTTATTTCTCTATATAATCTGAGTGAGCTTTTGTCACAGAGCAGTAGAAAGTGGTTGTGGGTTCGTTCACCTCTCTTCTGCATAGTTGACAGTTTATTTGTCACAGCTGATAGGTGGATGAGGCTCATGCTTATGTTTGTTTATACCAAGTTCGGATCTAAGACTGGGCCGACATATGTGCTTTGTTTACATCTTAGATGTCGCAATCGGATACTCGATGTCTTTAAAAAATGATAAGTGAAGGCCATGTGGCAAGGGGCGCGGAGGGTAAGAGGGGAAGTCGTTGCTATGGTAACGTAAACAAAGGTTGCCGGATTGGATACACTGGTGAATCACATACTCCTCAGCTCAGTTATCGCTAGTTGTGTGCTGGAAAAAGAGTTTGCCTAGTTGCCATGTGTATTGTTAGCCTACTTTGTTAAAAGTACAATTACAATACGTTTTTATGGAAGGAAGACGTAGTGACAGTAGGATTAGAGGTGGACCGAGGAATTATGACCCAAGACAAAGATCAGCTTACGGTCGGGTTGTTACATTACATAGTCAAGCCAGAGAATTTGTCTGTTCTCTTAGAGAACTCTTCCAACAGGAAGCAAGACGTAGTGACGGTAGGATTAGAGGTGGACCGAGGAATCATGGCCCAAGGCAAAGACCAGCTTACGGTCGGGGTGTTACATTACATAGCCAAGCTAGAGAATTTGTCTGTTCTCCTAGAGAATTCTTCCAACAGGAAGCAAGACATCGTGGCAGTAGGATTAGAGGTGGACCGAGGAATCATGGCCCAAGGCAAAGATCAGCTTACGGTCGGGTTGTTACATTGCATAGCCAAGCTAGAGAATTTGTGTGTTCTCTTAGAGAATTCTTCCAACAGGAAGCGAGACGTAGTGGCAGTAGGATTAGAGGTGGACCGAGGAATCATGACCAAGACAAACATCAGCTTACGGTCGGGTTGTTACATTGCATAGCCAAGCTAGAGAATTTGTGTTCTCTTAGAGAATTCTTCCAACAGGAAGCGAAACGTAGTGGCAGTAGGATTAGAGGTGGACCGAGGAATCGTGGCCTAAGACAAAGATCAGCTTACGGTCGGGTTGTTAAATTGCATAGCCAAGCTAGAGAATTTGTGTGTTCTCTTAGAGAATTCTTCCAACAGGAAGCGAGACGTAGTGGCAGTAGGATTAGAGGTGGACCGAGGAATCATGGCCCAAGGCAAAGATCAGCTTACGGTCGGGTTGTTACATTACATAGTCAAACTAGAGAATTTGTCTGTTCTCTTAGATAATTCTTCCAACAGGAAGCAAGACGTAGTGGCAGTAGGATTAGAGGTGGACCGAGGAATCATGGCCCAAGGCAAAGATCAGCTTACGGTCGGGTTGTTACATTGCATAGCCAAGCTAGAGAATTTGTCTGTTCTCTTAGAGAATTCTTCCAACAGGAAGCAAGACGTAGTGGCAGTAGGATTAGAGGTGGACCGAGGAATCATGGCCCAAGGCAAAGATCAGCTTACGGTCGGGTTGTTACATTACATAGTCAAGTTAGAGAATTTGTGTGTTCTCTTAGAGAATTCTTCCAACAGAAAGCAAGACGTAGTGGCGGTAGGATTAGAGGTGGACCGAGGAATCATGGCCCAAGACAAAGATCAGCTTACGGTCAGGTTGTTACATTACATAGTCAAGCTAGAGAATTTGTGTGTTCTCTTAGAGAATTCTTCCAACAGGAAGCAAGACATAGTGGCGGTAGGATTAGAGGTGGACCGAGGAATCACGGCCCAAGACAAAGATCAGCTTACGGTCGGGTTGTTACATTGCATAGTCAAGCTAGAGAATTAGTCTGTTCTCTTAGAGAATTCTTCCAACAGGAAGACGAGAGTTTGCTCCTTATCAATGAACAGCTTATTCCTTTTATCCAAAAGCGACAATCACATGTCAGTAGATATGCTTCCACGTAAAAGAATTCCTGTAGGTCAAAATTCCGGCATATCGGCGGCGTTGATATGAACATGTCAATTAACAAAGTCGTTAATAATAGTATATTGCGATATTAATGTATACGGAACGAGGAAACGTTTGAAAAAACGAGGCGCTTGCACCGAGTTTTTTCAATTCTCGAGATTTCGTTATGTGTGTTGCACATTATTTTTTGTACTATGTGTATTTATATGGATCTGAATTTTAGTAGTTAAGATATTAGCTGAAATATTAATAAATATAATTGAAGATAAATGTTAGATTTTAGAACGTGCATCGCGTATATGTGTTTCTATGGAGAAATGCTTACCGCATTGTGCGGGAATGTCAAGTGACGATGTATAGCAACAATAACGGTAAGTATGGAATATTAGTTACATAGTACAAACAATTATTTAAGTGAACTCACACATGTGAAGACCCTACAACTCAGTGAATGTGTGAACAACTTATTTCTGTTGTTAAAGTAGGCTAATACAGATTAACTGTGCATATTTTTGTTGAGGTGAGATAACTTGAACCCTTGTTTATGTTTCGAGTGTTGAGAGGATAAAGAAAGTAGATTTGCTGGGCAACATTGCACTACTCACGTGGAGAAACAGATGACATTCAGGTATCTTCTTTTAAAAATCAGACTGTAAGACTGAGTCGACATATGTGTTTTGTTTACATCTTACATATCGCATTGGATTTGGAATCGCAGGACAAGCAATGATGCGAAATGGCGTAAGTTTTAGTGATCCATTTATATATGTTGCGGCCCGGGTTCGACCCCATCCCTGGGGGTGCGGAATTTTACTCCCGCGTACGGGAACGGTGCCCACTCAGCATCTGAAGGAAAGTGAGGAGCTTAGGATAGGTAAGTGGACCTGGTCAAGAACGCCAACTTTTCCTTTGAGGGCGCCCAGATGCTGACTACATCTCCTTCCCGTATCGGTTGGATGATCGCCCAGCTCTACCTTGCGCACGTGGGGGGTGAGGCCGGCAGTCGGGTTGGCAGGCCTTGGCCCTCTTATGGCTGTCGCGCCAAGAGTTATTATTTATATATGTAATGTGTTGTGCTGTGCTGTGTTGTTGGGAAATCAGTTCTACCAACCTTTTCCTCAGTCGTTTCCACAACTATTATTGATTTTTTTTTTTTTTTTTTTTTTTTTACGTTCTCCAAAGGAAGTCAAGTCCGACAATGCATGAAATGGGTGAAATGCTCCTGAGAAGAGTACAAGGTCCATAGAGCTTAGAGTTACCAGATATTTATCTTTCACGCTAAGGGAACACCCTAGGAAAAGCCTTATCCAGTTAACTCACCCTGGCAGAGAATAGAACTCCGTACATCTTGAACGTGAGGCAGACTTCTTACCACCACGCAACAGATGCGGGCAGTGACTGTTGCAACAGACGAAAATAGCGTTCGATAAACAGTAAAACATTTCTTCTAGACCTTCTCGGGAAATAAATCAGGCGAAAAGACGATTAGAAATCGAAGTTTTGCGACCGGATATCGCTTCCATCATCAGGATATTTTAATAAATGTTATAACCAAAAATATATAACTGGATATAACACATATGAACAAAGACAAAACACTATCAATACTGGCATAACTGAACAAAAGACTGTTTACAATGAACTAAATGCCAGGTCAGGTGATGGCGTGAGTATAGAGAATTAATTGGGTCAAAGAAACGTAACTACTCGGACAGGAATTTGGGACTATTCGTCGTTAATTTGTCTCGAAGATCCACGTCGAGAAGCCAGAAATAACAAATTCGTTGTATTTTGATTTGTTTCTTGATGATTGTACTTGGTTAACTAAGAGTCATGAGAATCTTGGTTTCAAGGCGTGGTTCGGAATAAAGTTTCGGAGAAGTGAAATTCTGTAACTATTTAATTGTATTATTTAGATTACATTTTACTTGAACTTCCTTTCCCAGTCACTTCCAACATATCGATAAATTCTTACTCTGTTATATTTAAACAGATTCAAACTATTACTTAAATGTTCTTGATCTTGCACAACTATTCATCACACTCACCATTACAAAACATTTTTACCAAGATTACTGATTTTTCGTAACTATCGTTACTCCTCTCTTAATTTTGTGATTTGCCGATTTAATGCCACGTCACAACATTGCGTCATACAATTACTACTACGGCAAATCATGAAATTAAATATAATTTTACTTATTTAAATTACCATTTATATTTACATATCATTTTTTTATAAATCTATAAAATTTTCATACCTCCTCCAAACATAACCCAAAAATACTGTTACACTACTTAACTTGATTATCAAGCTGTAGTGATCTGTGCTTCTTAAATCGACGGATTTCTTCTTTTAAGGCTGACTTCCAGGAGGTTCTGAACTGAAATCCAGCATCACGATTAAGCGTGCTTGTCTCGGAGAAAATGACCAAAGCCTCCGTAACTCTCCTCTCCCAATAACTGTTGCATTTTATCTAGATGGTCGCCTCCCGATTTGTGAATAGTGCTCTTTGGGAACCTTTTGGAAAATTGCTTCTCCTAAATTTCGTTTATAAAATGTTTCATATCCATACTTAATAAAAGTATTAACGCGAAAATTTAATTGCAAGAAATCAAAAGTACAGTTTTACATTTCTAAAATTGGCAGCAGTCACTCATCGGTCTCGCTTACAATGAGGTAACGTGCGATCCGGAAAATGAGAACTTTACAGACAGTGACCTTTTTTTGTAATTTATATCCTCCAACGTTAAGTCATATCGGACGGTGAATGAATTGGATGAAATGATGCTCAAATGAGTGTAGCGTCCATGGAGCTTACAGTTACCCGACATTTGTCTTGAAGGATAAGCGAAAACCCCGGAGAAAACTTTATCCAGGTAACTCACCCTCACCGATATTTGAACTCGGGACCTCTTGAACGTGAGGCAGACACGCTACCATCTATGCTACCGAGGCGGGCACAGACAGTGGCTCCGAGTCCTTCTTCGAGCATGGGAACACGACAGAAAATGTTAGGGGGGGGGGGTGTGCGGGTGACATACATAAATAGAACCCAACATGACGGATTTAATCTTGACTCATAGCTTCTGCATTACCTTGTTCCCAACCCCAAAGCACTCCACAATTCCTGCACATTGGTTTTCTGCACTCGGTATATTTGTCTTACCTGGAATACTTCGTCATGGACAGGTACATAGAATCACGGGAAACTAATCTTACAGCATCTGCTGGTAACACGAATCAGAGAATCAATCAATATTGGCTTGTCATGTTCAAATATCTGTTCGTGCAGAGCTTGTTGTTTTGTGTCATAAACTCAATCCCTTCCTTTCGTCCTTAATATAAAACCCAACATGGAGATAAAATTGGAGAACAGGGTGTTCAACATTTGCGTAGTTTCCGTCCCAAACCTTGTAACACTAGTGCTGTCTCTATCTTATTTTACCAGATTAAAGTAGCATAAATATTAAGTAGTCTGCGTCACGTTCAAGAGCTCCCGATATCATATCTCGGTCACGGTGATTTACATGGATAAGGGTTTTTAAAGGGTTCTCCCTTATCCAGATGAATGTCTTAAGCGCTATAGATCCTGTACTCATTTCAACATCATTTCATTTATCGTCCGATATGACTTAACGTTGAAGGTTTTCTCTTAATCTGAAAGATGAATGTCTGGTAACTCTAAGCTCTATGTACCCTGTACTCATTTGAACATCATTTCATTCATCGTCCGATATGACTTAACGTTAGAGGTTTTCTCTTATCCTGAAAGATGAATGTCTGGTAACTCTAAGCTCTATGTACCCTGTACTCATTTGAACATCATTTCATTCATCGTCCGATATGACTTAACGTTGAAGGTTTTCTCTTATCCTGAAAAATGAATGTCTGGTAACTCTAAGCTCTATGTACCCTGTACTCATTTGAACATCATTTCATTTATCGTCCGATATGACTTAACGTTGAAGGTTTTCTCTTAATCTGAAAGATGAATGTCTGGTAACTCTAAGCTCTATGTACCCTGTACTCATTTGAACATCATTTCATTCATCGTCCGATATGACTTAACGTTGGAGGTTTTCTCTTATCCTGAAAAATGAATGTCTGGTAACTCTAAGCTCTATGTACCCTATACTCATTTGAGCATCATTTCATTCATCGTCTGATATGACTTAACGTTGAAGGTTTTCTCTTATCCTGAAAGATGAATGTCTGGTAACTCTAAGCTCTATGTACCCTGTACTCATTTGAACATCATTTCATTCATCGTCCGATATGACTTAACATTGGAGGTTTTCCCTTATCCTGAGAGACGAATGTCTGGTAACTCTAAGCTCTATGTACCCTGTACTCATTTGAACATCATTTCATTCATCGTCCGATATGACTTAACATTGGAGGTTTTCCCTTATCCTGAGAGATGAATGTCTGATAACTCTAAGCTCTATGTGCCCTGTACTCATTTGAACATCATTTCATTCATCGTCCGATATGACTTAACGTTGGAGGTTTTCTCTTATCCTGAAAGATGAATGTCTGGTAACTCTAAGCTCTATGTACCCTGTGCTCATTTGAACATCATTTCATTCATCGTCTGGTATGACTTAACGTTGGAGGTTTTCCCTTATCCTGAAAGATGAATGTCTGGTAACTCTAAGCTCTATGTACCCTGTACTCATTTGAACATCATTTCATTCATCGTCCGATATGACTTAACGTTGGAGGTTTTCTCTTATCCTGAAAGATGAATGTCTGGTAACTCTAAGCTCTATGTACCCTGTACTCATTTGAACATCATTTCATTCATCGTCCGATATGACTTAACGTTGGAGGTTTTCCCTTATCCTGAAAGATGAATGTCTGGTAACTCTAAGCTCTATGTACCCTGTACTCACTTGAACATCATTTCATTCATCGTCCGATATGACTTAACGTTGGGGGTTTTCCCTTATTCTGAAAGATGAATGTCTGGTAACTCTAAGCTCTATGTACCCTGTACTCATTTGAACATCATTTCATTCATCGTCCGATATGACTTAACGTTGGAGGTTTTCCCTTATTCTGAAAGATGAATGTCTGGTAACTCTAAGCTCTATGTACCCTGTACTCATTTGAACATCATTTCATTCATCGTCCGATATGACTTAACGTTGGAGGTTTTCTCTTATCCTGAAAGATGAATGTCTGGTAACTCTAAGCTCTATGTACCCTGTACTCATTTGAACATCATTTCATTCATCGTCCGATATGACTTAACGTTGGAGGTTTTCTCTTATTCTGAAAGGATAATTTCTGTGATTTAATGCTATGTGTTGATTGCTAGAATTTAGGCGACTGTGAGGATATGACTGTAGTTTTGTTATATAGTAGTTGGTAGCATGGAAAGCAGAGAAGGCCAATGTTACGTTTGTGGTTCGCCATTGTGGAGCACAAAATTGAACCGGATACGTAAAGCAGTAAACGTTTTGCGTGGGCGTGACACAACCAGCTGTGGTTTTGTAATTTGATAGTTCCGCGCTTGGCGTGCTTTTTTAATCGTTTGTCGCTACAAATGGTTTTGCATCCGGGTCCAAAATGAAGCCCTTAAAGTGTCTTCCAAAAGCCTGATGCCAGATCACAACGTGATGAAAGTTTATACGCAGTGCTGTGGCTTCAAGCGCCCGCCCATTTATATTAATTTACCGCAGAGGCGCTACTATGTAAGCGTATACAGAAATATCGTCACGTTTTATTAAGAGTTACCGTTGAAACTTTCCGTAAAACCTGACATCTTTTCTACCCGTACACGGTAGGTAGTGAAAAGTATTACATTTACACTTCCACGCTCGTTTATAACCATTGAAGAGACAATGGGAATCAGGAGATCGTTTGAAAGGTTTTCTGATCAGAGATTTGCTACATAGTTGTAAAACTACAGTGTGATCCATATAAATCTGAACCATTTCAATAGGCCATGATTTTTGAACCAATAATAGGACACACGTACAACTTTGGGAGAATATAATACACAATTGGGAGATTACATTACACTATTTACATCTCAGAGAAAATGTTGGGAGTGACCTCCACCTGCATCTACATGGTGTTCGTTTTTATCTGTAACTTTACCGCGCAAAATTTGACGTCATCAATAGCATCGCTGATGGAGCGAGTTTATATATGATTCCCCTAGCAGTTTGCGATCGTACTTGATGTGCTGACAGCAGCTTTGAGGCTTCATTCTCTCTCTACCGGCAGTGTGTGTGAGAGAGAGAGAGAGAGAGAGAGAGAGAGAGAGAGAGAGAGAGAGAGAGAGAGAGAGAGAGATATTGAGAGGGAGGGAGTGATAGTTGGGTCTGCCCGCGTAATATAAAGGTACGTAATTTCGCCTTGTGCGTAGATACGATAACTACGAGGCATGTTTTTTAAGTCAGTACCGTTTTGTAATTTAAAAAATACGTGCATAGATTTTGCAATAATTTTATTTTTACTTGAAAGCCTGTTCCTTGATCTACTTTTGTACATAATTTCCGTGAATATTGAGGCACTTTTCATAACGTGGCACCAGTTTTTGAATACCCTCCTCATAAAATTCTGCTGCCAGACGTGTTAACCACTGTATCAGCTGTTTTGACTTCGTTTTATTTTTATATACACCCCTTTACAAATTTTATTACACATAACTTTAAATAAAAACTAAAATAAAATTAACAATGAAGAAAAATATTTATAATACATAATAGTATTACTGGTATCCAGCTATTAATGAACGAAGAAAAAAGAAACAGCAATCTACCCCTAAAAAGTAGCCGCCCCAAACTGGACTGGTAACCAGCACAACATAACTATTTATTTTATTTTTTAATGATTCTTAAGAAAACTTAAGAAAAGCATACACAACGAATTTTACCCATATTGCATACCGAAATATATCAACTGAAAAAAAAGAAAACATTATTAATCCTTTATAGCAACCCATGAGAGATAGACTTATTTTCTCTTGCTGTATATATAATATTAAAACACAAATAGAGTTATTAAAACATACAGTCCGGCCGCTCTATCTCCGGCTCTGACAGTTCTCGAGAGGGGGAAGCGCGTTGTTGCCAGTTCTTGAGCGGGAATTTCAAGCATAGGAACATCTGTATTTTAAATATTTCACGCATTTGCAGATCGTAACTTCGTAAATGTACGTGGACAATGTGTATATACATGATCCCAGAATAGCTGCATATGGAGACAATATACCATTTACTGGAAAAGAAATAACAAAAGGCTACTTGGCCGCGCCGTGGCTCAGCGGTTAGACCGCTTGGCTCTCACCAAGGCGGCCCGGGTTCAATCCCAGGTGACGGCAAAGTGAGATTTGTGATGGACAACACGGCGCTGGGGATCTCCGGTTTCCCCCGCCATCTCATTCCACCGGTGCTCCATCTTCATCTCATGTATCATCAGTGTCACCGCCTGCGGTGCCGTATGTAGTAAAAGCGGGCGTTAAACACTACACATTTCATTTCATTTAAAAGGCTACTTCGCACAAGTGGGAAATTCCTTTCTCATATAATATTGATATACATGTCGCCTTATAGCATCCTTTTGAAAAGGATCAAGTGAAGCTTTAAGGCTGCCTCGTTACCTTTGCTTTCCCGGTGTACGCAGAACTGCAGACGGCGAACTTAAATCAACTGGCACTATTCCTTGGTCACATTCTTCCCTCCTTTAAGGTGTCACAAGCTCTGTCCAGCACCTTGGTAACAGGTAGTAGATGTGCACCATTGTCCCGCTCCTTCTCGAAGTACTCACGTAGCCTGAATATAAATTCACGGCTTTGGCTATTATAAGAGCCGATTTTTTCTTGAATTCTGACGAACCAGTAGCCATATTACTATAATAACGATAATAATAAGACTTACAGACGTTACAAATCGGAATTCACGCACACACAAAAAATTAAACAAACCAGCGAGGGATCCAAAAGCAACTAAAAGCCACGTGGTCCGCACAAAATTGCAGCGGCAACACGCTGCTGGATTTGCAAGCCACGCCTAGCAGCGACAACGCTGATTGGCGCTAGCAGACAGTTTTAACTTCCTAACCACGACACCGGATGTACAGACTCCCAGTACTACCAACAGAAGCAGTTGGTGTGCGTGAAAGGTGTGAACGAAATATTCGAATAGAGTGATGTTGTAAAGAATATCTTGCATGATAATAAAATTATAAGTTGGATTTCAATGTTTTGAAGCTAATAGATTCATATACTCTCATTATAAAGATAATTCTGACGATATGTTTTCAATTACTCATTATTATATGTTGGTACTATTAACCTTCCCCCTCCACCTCCTGCAGCCACTAAACGTCAGAGCCGGAGATAGAGCGGCCGGACTGTAATAAAATATAAAGTAAACCAAAGAATTTTTTTACTCAATTTATGCATTAATACACCTAACTATAATGTCCAAAATGAACTTATTTCTAAACAATATAAAAAATCTAAATTATCCGTTCACCACACACACACACACACACACACACACACACACACACACACACACACACACACACACACACACACACACGACTATATATATATATATATATATATATATATATATAGTCACTTTATCAATACATTATTATAATTAGATTCCATTTATCATACCATCCTTTATTTTATTTAACTATTTATTTACTTTATTATTATTATTTTATTATTACATTATATTAATTCTTATTATTATCATATATATGTATAGTTACATTTAATTTATATTATATTTTAATATATATTTTCATTTTCGACAAGGAAACATGGCATCTTTCATTTTTTTCCGTTGGTTCTTCAACTGTTATTGAATGCGTAATGTGATGTCTGTTAAATAGGTTACCGCTGATTTACAGTGAAGTAAGTCTAGTCTTCTTAAGCCGTCCACCTGAGAAATAGAAAAATAATAAGGCTACAATCAGCTACAATTTTAGTAATGCACGAAACTATACAACTGCTGACGTAAGGAAAAGAGTGCGTGTATCAAAACTTGCTCAGTAGCAGTCAATAAATTACGATAGGGTTGACATTTCTTATTAAAACAGTAGTAAGACTGTTAGCAAAGAAGTCACACACTAAGAAATGGGGCAAATAGAGATATAAAATAAGTCAATTTTTCACTATATATATATATATATATATATATATATATATATATATATATATATATGAGACATACGATTCTAGGCAAAAGAACAAAATGGGCAAATGCCGAGATCAACAAGCTTGCGTAGTTTCAGGCATTGTTACACCTGCTGTGCGGTCGGCCCGAGATAAAACCACCCCTACTCCCTCCCAGGATTTGTTTACTGCTGAGATCGATCCACCCCTTCCCCTCTGTTACCCAAGTAGCACTGAATGAGAGTGGAGCACCTGGCAAGTGTGCCTTGCTATTGTGTTATGGCAAAACTCGCGAATTGCATCCTAAACTGTCGCGCCTGGAGACAAACCCGCGATATTGATCAACAGTCGCGATTATAGTATTGTGAGTGAGTCCCTCTTTCTCTAATCATTGTTTGTATATGACACTTCCGCTTGTTTTCTCTTCCATTCCCTTGTTGCTTCGAACTCAGAACTCTTTTCCCCTGTCGTAGACAAAGGTTGAGGAATCTGCGAAGAGAACCTATCGCCATTTTATGTTCTCTATGATGCATATACGAGACGCTGGAGCCGTGAGGAACGCTATTAAGCGAGATCCGGCAACACTGGCGTGTAGCTTGGTTTCAGCCCTTCAAATCCCCACCACAACGAACCCGTTGTAACCATTAGTCTTGGCTGGGCAGCCGTTTGCGTTGGAGCTTCCTATCACTTCCGCCGCCAAGCGCGAGTTGCGTGCAGTGATCCGTGTTTTGAGTGCCAAGGGCACCACCCCAACTGAAATTCATCGTCAGTAATGCGAAGTCTATGGGCCACAGTGTATGCACATCAAAAATGTGCGAAAGTGGGTCAAAGAGTTCAAAGACGGACGTACAGACGTCCATGACGAACAGCGCTCTGGTCGGCCTTCGGTTTCAGCCGAAACAATTACAAAAGTGGAGCAAGAAATACTTAAAGATCGTCGTGTGACAGTTCGCGAGCTGTACGAAGTTACCGCTGAAGTCAGTAAGACTACGATTGACAAGATTTTGACCGAACATTTGCATTATCGCAAGGTGTGTCCGAGGTGGGTCCCCAAAATGCTCACCGAAGAGCATAAACGGCAACGTGTTGAAGCGGTCCACCGATTCCTGGAGCGCTATGCCGAACAGGGGAGGAATTGTTAAGTTCAATTGTCAGTGGCGATGAAACTTGGGTGCACTTGCACTACACAACACCAGAAACTAAAGAACGTGGCGGCACTCGAATTCGCCGAAGCCGCGAAAGTTCAAACAGGCATTTTCTGCCGGCAAAGTGATGGCCAGTGTGTTCTGGGAGAGAAAAGGTGTATTGTTGTGCGAGTTTATGCCTACCGGCACAGCAACAAACGCCGCTAGCCACTGTAAGACTTTAAAAAAATTGCGACGTGCTATTCAGAATCGAAGGAGGGGAATGCTGATGTTAACGCTCGTCCCCATACTGCACATGCAAGGGCTGATCTCCTGGCCCATTTCGGATGGGACGTCCTCATCCATCCCCCCTACAGTCCAGACTTAACTCCTAGTGATTATCATCTGTTTCCTGAGTTGAAGTCACTCCTGGATGGAACACATTTCCAGACCGACGATGTTGAGCGCTACCTGCGCAACTTGGCGGGAGAGTGCTATGACAAGGGTATACAAAAACTGCCATAGCGCATGCAAAAGTGCATCGATCGCAATGGTGATTACGTTGACAAATAGCTGTAAGTTCTGCCTTTCCATTCATTTACAGTAAACATGTTTTCTATATTAAATAAAATTGGAGACCTTATTTTACGGAAACTCCTCGTAGAAGATAAATAAAGTATTGAATTCTGCCCAGAAATTCTTTTAAGATCTACTAAATAAAACACAGTTAGATAAAGGTGCGCCTGTGTGTAACTGTATGGCTTTCCGAGCGTGATGGCGCAGGCGTGATAAATGATAAATGAACACGAATTTCTAAGGAGGGTGTTTAGAAGTGTAGAGAAATCCATAATAGTGCACGTATCAAATTTATTTTCCAGGTAAGGAGGCTAAACATTTTCAGGGAGTAACAAAGGAAGGGAGTAGAGGGTTCGTGTGGCGGTACCACAAACATGCAGCCGCTATGTTGGCCTAGATGCCTGGGCTGGAGTGTCGGGAGACAAACTTGACATTGTCGCCGTGACAGGTTGTAATTATTTCTGTAATACTGTACATGTAATATCATACATTACTTTGATCTGCCGTTTTAGCCATAGTCTAACATAATACGGAAGTCATAAATAATACCATCTTTTAGGCACATTAAACGAAAAATTTAATACACATGAAAGTAAATCTTTGACGTGCACTATTTAAATATCTAGAGAGTATCTGATACACAAGTATATTCGTGATATCTTTGTACATTTACAAAACTTAGGAGTTGAAAGTTTAGGCAAAACAAAAAGAAAATTTAATAAAAGAATTTAATAAAACACACTATAATACCTCTGCAATAGGCTAAATGACACACATATAAATGAATAAATTATTTATAAGCCATATTCCGAAATTTTACAATTTACAACTTTAGGCTGCATTTATTTGTCTTTACCTTGTCTTACACGACACCCTGGTCTTCTGCTCTTAACCTCCATGCCTCCTTGTTACTTAATTAGCCCCTTTCTTCCCCCTCACCTTCCTTTCATATATTCTTTACATTTATTTGTCTTTACCTTGTTGCTACCTTGTCTTACATGACACCCTGGTCTTCTGCTCTGTCAGGTAGCTCTTAACCTCCATGCCTCCTTGTTACTTAATTAGTTCCACTCTTCCCCCTCATCTTCCTTTCTTATATTCTTTACATTTATTTGTCTTTACCTTGTTGCTACCTTGCCTTACATGACACCCTGGTCTTCTGCTCTGCCAGGTAGCTCTTAACCTCCATGCCTCCTTGTTACTTAATTAGTCCCTTTCTTCCCCCTTAACTTCCTTTCTTATATTCTTTACATTTATTTGTCTTTACCTTGTTGCTACCTTGTCTTACATGACACCCTAGTCTTCTGCTCTTAACCTCCATGCCTCCTTGTTACTTAATTAGTCCCTTTCCTCCCCCTCATCTTCCTTTCTTATATTCTTTACGTTTCTTGCCCATTTTTCTTTTACTTTCTACAAGAACTCACCGATACTTACCTTCTTTTCCTCCCTTCCCGTTAACATTTTTATAGCTACTATCCTTTTCTCTACTTTCTCCCATTTTTCCTCCCAAACCCTTTTTTTCTCCACATTGCAACCTCCTCGCATTCTGTTACATAGCGTTCGATGCCTTCTTTTCTCCCACACCTTTTCTCTGCCTCTTATCCCTCTTACAAGTATTGTTCCTGTTCTCATCTAAGCTAACCCTTCTCTCTCTTGCCTATTGCAGTAATCTACATATTCTTCTCGTCCCCAATTTCTTTATATTTGCTTGTAAAATTGTAATGATTTCATATTATCTAGACTTCCCCGAATCTCCTCTCTTTCTATATTTTCTATTCTGCATTTTACCAATTTACTCACATCGCTTGTACTTCTTTCCTCTACTCTCCATCTATCTCCCATTCCTATTTTTTTTTTTTTCATAATTCCTTCTATCTCTGCCCAGCAAGCATTTGAGTTCTCTAATCTTTTTTGCTGTCTCATGCAGAATTTCATAATTTCCCCTTCTTCTTTGGCTTAACACCTATACCAAAATGCTAATGACACACACCAAGCCCGCCTCGGTAGCGCGGTGGTAGCGTGTCTGCCTCACGTTCAAGAGGTCCCGAGTTCGAATCTCCTTCAGGGTGGGTTACCTGGATAAGGTTTTTTCCGGGTGTTTCCCTTATCCTGAAAGACGAATGTCGGGTAACTCCAAGCTCTATGGACCCCGGACGCATTGAGCATCATCTCACCCATTTCATTCACTGTCCGATATGACTAAATGTTGGAGGACGTAAATTAAATTAAAAAAAAAAAGCCCACACACCAAATAATAGCAAGTTAAAATTAGAAAAATGTTTTTGTCCGCCTGTGGCTCCGCGTACTCATCAAATCGTTTCCAGAATTGTTAATAACGCGAAGCTGTAATCAACTAAGGACAAACTGAATGAACACTGTTACAACACAGCCTTATAAACAAAAGGTTACATTTTTAACTTTATTTGTAACTGTATCCAGGTTGTATGCTGGTTTATCTCGACTGAATCCCCGGAAAAAGATCTCCTGTGGAAAGTGCGGCATGAATTACATCTTTTTCCATGCTCACCTGTCCGTAAAGGCAAGTTATAGAAGCAAGAACACTTTTTAAGGCTGCCAAGTTTATGAACTTCACCCTTTCTCAACTTGTTTGCCTGCCAAATGGCCCGTCTTTAAATGCCTCTACCGCGCTGTTCCACTTGCTTATATCTACATCGGAGAAATAAATGAATGTCTAATCTTTCCTAAAGTGTATACATGTACAAGTGATAAATTATCGGCCTGGGTGTGTCAGATAAGATACTGCGCAATTGTGTCAAACTAATCTCCCAAATAAAAGCTTCATTATTTACAGTTATTTTTAATTTAATGTATTATCTTATACTTTTTCTGCTTCATAGCCCTATAGTAATTATATAGAGCGACCCATATAAACCTGAACCATTTCAATCTGCCATGACTTTTGAACCAATAATAGATCTTCTTATGTGTAATGTTTCTGTCACCAACGTGTGGGTGGCACCCAATGAAATGTTCAGTATTTCAGAAAGTGATCTTAAGGTAATTCGTCGATCCTCTCTCACAATGGCAGCAGCAGTGTTGATGTTTTCTTCCGTAACAGCAGTAACCAGAGCACGGGGTGCACCTTCCTTTGAAATTGATTGTCTCCCCTCTTTAAACATTTTAAACCACCTTCGAGCTGTGCTGTAGAGAAGAACAGACTCTCCATAGGCCTCCTGTAACATTATATAGGCCTGAACTGAAGATTTGTTGAGACGAAAGCAGAATTTCAAAGCCGCATATTGTTCCTCGCGTGTTACCTCCATTACAGCGGTAGGCGATACTGAACATGTCTGAACTTGTCTGGTTCTCACAGGCGGGAACCAGGAGTACCAACAATGAAATTACTACGGCGTGTTTGTTTCACATTAAGCTAACAGAATATAATAAGATTGAATTTTAGTGCGAAAAATTATGACCTAAAAAACTTACGATCATCCTTTATTGAAGAGCCCTGGTATCTTTAAAGAATGAATAATACTTTCCTCGTCCCAAGATGGAAATTTAATTCCTCATAAACAATTGTAAATTCTTTTAAACAATCACAAATATCATTGATGTAGTCTTTTTACTACCAGCGGTAGATTTCACGTTGAACTATATCTTCTTTCTCACACGCTACTTATACATCTTTGATACATACACATAAGCTGTCAGTGATATTGGTTATGAAAAACAAACTTCGAACTGGAAAATAGTAACTCATGGAGTACCCCAAGGTTCCGTGTTAGGGCCTTTATTATTTCTTATCTATATAAATGACCTCTCACTTTATATAAAGGACATTGCAAGTACAGTTCTTTTTGCTGATGACACTAGTGTCCTGGTGACCAGTACAAATTTAAACGAGTGTACAATTAAAATGAATTATGTTTTGAACTGTATGTCATGCTGGTTTAAAGCAAACAAATTATCTGTGAATCTAGACAAAACAAAAGTGGTCAAATTTATAACCTGTCGTACATCACATACTGAAATAGAAATCGGGATTAATGATATGTTATTAGAAGAAATTGACAGCATAAAATTTCTGGGCCTTCATGTGGACAGATGTTTAGATTGGAAAGCTCACATAAATTATATCTTACCTAAACTTAGCTCTGCCTGTTATGCTATCCGAGAGCTGGTTAATGTGAGTTCTATTGACACACTTAAATTGGTATATTATGCATACTTTAACTCTATTATGGAGTATGGAATATTATTTTGGGGCAACTCAGTAGAAAGTAAAAAAATATTCCTTATGCAAAAGAGGGTTATAAGAATCATTACTAACACCCACACCAGATGCTCCTGTAAAGATCTTTTTACAAGATTGAAGATATTAACGCTTCCTTGCATGTATATATTCTCGATCCTAAAATTCTTTATATGCAATCGTGCCTTATTTGCAACAAATAATCTAATTCAAAAAATAAGCACTAGACAAAAGTATAATATCCATTATCCCAGAGCTAAACTTTCTTGCTTCCAGAAAGGTGTGTATTATGAAACTATCAAAATATTTGGCGCACTTCCTAATGTTCTTAAAGAAAAAGTTGATAATTTCGGTGCTTTTAAAAAAGCTGTTAGAGAGTACCTTTGCTCCAAATCTTTTTATTCTGTACAAGATTATCTGAATGACAAATTATCCTGATAATGCTTCTGTAGCTCTATAAGTAGTATTTAACTATTCCAATGACAAATCATTACTTATAAATATTTGATGCAAGCTGAAAGTTTATTTTTAATCTATATGTATTTGATAAATGACAAGAATTTTATCCATTGCAAAAAGGTTGAGACGTACTGGCATAAGCCAAGTGAAAGCTGGTTTAAAGGGTGTTTCATTCTGTATCAAATATAATTATCCCTGCTTTGTTTTCCATATTGTTGTTCATATTGCCTGTGTACTATAATATGTGTCTTATGTTAACTTTTGTACATCTATACGCTATTAAACTTTATACCTCTAGACATGTTCAATGTTCACAGCCTTTTCTGGCTACAAGTGAACCTACTGAACGCAAATCAATCTAATCTAATCTAATTATTTCTGCATACATTCGGGTAGACAACTATACCTCTTACCCCTAATTCTTTCACAAACAGAAGAGCAAATTCTTTATAAAATATTCAACAACTCACCATTTTCCGTTTCCATGGTTACAACATGGCCCACTTTACATCACTTCTTTATTTTATTATAAATACTAATATGTTTGACTATTCCTAACAATATGAAGTATAAACATAACTGCTACAAAGTTACTGATCAAGTTTGATAGATGACCGATTTAGCTATGATCTATTCTATTCACACATATATAGACACTTTTCTAAAAATATTATAGGAATTGGGTTTAGGAGGCCCGAAAGCATATTTCTGGTGAAATATCGCTATTAATTGCTCCCTCTTACGTGACAGAGTAAGTAAAACATAAAGCGTGTGCTATTTCGTGACATTGTTGCGTAAAGATGTCATGCTTATGATAACGTGTGATATAATAAATATTCCCTAAATGCTACTGATATTGTGGCAGGAGTTTCCGACGGCACAAGTTGAAACTTTCAAGAGCTACTTACCTCCCAAGACATGGGCCAACAGTTCTCTACGTGCTTCCCGTGTATCCAGGATTACAAGGCAGTTGCACATTCCGGTACATGTTCCAAGCGAACAGGTTTTATGTAACCTGCAGGCTATAAACATACATGTTCAGAGATACGTGGATAACTTTAGGAAATTCTTTTCTATATTCTTATTTTCCTTCATGTGTTACCATTAGGGATGGGTCGATACCAGTTTTTCTCGATTCTCGATACTGTCGTTTCTACTTCTAGCTTCAATACAAAAGAGAATGTAGGGGGGGACTCTGTAAATCCAATAAAATTTAATAGGTGTACATATTTAATAATACCTAAAACCATCACTATTCTTATTTTTAAACTATCCATTAGACATGCAAAACAAAACAGTCCACGTCTGTAAGTTTTTGTCCAAAAATACTAGCATTTTTTCTCTTTGGGGGTCAAATCTACTTCTGTTTCTGTTACATACGAAGTCTGAAAAGTTTCCACCTAATAAAGATACAAGACATTTTTTCAGAATTTTTATTTTTTCAACATAGTCTCCTTGTAACTCTGCACACTTCTCCCAGCGATGTTCCCATCTCTGTAACCCGTCCAAATAGTACTCGGCGTTTTTCAACATAGTCTCCTTGTAACTCTACACACTTCTCCCAGCGATGCTCACATCTCTGTAACCTGTCCAAACAGTACTCGGCGTTTTTCAACATAGTCTCCTTGTAACTCTACACACTTCTCCCAGCGATGCTCCCATCTCAGTAACCCGTCCAAATAGTACTCGGCGTTTTTCAACATAGTCTCCTTGTAACTCTACACACTTCTCCCAGCGATGCTCACAACTCTGTAACCCGTCCAAATAGTACTCGGCGTTTTTCAACATAGTCTCCTTGTAACTCTACACACTTCTCCCAGCGATGTTCCCATCTCTGTAACCCGTCCAAATAGTACTCGGCGTTTTTCAACATAGTCTCTTTGTAACTCTACACACTTCTCCCAGCGATGTTCCCATCTCTGTAACCCGTCCAAATAGTACTCGGCGTTTTTCAACATAGTCTCTTTGTAACTCTACACACTTCTCCCAGCGATGTTCCCATCTCTGTAACCCGTCCAAATAGCACTCGGCGTTTTTCAACATAGTCTCCTTGTAACTCTACACACTTCTCCCAGCGATGCTCCCATCTCTGTAACCCGTCCAAATAGTACTCGGCGTTTTTCAACATAGTCTCCTTGTAACTCTACACACTTCTCCCAGCGATGCTCTCATCTCTGTAACCCGTCCAAATAGTACTCGGCGTTTTTCAACATAGTCTCCTTGTAACTCTACACACTTCTCCCAGCGATGTTCCCATCTCTGTAACCCGTCCAAATAGCACTCGGCGTTTTTCAACATAGTCTCCTTGTAACTCTACACACTTCTCCCAGCGATGCTCCCATCTCTGTAACCCGTCCAAATAGTACTCGGCGTTTTTCAACATAGTCTCCTTGTAACTCTACACACTTCTCCCAGCGATGCTCTCATCTCTGTAACCCGTCCAAATAGTACTCGGCGTTTTTCTCTGCAAAATAATTGTTCACAAAGATGATTGCCTCTTCATTTGACGAAAATCTCTTTCCTCCGAGCGCAATTTTCAGATGAGGGAACAAAAAGAAGTCGCTTGGGGCTAGATCTGGTGAGTCAAGCACTTCAAACCGTAATTCGTGTATTTTCGCCATTGCAACCGCTGAGGTGTGAGAGGGTGTGTTGTGTTAGTGAAACAGGATTTTATTTTTCTGCAAATGTGGCCGTTTTTCCGCAAGTTCTGCCTTCAGCTTGTCAAGTAATGATGCATAATGTGCTCCTGTAATGGTGTTTTTCTTTCTGAAGATAATTGATTAAAATTAGTCCATGGCTATCCCAAAAACAGTCGCCATCTCTTTCCCAGCTGAAAAAAAAAGACAGGTTCTTTTTTGAGCCGGTGCCCCCTTTGCAGTTCACTGTTTGGTCTGTGTTTTGTTTTGGGCGTTTAATGGTGTATCCAAGTTTAATGTACAGTAATTAATAGGCGCCAAACTCGGTATTATTGCGCCTAAACTGCGCCAACAAAGCGTTGGAAATGTTCATTCGAACACGTTTTTTTGTCTAACGTGAGCAAACGCGGTACCCAACGCGCGTACTGCTTTCTCATGTCTAAATGTTGATTTAATATGTGGCAAACACGTTCTTTTGACATGTTCATAGCGTGTGCTATCTCTCTCACTTTAATTCGGCGGTCATCTAGCACCATTTGATGAACTTTGCCGATGTTTTCGTCAGTAGTTGCAGTTTTTTGATATACCGAATGTTCATCGTCTACCAAGCTCTTACAGCCACGTTTAAATTCAGCTGACCAAAATTTCACTGTGGTAAATGATTGTGCAGGATCCATTTACGCAGAATCCAACTCATCTTTGATTTGCGGAGACGTATTGCCTTTGAAAAACAAATATTTCATCACAGCTCGATACTGATTTTGTCCATTGTCATAAAAACACATCAACTCACTCAAACGACTGTTACATAACAACTGAACGTCGAAAATGACTGATAGTTTAGTAACTGATAACAGATGAACAAGAAAATTCACTACATTTTGTTTATGACTGCTGCAATGCTCATGTTGAGGTTGGAAACTTTTCAGGTCAACCTCGTATTTTATATTAGATTTAATATTTTTAACAAGTTAGGTCATATTATCAAATAATGAAAGAAACGGGTGAAACAATTTTGAAGTAATACCGGGGTCAGAAGAGCTAAGTAACTCGATATTTATCTTCCAGTATAAGAGGACTTACTTCAATTCGAACTCGGACCCTGTTGAGGCAGAGACACTATCTCTTCACCACCAAGAAGCTCTTGTTCCAAATCAAGAGATACAGCTTTTTCCAAACAATTTGATATTCGACCCCTTTACAGTAGTTTGGCATGCACTGTGTTGCTCTCACAAAGGACATTTATAACCCCCTCCTACCCCCCAGCTCCCACAATATCTACCCCAAGCACAAGAGTAAGACAAGCCTTCCACTAAATAGCCCGTATTTTTTTTCTCCGGGAGATGCGGACATGTTTTTATAGGGCTGGCTGGTATTTTGGTACTGCGTACTCCGTAATATATGAAAGTTGAATTTAATTACACGGTAACACGAGAAAGAGCTAACGGAAAAACAACAGAGATAAGCAGAAAATATGTGCCATGTTTTGCGTTAGAACATGGGAATTATTAAAGTTACCGAACCTGATGTACAGAAACAGAGTCTGCCATGTCTCCGCAATTACAAGGCAACTGTTTTAATATATCTTCTTCCCTTTTTTATGATTATAATTAATATATTTCAACAAGGCCCGTTTGCATTATATTAACTTTTAATATATTCTTGCGAGATATTACTCATTTGAAGTTTGTTAGAAAAGCTTTATGCATTTATAAACCGAGCCGCCATGTTTCGTGCATACAATTTTGAAAGTCAAGTGTATATATCATCGTGAACTTGAAGAATACACGTATAAAAATGTTCCTGTGAGGACAGTATTCCTGCTCTGTGAAATTAGGGAGAGATGGGAACAAAACCTATGCCCGCCTCTGTAGCCTGTCTGTAGGTTCAAGAGATTGCCAGTTCGAATTTCGGTTAGGGTGATCCATCTAGGTACGGTTTCTTCCGGGTTTTTCCCTTATCCTGAATGATAAACTGCAGGTAACGCTAAGCTCTATGTACCCTGTACTCATTTGAACATCATAACCGGTTAAGTTATTTTTATATACGAGGGCTGTTCCAGCTTCCGAGGTCGAAGGATAGAGTGGACTAACTCTGTCCGATACCTTGGAGTAACATTGGATAGAGGCCTAACCTTTCGCCAGCACATCAGAGACCTAGTGGCAAGGGTACAGGGAGCAATCGCTTGCCTGTATCCTATGCTGAGATCGAGCTCGATGCCCCTTGCCCTGAGGTTATACCTCTTCCGAGCGCTGGTGGTCCCCATGATGCTATATGCCTGCGAGATCTAGGGCATGGCCGCAGATATCTGGTTGGCATGGTTTCAACGTGCACAGAATAGAGGGCTACGGTCTATCTATTCTGTGGGTCGCTATTTTCCTACCAGGTTACTTCACGGATCCTCGGGACTTCCATATGTGGAGGATGATGTTAGGCGCCGGGAATCAAAATTCTACGCAACTTTACCAACTCATAGAAGCGCCCTTGTTAGATCATTGGGAGATTATGACCGCACTAGACGCCGTTGTAGACAACATCGGGTCCCCCGCATGGCATGCGTGCACCCAAGATAACCCAGGAGCTAATCCTAACAGCAGCTAAAGCGGAGCTCCACATAATCTCCTAAGTTGTTTGGCAACAAAATTCTCCCCAATCCAAACTAAATTAAAAACACCAGGGTGCAGGGAATTGCATCCGGTCCTTTCATCCCGAAGGACAATAGTTGTTACCTCACAAAATTCATCAACCTCAAAACCTACACCATATCCATCCTACAAAATCCCGTTTCGAATACCTTACCTGCGGTAAAACCCTTTAACGGGTGGACACGCAGCAAAAACCTTCTGGCTGTATACAGCCAGTCAGCACCACGGTTGGACGGAGGGCTGTTCAATAAAAAATGATCATTTTTTTTTTTTTTGACAACGTACCTTTACTCATCCTTATAATTTTGATGGTCCTTCTCAAAATACTCTCCCTGAATGCGATGCACTTGTCCCAGCGTTTCTGCCAGTCTTCAAAGACATGCTGGAAACCATTTTTGAGAGATCCTTCAAAATCGCCTCCGCAGCCTTCACAAATGCTTCTGATGATGGATAATGCCTCCCACGAAGGCGTTTCTTCAAGTTAAGTCACATGGGGCTAAATCCGGACTATAGGGAGGGTGAGGGATACACTTCACGTTGATTTTTTGCAAGATATTCAGCAACAACATTGGCAATATGAGGCCGCGCATTATCGTGGTACAGCATCCAGTCTGCTTCATGGAAATGTGTTCATTTGCGCCTGATATGGACTTGCAATGTTTTCAGGACATCTCTGTAGTATTGTCCAGTTACTGATGTGTGTGCAGGTACAACATGCTGATAAGGCATTCGATGAATATTGTAACTATGTGGTTTCGTGGAATTAAAAGTCCAATTTGCCGAAATTCTAAATGTTCCCTGGCCCCGTAGCTCAGTCGGTAGAGCACCTGCCTGCCGTGCTAGTGGTCCCGGGTTCGATTCCCAGCAGTGGAGATGGGGATTTTTCTCCAACCAAGATAATTCCCCATCTTCCCCAGAGTCTGGAAGTATGAATGTGAGTGTGAATGTGTGTGTGATGTAATGATTAAAAAACCTAACGAATACGAGTTAACAGCTTCGATATGTTCCAAAGGAGAACGGCCGCCGATATGACCATTGTAGTTAAAGAAATGTTCCGTATTTCCGTAGCAATACACTGTTCAATTCTCACGTAACAACATTACATCACATGTACAACACAATCTTCCAAGTTCGATGACCGCGCCGTGGCTCAGTGGTTAGACCGCTTGTCTCTCACAAGGCGGCCCGGGTTCGATCCCAGGTGACCGCAATGTGACATTTGTGGTGGACAACACGGCGCTGGGGCGGGTTTTCTCCGGGATCTCCGGTTTCCCCCGCCATCTCATTCCACCGGTGCTCCATCTTTATCTCATTTTGTTTTTATAATTTACGTCCTCCAACGTTAGGTCATATCGTACGATGAATGAAATGATGCTCAAATGAGCCCAGGGTCCATAGAGCTTAGAGTTACCCGACATTCGTCTTTCAGGATAAGGGAAAACCCCGGAAAAAAAAACCTTATCCAGGTAACTCACCCTGACCGAGATTCGAACTTGGGACCTCTTGAACGTTCTTCATCTCATGTATCATCAGTGTCATCGCCTGCGGTGCCGTATGTAGTAAAAGCGGGTGTTAAACACCACACATTTCATTTTACATTCCAAGTTCGATGACAATAACAAATAGCGTTCAGTTTACATCAGCTCTCGCTACAACACTCTCAGCTGTTCACTGCTTAGCTCTTCCGCGACTGTTTTACAACTGTTTACTACTGCTGCCATGCCATGCCATGTGGTGCTGGCTGGCTGTATATAGCCAGAAGGTTTTTGCTGCGTGCCCACCCGTTAAGGGTTTTACCGCAGGTAAGGTATAGATTTCGGGATATTGTAGGGTGAGATGTGGGTTTTTAGATTGATGTTGATTATCAGGTTACCAACATGTACCTACGGGTTGAAGGACAGGATGCAATGCTTACCACAGATTTCCTTAAATATCTCATTCATAATTCGAGACTGTTCTGTACAATCACTAGATATTTCTGGAATAAACATCGAATGACGAAATCCGAACCTTCCAGAAGCGTAACTTAATCTGGGCCGGCAAGTCCTTTATCTTGCGGTATGTTTATCTGCTTTTTGCACGCTCTTTATTTCCACACTGTCCGCCTATCAGTTCCTTTGTGTACGGCAGCCCCGTTATCGCGATCGGGCTCGCGACAATATCAAAGAATAAGATGACCATAACATTCCCAGCAGAAGCAACCACTTTTGCTTTTTTGGGGGGTTGGTGATGAAGGAGATTTCCTCACTGAGCTTTCTGTTTGCTCTCAGGATCAAAATTATGTAGCCAAGTTTCATCAGCAGTGATTACGTTTGCAAGAAACTCCGGATCTTCCTCTAACATCAACTTTAACTGCATGTGAATGTCATTTTGTTCGGGAATCAACAGTCTGGGAACCCATCGCGCACAGACACGTCTCACGTGTAATGTTTCTGTCACCAACGTGTGCGTGGCAACCAATGAAATGTTCCGTATTTCAGAAAGTAATCTCAAGGTCCATCCTCTCACAATGGCAGCAGCAGTGTTATTGTATTCTTCCGTAAGAGCAGTAACTAGAGCACCGGGTCTACCTTCCTTTGAAATTGATTGTCTCCCCTCTTTAAACATTTTAAACCACCTTCGAGCTGTGCTGTAGGGAAGAACAGACTCTCCATAGGCCTCCTGTAACATTGTATAGGCCTCAACTGAAGATTTGTGGAGACGAAAGCAGAATTTCAAAGCCGCATATTGTTCCTCGCGTGTTACCACCATTGCAGTGGTAGGCGATACTGAACATGTATGGACTTGCCTGGTTCTCACAGGCGGTAACCAGGAGTACCAACAATGAAGCTACTACGGCGTGTTTGTTTCACATTAAGCTAACAGAATATAATAAGATTGAATTTTAGTACGAGAAATTATTAAACAGCCCTCGTAGATAATCACTTGAAATAAATATTTTCTTTATTCAAGGTCCCCAACGTGCATTTTGCCATGAATTGCCTTTTTCTAGCATTATTAACCTAATAATGGAATGGCTAACACCTCGTTGTTGCACATTGTTTCGCAATGGCAGCCTTTTGGGAATAAAGCATATCGAGCATTTGACACCATATTTCTGCTTAATTTTAACTTAATTAACTTCAATGAGATAATTTGTTGTCATTGGTCGTAAAACATTAACGGAGTAGTCGTGGCCGATAGCCGTAAATCTCGCAAATATACGAGCAGCGGCCATGCGTCAAACCGACCAGCAAGGGTTCGTATCTCGGCATTGTTGCGACACTTGCTAATTATTTATGTACCTTTTGTCGCGTTCACATTTCCCGAACGAATGAGCGCATCAGTTTTTTAATTGATTAAATGCATGACGAATTTGATTATGTATCGGTTAAATAAAAACAGTTGTTCACATGCAGGCGTGATGTTCCCGCAGCCAGGTTGGCTGGTGAGGCAAGTTTTATTAAATGAGTAATTAAATTGCTACAGTATTGGTTTTTAAACTCATTGTGATCTGTTTATAGGGAGGACTTCGCACTTGGATCTTTTCTCCCTATGTTCCTGACTGATAGGGAGGATCTAAGGAGAGACTGCAGTAGACGGCAAATTTACTGTAACAATTTCGCATAAAAACTTTCTTTTTATAGTTTTTTATTCATTCGATCGCAGTACTATGCTTTACAGATCTGAGTGAAAAGAAGGCTATAGAACAATAAATTAAAGAACAATAACACTCAGGGGTAGGCTAACAGGCCGCCCTCTAACTACATTAAGTTAGAACTCCAATAATACTCTCTGATGAATTAAGTCAATATTGAAGATGTAAGACAGACATCAAGCACTAGAATCACTTGAATCAGATGTATCACTTAGAAGCAGGTCCTGTGGTAGTCTCCTCTTCAAGCGTGAGGGCTGGCGCGTGCTCACGCCGATGTTATAATGCACACCTCCTGGAACTTCTTGCAGCGTGGAAAAGAAACGACGGGCGATCCTGAGAATGTAGTCGTGAAGAGGTAACAGTCCTAGTTCGTGATGGAGCTGCTGATTACGGATGAACCATGGAGCGTTGGTAGCGATGCGCGTGAAGCGATTCTGTATAACCTGAAGACGACGCAGACGACATGTGTGTGCGGCCCCCCACACTTGGCAGGCATATGTAATAAGCGGACGAACGAGTGATTTGTAGAGTAACAATGAAGACTGTAGGCCGAGGCTGGAACGGCGATGCAACAGAGATGAGAGTTTTGAAAGTCGCCCGGAGGCCAGTGATATAAGACGATCGATATGAGCACGCCAGGTCAGTCGGGAGTCCAAAAGCACTCCAAGGTATTTAACGGGAGTTGTAGTGGGGAGCCAAGGGACATTGTTCCTGTAGAGACACAACGGAGTAAGCGGAGTATATCGGCAAAGAGCGAAGATTTTAGCTTCGGTTTTCTGAGAGTTCAATGAGATCCGCCAAGTGCTGAACCAATGAGTTAGGCGATCTAAAGAGAGCTGTACTACTTGTTGTGCGTGCTGGAGATTAACATGAGAATAATATAGTACTGTGTCATCAGCGTAAAGAGCTAAAGAATTCGGAGCTAAGTCAGGAATGTCGGAAATGTATATATTAAATAGAGTTGGGGCCAAGATAGAACCCTGTGGGACACCTGCGGTAATATTACGTGGGGATGAGGGATAAGAACTGCCCGGTGTTAGTTCATAAAACCGACTCTCCTCTCTTTTCTGGGTATACGTATCCCCTTGGGTAGCCCAGAACTCGGAGACCTCCTCCCATCCATTTACAGAGAGCAAATTCCTTGTCATTCTACGCTTAGACTTAGAACCCCAAAGCAGTCGATCAGGATTAAAGCTGAAGTGAACTAGAGGGTCAAGAAATTCGAGGATTGTAACTATCCTGTACAGCATCCCCTTAACGTCTCGGGGAAGTCCCCGAACCCACGACCTCTCGAATGAGGGCCACAGACTCCACCGTCTCCGCCATCCCGGAAGTCCGAAGACTCCGTCCTTTAGCGATGGAAAACTCCGGGGTTCTATCCTTGGGGCAATACCTGGAGTCTATAAAGCTCCCCCATCATCAACAAGACGGATGGAAGTGGATACGTCACTTACGCGCGTCAACCCCGTAGGGAAGACTACCGAAAAACCTCGGTGGCACCGCCTTGTGATCTAGCACACCTTCTCTGCTACCCGGGACTTCTTAAGCAACCCTCTGTCACCTCCGGGCGGCCGAAGCCTGTTTGGAGGTACCCGATCTCCCACGGGTATCGGGAACAAACTGCTCTTTTGAGTCCAACTTAGGCTTCGGCCGCCCGGAGGGGGCAGAGGGTTGCCTAGTAAGTGCCGGGTACTAGAGAAGGTGTTCTAGATTACCAGGCGGCCCCACCAAAGTTATTCGGTAGTCTTCCCTGTGGGGTTGACGCGCGTAAGTGGCGTATCCACTTCGCTACTGTTGATGGGGTGAGCTTTATAGGCCCTAGTTATTGTAATGGAAAGCACTTCGGAGTCCTCCATCGGCTCCTGGGAGTCAGAGACCGACGTTTTCGGACTTTTGGAGTAGAGCTCGGTTTAACATAGAGAGTGGCTCGAATGTTCGGCCCGAGGTACCTCTAGTAACGTCAGAGTTATCACGAGTACTAAGGGTCTGCAGCGCCCGCACCGCGGCAGCTGAAGGGGACGTATCCCCTCCCCTACGGAGACTTCAATAATAAGTCAAGAAATTAATTGTTCTTTCACACTAGCGTCCTAGTGTGTAGGACGCACTATGAAAGGGTAGAGCCAGGCTAAAAAATTCAATGCCATAGCCGGGATTTGAACCACGGATCTTCTGGTTTCCGTCCAGCCGCACTACCATTGTGCTACTATGGCCAACGTACCAACATGACATTAAATTCTCCAATTGACTCGTGTTTCTCCCGGTAAACCACTAGGAGTTCTCATAAACACATGAGACAACTACCTTAATGGCGACTTACTATGCTGTAAGTACTTTAAGGCCAGGGCTTTATTCTTCGGACAACTATTAGGTACAATTAATGGAAATTAATTGTTCTTTCACACTATCCGTGTATAGGACGCACTATGAAGGGGTAGAGCCAGACTGATGTCATGTTGGCACGTTGGCCATAGTAGCTCAAATGGTTAGAGCGGCTGGACGGAAACCAGGAGATCAGTGGTTCAAATCCCGGCTATGGCATTGAATTTTTCATTCTGGCTCTTCTCTTTCAATAACTCAAGAGTTAAAGGAAATGGATTCTCCTTTCACAGTTCCCTTGTGTAGGGCAAGGTTTGGATAAGTAGAATCAGAATGTCGGGCCGCGCCGTGGCCTAGCGATTAGACCGCCTGACTCAACAAGGCGGTCCGGGTTGGATCCCAGGCTACAACAAGGCGCAGGGTCGGGTTTTCTCCAGGATCTCCGGTTTCCCCACCATCATTTCACCAATTCTGCATTATCATTTTTCCTTTCATTCGTTTCGCCCTGGTTCTGTCGTCTACTTCCCTCACTGTCATACTAGTCATCGTTCTGACCCGTCCTGGGTACTGAATCTGATCCAAAGTTTCGATTCACCAACCCGATGTCTGAAGGCGTAAGGGATAGAGAAAGATGAATCCCCTAATAATAGGATAGTGGTAAAACTAGGGAAATTGAAGAAGAATGAGACATTTTTCATTTGTTTGTAAACGAAAATAAAAACAAAAGCCCGTCGCAGGTCGGT